>VZRF01000394.1:0-176260 GCA_013396875.1 Vireo altiloquus
ATAATAAATATATATTATAAATAAGGGAATAAGCACTTATATTACATCAGCACTGACAACATCACCATGATTGTCATGTTTTTGTAAATTAATTAGACAAGTATCAAAACACCTAGTGTCACAACAACATTAGTGTATTATCTACACATGTTGGAGATTAGCAGGACAATGTTTATAAATCCTGGAGACACACAAGCTGAGCACTCTTTTCTAGGACAAATGTTACCTCTTATAATTCATTTCACTTACAGTAACTAACAAGCTCCCTATTTATTAGAGGTTGAATTCCTTTCCATTTGCATAGTAATGGGACAAAAGACTTCACAGAAAATCGTTGGATTTTAACAGAGAATCATTTCCCAGTACAGAAGTACATCTCAATATGTGGCATTGTAAAAACTGATACTAGAAAGGTCTCTTCAACTTTGCTGCCTACAGTTTGAAAAAAGAAGAAAGCTTAGAAGACCACCAAAAGTGATGCAGAAACTGGACAAAGAAATATCTCTGAGTGACAAGATGACCTTTCTCTTACCAAAAGAAAGAGCACATTACTCACATTATATATATACTGTACGTTCTTCATAATGATAAAAAATCTAAAATGGAAGCTAATCTCATAGAGAAATCCATTGCTGGAAGTGTCTGATAATTAAAGCTAGACTACCTTAAATTTCAAGCAAACACTTTTTGTTTTTAAACAATCAGTGATAGAGCAATGAAAGTACCCTACCTAAATTCACTGTCTAGGAAAGGTGCCAAGTGCCATCATTAGATATCTTCTAAAATTTAGTAGATAGCCATATGTTAGTGAAATATGAATAGCTTGCATGGAAAGGAATAAAAGGGTGAAGTGCAATGGCAACGGTCACATGGAAGTTTCCAGTGGATGTGGTTGTGTCCTTTTGCACTTGAAAGAATTTATGCTCCTGCAAATTCACGAATTTTAAACCTCATGAGTAAGAGTCATGGGCAGAAAAAGTTAACCAAGATTTAGGAAACAGAAATCCAGATGAGTGCCAAAGTTATAAATGAGTTTTATTCCTTTCAGATATACTTGAAAATCCCATCAATACTATTACAGGATTCAGCTACTTCTATTTATATTAATAAAATTTTGGTGGAATGTTTCTGAAGATTGAAATTTTTGAAATTTCTGAACTTGGTTGCACATGCCGCTCAAAACCTCTAACCTCAAAACACCAGTCATTTTAGATCAAGATATCAGGTGAATTTATGGATAAAAGGTTTGTTCTCACCAAGTGTTTGTGCACAGTACACTGGCAGCATGGACCAAAGCACCAGCAGAAAGATTATGAGAGAAAAAGAATGACTGGATTTTGCAGATGTGCTTTAGATCACTGTTATTTACTTCTGGGAATATTTATTTAGACAAAGACACTCAGTGTTTAGAAAGGATAAACTCATTCAAAACACCTTTTTACTGTTTACCATACACAAGACAGCAATTCACTAGAAACTGCCCTGAAATAAACATTACCCTCTCTAGAAAAAAATATTTATATTAAGATTTCTAAGGAAAAAATTCGAATTTGAAAAATTTCAGTCATAGCATAAAGCAAAACCAGAAAGTTAGTTCCTTTTTAAACTAAAAATAAAATATTTATAATGTATCATGAGTTCTTTCAAGTGTTTCCTTGAGTGCTCAATGTAACACTGGATTTTTTTTTCTTGTTTTAAGTTGGAATGGGTTTTTTTTGTTGTTGTTGTAGGTTTTTTTTATTTGACCTTCATTGTGAAAGATTGCACATTCCAAGTGTAGATATCACAGCTAGTGTTCTTTTTCTTTTTAGTCAGGTTACTACATGCCAAATAATTGGGACCACAGGAGCTGACCCTGGAATATTCCCTAAACAGTTAGCTGAGAAGAATGGGATTGTTCTTCAAGCTCCTTTCTGCTTCTTAGCTGGAAAATTTTCTGTAGTTATTAAAAACAAGATAAATTAGACCATTTTAAGCTCCAGATTGCTGCAGTTAGATTAGAAGTAGGAAACTGACCTTCAGCTTTGTTCGACTGCTACGCTGCCTTGTGCAGTGGAAACACATTCATAGCAACAGTTCTGGGCAGTCTGTGCCTCTTGGATGAACCCAGCGAATCCTGTCCCTCCCTTTGCAGCTCTGTCCTTGCAGAAAGTGCAGCTCTGTCCATTTTACATGCTTTTGGAGTGAGCAGTGCTGAACCCCCAATATACTGGCTTGGCTGTGTGCAGATGTGTGTGTGTGTGCACCCCAAAAGGGACACAGGAGGAACAGGACCACTAGTGACTTACGTGCAGAAAGCTTTGTCTTGCTTTCTCCTATTGCTCTTGAACATTTATAGTCTGCATACAATTTATCCCTAGAATCTTAAACAGTATTTGGAGTTTGTTGAACCACAAGCTTTTTTTTAATACTATTTTTCATGGCAAAAAAATTTTGGGTTGCAGGTGGTACCGCAGTGGGGTACTCAGCAATACAAAGTGCATAAAAAATTATCAAAGAGCACTGGGAACCTAAAATAGACATCAGAGTTCCTCTGGTTAAAAACCTGAACTCATAGGCGTGCACAACATTATGGGATTACAGGTCATGCCCTAAAAGGAAAATCAAGAAATAATTCAATTCAAACCCAGTGCTTGTATCTATTCCAATTCACATTGCACTTCCTTATAAAAAGCACTTTCAAGGAGAAAGTCAAAGAGGGAAATACTGTTCTTTTCAATATTGACAAATGACAACTCTAAAATGAATTGTTGCTTGTATAGATACTGTTTCTCTACATGTAATATTAGTGGTAACCACACTGGCAATTGTTTTTAAATGACAGATTCAGGGTGACTTCATTGTTTTACAGAGGCATTTTTCCACTTGACTGGTAATACCACTATATAAATTCTTGATTGCATTTCCTTGCTTTTTGACATTGCATTCTGCATTTGTCATTTGTATACATACATATGTAAACAGGTTCATGGCAAATTCTATTTGCTGACTCACCTTGAGTGACCCATAATATATGTGATTGCAGAATATAGTAAAAGGCATATGAATTTAATATGGCCACTTGTCCTAGAAATTATTACAGTTTTTAGAGAAAAAAAGGTAGGAGGGAATATAAGAGTTTGGAGTTGATATAAAAATATGGGAAGAAGGCACCCAAAAGATGAATAATAAGACAGATCACACTCTGAAAAAATCACAGTGTTATGCTAATAGAACGCGCAAAATAGAACGTCCCTTTTCCTGTAGAAAAATGAACTCTTATATTATGTGCTTACTTCCATGGACAGCTTTGAATTCTCAAGGGACAAGAAGCTGTGTAGCACCAGAATGTTCCTTCCATGAAATACCATAGCTGTGGTCTACCACATGCTTATATGGTCATTTGCATTTGCATAAAAAGAGAGTAAAAAGCTGTGTAATCACAGGTCAGCAGAGGTCCAGGTGCCACAAGCCAGTGGTGAGAGGAAAAACAGGGTATTGAGAAGGTTCCTTTGAAATGTGGTCTGGGAGGGACATGTCTTGGTTTACAGTCTCGGACACAGATGCTTTCTCGACTGGTCCTAGATTACTCTTCCAGCTGGTTACTGCAGAGGTGATGATTTCTTAGGTAAATTATACCTTGAAACACTCAGAGAATCCTGAACTGTTGTCTGTCCTTTGTGGCAAAATTATCCAGCATTGATTGTGACTTAATAACTGCTTATACTTTGGATTGGGAATTTTCGGTTTCAAAAATACACTGCTTTACATGTGCTTCTAGAAAATGCAAAAACTTCATTAGAAACAGTTTTCTTCTTTTTTACCCTTGAAGTTATCAAAAAGCCAACAAGGAATAAACTNTAAAAATACACTGCTTTACATGCCCTTCTAGAAAATGCAACAACTTCATTAGAAACATTTTCTTCTTTTTTGCCCTTGAAGTTATCGAAAAGCCAACAAGGAATAAACTATGTCTTTCTTTGCCCAACACCACACAGTAAGTTCCCTCCTCACTAAGTTTTTTATCTGACCGTTTCCATGTAATTAATTTTACAAGCCTGTGATTTATTTATTTGTTTCCATTTGAAGATACATCTACAAGGATGTGTCCACTTGGCAAGATGAGAGACTTTTTTTTGAAAACTGCAGGATCAAAATCAGCAAAGTTAGAAAGGTCAGAACTTGATCTTAGAAGGTATATCTTTGTTCATGAGATATGTCTGAGATTTTTAGAGGTCTAACTGCGACACTTAGAAATTAACAATGAATGAGATTTATCCTATTTTTCAGACTTCCTCCATCCGGTATTGAATCTTCTATAAAATGGATTGAAATGGGAAGACGAACAGTGAGTCATGCTCATTTTTCATTTTTCTTGTGTAAAATTCAGAATTTTAAATTACACATTCTAGAAAAATATTGAGATTCAATTTTGGGGGAAATCTCATTATATTATTTCTGGGTTTTTTTAACAGAGCAAGGATGAAAAATAAACAAAGAAAAATAAACAAATTTAAAAAACCACAATCAAATATAGAAAGGCCCCTGAAAAGGCTCCCACCCCCACCTTCCCCCCAAAAAACGATCCCACCACCAAGCATAGCAATACCGTCCATGACAATACCTGGATGGCACATCCTGGACAGTGCATCTGATACCTTAGGTTTTAACTTTTATATTTTTCAAATCCTGTACTGCTAGTGTAACTCTGAAGTTTCCTGTAGCTTGTTAAGTGCTGTTCTCTCATGCTAAGACAGACATAACAAAGCCTCTCCAGCTTGCTCTCCAAGGACACCCAGACTGTCCTAGGCCCAAGAACTGTAAACCTTCATCTTGGGGAGAGGGGGGCAAGCTTAGGGAAATTCCATTATTGGCTGGGTTCTGGTTGGTGAATTTATGCTGATATAAAAGTGTGAAGAACTTGTGACCTGTCGTCCATTTTGGGATCCACTGAGGCAGGACCCTCTGGACCCCAGAGTGTACCTCTGAAGGCCTTTCAAATAAATATCTCCTTTATTCCTTTATTCCTGTCAAGTCTCTGTTTCTAGGTAGCCATTTAAAGCATCACATCCAGACAAAAATTCCCACTGTGGCAAATTGGATAAAGAAGCAACTGCTTTTATGCATATCCCCAGTCAGAAAAAGATCACCCCAAGTTATGGGACAGATGGCATCTGTCATCACCAAACCCCCTCCTGAATAAGCCTTCCCAGTCTAGAATTTAGACTGTGAGTTAAGGCACCACAGCTGGAATTTGAGATTACATAAGGGTGATACTGTTATCCGAGACCTTGGGGAAGTTAAAATTTGGGGAGAAGAATGTATCACTGATAGTGGACAAAAAGAATGATGGGCCACATGAAAAGCCTACTTAGCAACTGTGCTGAAATCAGCTTGGACTGGGTAAAAGGTAATTCCAGCAGGTAGAGATCACAACCCACCAACTCAGAAAACTCATTGACTCAAAAGAAGAGAAAGAACGATCATGGGCCCAATTAGCACCAGAAGCAAGGGAATCATTTAACCAATAGAATAAAAGAACTGTGTAGGCGATGAGCATTCCTTTGTTTGCTAAAATGTATAAATACTGAAAAGAATGACTTCTGAAACCCTATCACTGAGAAGAGGAGGGTCAAGTAGAACCAATGGACAACCCTCCCTCTCCCTTTCCCTCTCCCTCTCCTTCTCTCTGTCCCTCTCTCTCCACTTCCCTTCTTGTCCCTCCCTCCCTCCCTCTGTTCCCTTCTTCTCTCTCTCCTTTTCTCCTCATCCCTCATCTTTTCTCTTTCTTTCTACCCATATTATTGACTTTGGCATATGNAAGAACTGTGTAGGCGATGAGCATTCCTTTGTTTGCTAAAATGTATAAATACTGAAAAGAATGACTTCTGAAACCCTATCACTGAGAAGAGGAGGGTCAAGAAGAACCAATGGACAACCCTCCCTCTCCCTTTCCCTCTCCCTCTCCTTCTCTCTGTCCCTCTCTCTCCACTTCCCTTCTTGTCCCTCCCTCCCTCCCTCTGTTCCCTTCTTCTCTCTCTCCTTTTCTCCTCATCCCTCATCTTTTCTCTTTCTTTCTACCCATATTATTGACTTTGGCATATGGACTTGTTTGCACCTTAATTCGGACAGAGCTATCTCTCAGTAACAAATCATAACACACACTGTGCAATCATGCATCAGTAAGAAAATGAATGGGATCTAGTTCTGCTCTGGTTTTATAGCACACCACAAGACCGGTGCTTTTGTGAATCAGCCATCACACTTTGAAGCCAAACCTGAGTGAGTGAGACAAGAAGATGCAAGGGAAATGAGGAACTTTATTTTTTATTTTCTAGTTAATTGGCTTTATAGTATCTCCTGTCAGAGACCTGCTGGACACACACAACTCAATTGTACCAGCTGCTCAAAGCCACAAGTCCATAAAGGCTTCATTTAAGAAAAGGGCAAATTAGCTTGCAATGGTTGGGGAGCTACAGATATTAATTCGTCTGTTACATTTGTCCTTGATCAGTGTACATTTCCTAACCATAAAAATAAATCTGTGACACTGGAATCATCCTTTTGGGTGCTTAACACACATAAATGCTTGACTTTTTTTGGTTAATGGAATTGTCTTCTTGGTTCTGAACTCTCTTGAGCTGAGTTTCCTGATTTATATTATTTTCTATTGCTTGTGTTTTCTCAAGCTTCTGTGGTAGGAAAAAAAAAAGAGATGGAAGATAAGAGCCATCTAATAAGATGTGATTGGTCTCTTCTTTCATGCATCCTGTCAGTGCTTATCTTTTAGATCAAATTTCAGAAAACAGAGCTGGAACATTTCTGTGTGTAGAGTGAGTAGAAGCATTATGAAGCTAATGGCTATATCTGTGTCTTTAACTGAGATCCAAGGGCATAACTCCCATGGCACTGTCCTGCCGTGTTCTTGTGAAGACATTCATTATGCATGTGGTCAGAGATATTCTAGATAAAATCAGTAAGATATCTTTGGGACACAGTAATGCATCTTCCTCTCTTGGTTTTTTCAGATTTGGTTTGTTTGCTGTAGATGAAACCAGTTTGTTTGCTGGTTGTTACAAGGTGCCAACATGTCATTAGATTTTTCTTGATATGATTATTTTAGTGTCTTCATCATTGTCTTAATAATTGGTCCAATCTGATTATTTTGCACTACCAACCTTTGAGTTTATATATGCTATTAAAAAAAAATATGAGGACAGGGTATAAGAAAAAAGCTGTCAAGTAAGAATCATTTTCTTGGCACCTTGCTGATTCCTATTGGTAAACACATAAAGCATCAGCTAACTACAGAAATGCCATATCAACCTTTTTGAAACACTGACAGAATTACATTAAGACTTTTTATTTTTTTCAAATTTTTGTGTATTTTCCCTACCCTACATCATATGTATATGGTATCAGAACTAATAGATGCATTTATGACCATAATTGGATGCACCTTTTAGTAACTGGGGAAAAGCATATAGTAAAAATAAGATACAAATATTTCATGATACACTGCTGCGACAATGTGTCTTCTTGTCCAATTAGCATAGGAATGGCATTCCTGTCTATTCTAGCTCATGGAGAAATAGTGACTGTCAGCAAAAGGTAAACTGTGACTAATCTCAGTTTGAAAATAGCCTGCATATATTCTAGATGGAAATCAGTAAACTAACCTCTTTGCTTTTGCTAAAAATATTATTCTGTATTATTGAACCTTAAATATGCCTACATTTTTCATTTGGAATAGACATACATCTGCCAGTAAAAACACTCCAAGTTTGCATTTTACCTGCATAAAACTTTGTATTGGAATTCATATCCCAGTGTGACATTCATTCTTCCCACCATACAAAGAACTATATGGTGGGTTGCAGGTTTGGATTTTACAAGAGTTTTTTTGGATTTAGTATCTCCTAAAAATATATCTGAAATATTTTGACTGATAAGCAGCTGTTAAGTCTGATGAAAAATCTCAATTTATTCAGTTTGTCTTCTCTTAATTAAAAATTGAATAATGCACACTTGCAAACACTGGCAGGGAACCTAGAAATTATTCCACCCTACCTGTGGGTAGGGTGAGTGTTAGAAAAAGTGTATGACCACTCTTTGTTCCTGCATGTAGACTGCACAGTAGGCAAGTATATGAGCTGCTTCTTTCCAGGAATCCACAAGTGACAGGACATCCTCTCTAGAAAATGCAGCTTGGATAAACAGGAGACCACACTAGAGCTACCTCATTTTGTTATCAGAATGAGTACAGGCAGGCAGAGTGTAGCTGACAGACTCTGTGAGGAATGACTTGCATGTGTCCCCTTCCATCTCTTCAGACATCTGAATTTTATATACAGTGTTTTGAGACAGTTTGCCTCAGCGATTGGCAGTAGAAAGGCCACAGAAATATTCAGGCTTACTTTTGTTAGATAGGGCTATACATGGAGGTAAGCATATGGTTATAACCATTTTACTGGGCTTCACACATCTCTCTTCACGTTGGAGGTTATTTTGGTGAGGGAAAGAAGTAGCCTTTTTAAATCCTCCTTAGAAATGATGCTTAATACATGTCCTAAGAAGATGAGACTGAAACACTGTATACATGGGTAGATAGGTCATTGGGTGATATTGATCTTCTGTCAAAACCAATTCCTAAATGAGCAACAAAAACATTCATGAGTTCATAAATCACCCCCACCTGAGCAAACTTTTATACCAAGCCCCAGAAGCATTGCTCTATACCTGAGTTTCATATTTCCTTAAGCAGCTGTTCCTGAAGGGATAACACAGACAAACTTCAACGTCAACTGGAGGATTTTATGTTAGGTTTATGGCTGGACTCGATGATCTGAAAAGTTTTTTCCAACCTAAATGATTCTATAATTTTTTAAATATTTAAGGGCTCTTGCTAAGCCTGGACCTACTACAGCAAAACTATATTTCTCATGGAAAGTACCAGTGAAGAAGATATTAAGGGCTACAGCTGCTTCTTCTACAATATATTACTGCAATAAGCAGAACTGCCTGAGGGCCACAGTAAGTTTGGGGTTTCTTTTATAGGTTTAGCAAGTCATAGATATACTGGCATGATCATCCCAATTCCTTTCCTCTTTTTTGACTCATCTGAATGGGAGAGGAAGGCTCCTTAAAAAAGTTTTACACAAATCCAAGCTGCAGGCATGCTGCACAGGTTAGCAATTTTGTTTTTTGGAACCTCCCCTTACAAGAACAAAAATGAGCTGGTAAAGCTATAGATCTGATTTCTATTTGTCACTGGAAATAGATTGCATTTCAAAGGGGAACATATAAGAGGAGTCCCTTAAGAAAGCTCTGTGGAGTCATAATATATCAAAACACTTCAAATATGAAGAAGTGCCTTACAGAAGAGAAGAACATGCTCCATTTCTACATTTCGTAGAAGAAGTGTTTATTATTTGGCTTAAATGACTTTTTATTTCACTGATTCTTTTGTACACTGTGGCATATTATGAAGTAACAAAAAAACCCCAAACCAAACCAAACAAAAAGTAATCTATACATAATAAGATAAATCTAATAAAAACACCCAGTTGACTTCTTCACTTTATTTAGCTAGTAAGTATAAAAGCCATACTTTGAAACATCAAAATCCTTCCCCAAGTGGTTCAGGTGGTTGACTGTGGTATACTTTTACTTTGTTGTGCTCAGGCAGCAAACTGAGTCTCACCCTGTAGGCATCAGAAAATTATGAACTAAAAGAACAAAAGAAAGTTCACTCCCTTGGCTCTCCTGCAATGTGAAAACATGTCATGTAACGCAGAGTTGTAAATTCACGTGCAAATTGTCTCGGTGGCATTGCCCAGGTGCTGGCAGTGTGGGCTGCAGACGTGACCTCCTCGAGCAGACCAGGCTGCCCTGTGCCAGACACAGCCAGTTCCAGATGGATCCACTGCAACCCCCAAGCCAAGGTTGTGCTGCCACTGTGGAAGTGTGTTTGAAAAAGGGCAGAAAATGCTGGGGAGAGAGAGGGGCAGAGAAAAGCAGAGCAAGAGAATAGAGGGGACACCAAGTTTTAGGGCTTTGACACTCCTCTCCCCCAAAGGAACAGTGACCCATGGAGGACCAACCTGAAGCATAAGAAGAGGGTGAAAATAAGAGGCCAGACAAGCTAAACCACTCTGCCTTGACCACAAATTTCCACATCTCCCTGGAGGGAAGGAGTGCAACCTGTGGTGTTAGCAGTGAGGAGAGGTGTCTGCAGTTGAGGAGTAAAGCTGAGCCTGGGAGTGAAGCTGAGGAAACCCACATCAATTGAAAGGGGTGGAAAGGGCTTTTCACTGTGTGTGAAAATGCTTGTTTCCCGTCTGGTTTACTGTTGTATCCCAATATCGTAATCAGTACTTTTGTTGTGGGGATCTTGGTGCACTGTTTAGTAATCATCAGTTCCTCAGTGCAAATAACATTTTAGAAGGTGAGAGGGGTTTGAGCACTGAGGTGCACCTCTGCCTTTTTCATGTGCATGTTTCAGAAACAGAACGAAACCTTTTCCCAAGAGGAATTTCTCAGAACACCTTTTCTTTCCATTTCAATAAGACAAAGCAGAGACATTACTTACAACATACAGTAATCTATAATATTAACAGTTATCAGTGCATTAAAAGTAGTTTAAGCAATTGTCTTTAGTTGTCAAGATTTATGAGGATAAGAAGACACTGAAGGTGGGGAGAATTACACAATGGGAGCAAAAGCAAAACACTCTCTCTGACTCCATAAAATCAGGAAACCCTGAAAGAACATTTTGTCCGTAAAGCAGTTAGGATCTTGATTAAAGCCATTGTTTATGGCCTAGCAAAGACACTATTATATCAGCAAAGCTAGTTTCACTATCAGGCTCATCAGCACAATACGGCCAGCAGGGACATTTTAAAAGGTCTCTTCAGTTATGCCCTAAAGTGATTTCAGTATATATTCTTTAAAATTTGATCAAGAATGTATAAAAATAAACCCCTGTATTTCATGCTGATGTGTTCCAGTGCATTACTATCAGACTTTAACCGTGAAAGGAATAGCCTTTTGTGCAAAGAGGATAGCTAGAAGAAGAATCAGGGAATAATAAAAGAAGATTCAGGAAGGAGTTATGAAGTATTGGGTTTATCCAGAAGATATGAATGCTGCTTAGGTCTAGGCATTAGCACTGCTCTTCTTTCTAGCCCATTAAAAATTATCTTAGCTGGTGATTAGACAGACTATGGCTGCTTCCTCCTTGAAAACCTCCACTGCCTCTTCAGCAAATCATCTCTCAGACTCTTGTCCTTGCTTCAAGGTCCTGTGGTGAAATTTAGGTTTCAATTTACATATAAGGTCTGTTTCTGCCTTCAGGAACACCTACCTTGTGTGTGAATTAGTCTATCTTCAATAGAAAACTCTCAGACTGTTTGAACTGGACACCCTTCTAGTATCAGTCTGAATGACCAATATTTATACTTTTCTTCTAGATTTAAAACTACTTGAAGCCAAGGATGGATTATCTTGGAGAATATTTGTATTAGTGCTGAGTGACTAGGGCTTACATTTATAGTTGTTTGGCATTTCCCCCCCAGAATTTAAAAAAACCCTAAAGGAGAAATCTAGGATTGTAGGTTAAAATAGATCATATTGTCTTTTTCTCTGAATCAAGCATGAAAGAAAAAAGTTCAAAAGAGAAAAAATGCTAATTGGAGGTTGATTTTATCCCTTTTAATTAGAAAGGGAAATTTCTTACCAAAATGTGGGGTTTGAATAGAGAATAATTCTATCCCAGGGATGCTGCTGAAGAAGTTTTAAGAACAAGTCCAACCATGTCAGTGCAGTGCTCCTTCTTCAGGTTTTAAATAACTTGTAAAGCTAATTATCTGTGTGCATGTAACTTCCACTGCAAGAGCTAACTGTGATATTGCCGTTGCAGTGAACTCTACATTTCAGCTATACTTGGAAAGTCTACATATGTTGCTTTTAAAACTATATGAAATTGTTTACATGTTTGAGAGTTTGTGTCAATTCAATTGTCTTGCAGTTGAAAACTTTCACTCAAACACTAAATAAAATTTTGTTAAGTCCAAAACTCCATTTTGAAATTAATAACCTGTACATCAGATTGGATGTGAATGTTTTTTCTGTGTGCAAAAAAGATTCCAACCTGTTATCCTTCCTATTCTTGAAGAATCTTCTTTACTCTGGGTTTTCATTACTTTGGTTCATGATTTTCTGATGCCTACACATAAATAATGGACAAATCTGCAATATCAGCAGTGCATATATCTCATTCTAATAAGAAAAAGTAACGAGGGGAATTTTTCTTTATTAGCTCAGCATGAGTGGAATGGTTTGATTCTATCCAGCAGTATAGATCTGTACACAAGATTCTGATGGACTTAAATCAATATATTTTCACTTGGTAGCATTATTTATCCAACTTTAAAGTGTCGCCAAGGACAGACAAGCAGATGTGAGAGAAGAATTCACGCAGAACCACTCTTTTAGATGCATGTGCTCTGCTAATTGTTATAAAGTTTAAAACAACATAAAAACCCAAGTATCAGACTCATTAATGAATCAATGTGCGACTGTTTCCAAATATAGCATAGAATTAATTATTGTTAATATGCAAGTGGTATAGGGTCAAATGACTTGATTTAAAGTGAGAAGAATGATAGCTGACAGGATAATCTAGAAGCTGAAAGCTTTGTATTTCTGTCAAGAGAAGAGCAGACGCATTCATCTTCCAGACAAAAGCCTTAGCTTCTTGAAGCAAAGGACAACATTGTTAATACCTGCTTCATATTCTAGACAGAATCACTCTAAATGCAATTATCTGAAAATTGTAACAAATATATTACTGACAGCTGATTAACTGCTTATTAACAGTATCTGTAACATCACAGGATGCAGAAAATTAAGTAGAAATCAAGGGATGACCAATAAAATAATGCACCAACTTTATTAAAATATTGTTTGGAAGTCAGAAATAAGGTCTTGTTTTTTTTCATGCTTATAATATTAATCCTACATGTGGATATAATAGTGATTTTCCCTTGTTTTGTATTAATCTGCTTCAGTTTTAACATAATTGCAACAAAAATGCATGCTATTAGTCATTGTCTCATATTTTCCTGTAATAATAGCTTGATATATTTTAAGAGTAATAACACCTTCAAAGTATAAAGGATAAAGCTGTTTATGTAGGGGTCTAATGTTATCTCAGTTTATGAAATTGACATAATTTAATTGCCTTGTGTTGGTCTGGTGAATTGAATTTGACCATCACTTTAATTTTCTCTCCTTTTAGTGTTTGCTCATTAGAAGAAAGCAAGAAACATTATTTACTGATTCAGAAACGAGACAGTAATTAGGCAGTAATACTGGACAGGTACTCTTTATGAAAAGGTCCTAAATGTAAATAATGACAGTTACCCCTGCCCACTCACTCCTCCCTAGTTAATGTTCTTATGGATTACCTAGAGAGTGAAATCACAGGCAATTTCAGGGAGACCTAAAGGATCTAATACATGGATTATTTCCCCTAGTAATCAAAAACCCATTCAAAGTTAACCAGACAAAAGATGTTATGAAACTGTAAACTTAATCAATCAAAAGGATAAACAAGGACAGTTCGTTTTGTTCTGTCACCAATTCTGAAAATTGGCTTGTCATCAATGGGGAGATACAGACATTATTCAGAAATGTGTAGTCTATACCAGAGATGGATAGCTTTCTTAATATTAAAAGAGACAACACATCCTTATACAAAACTGCTACTTATTGCTCAAAAAATGAAAATAATCATATTTTATATCACTTACGTGTGCATTAACGCAAAAAGCTTATTTCTAGTTGTTTCTTAAAAAGAGATATTGTGGTGAATATTATGAGAGACATTTTCAGAAGAAACAGTCCCATTTCCTTTCATATTAGCTTTTGAAAATCTTTTATGGGTATATAGACACTTCTGAAAGCATATGTCCGTTTTGTGACACATGCTGTATATATAAATTATTGAGGACATTTTCACTGACAGGTGACTAGGAACAGTTGTCCCTTTACTCCCTTGCAGGTTTAATTTAACTCATCACACATATACGCACATGCAAGGCGTGAGCAGGTTTCTCACATAGAGACAATCATGCGCTCTTTGCTTGAAATAGTCCCATCACTAACTGCTATGTACCTATATGGAACTATTAACTTTTGCTTGATACCATAGACTGTGCTGAAGGGCTTGGTTTGCTTGTATGGTTTGGGGTTTTGCTCCCCTGAGCCCCTGGTGCTTCATAGAGTCCCCCTGCTCCTGGCATAATATCTGTGTAAAGGCAAGCTGCTCTAGCTACTTCATGGCTCTGAAGTCACAGATGTTCTTTTTACCTCTGTGTCCAGAGAAATCAGTTTTCAAATGAGATATAATCCTTAATGGGAATTGTGGACATCAGTAAGGAATTACCGTTTGGTAATAGAATTTTCTGTAGCAAGAAATATTTACAGGAATAGCATAAGTCATACCATATCAGACCAAAGAAGCAGTTATCTCAATTTTGTGTACCTGACATAACCAATAACAGAGGTCTAGTGATCACTGCAAAGGCACTCCTTTAAATATACATCAAATCTGTAGTGGTTAGGGACACTGTATAGAAAGGTACTTCTCTTGCTGTGTAGCTGTTACTGGTTTTTTCCTTCATGAATGTGACACTCAGTTACTTACATTCAGAGTATGTCTAATTTCCCGTGGCAGAGAATTCCATGGATAGCTACACCTGAAGAAGTATCTCCTTTTTTTTTCTGTTTAGAACTTGAGACATACTTTTCTCATCTGATGCTCCCTACATCTTTCATTAGAAGAGACAATAAACAATCTTTCCCTATTTACCTTCTCCCTGACACTCCTGACATTCTGCCATATCCACCTTAGATCATTTCTCTTCCAGGTCAGACTGCTGTATTTAAACACCCTTCTTACAAAAGCCATGTCATACCTTTGATCATCCTTGTTACCCTTAGTGCAACTTTTCTTGTGGTAATATCTCTTTTCTTACAGGAAGGAACCAGAATCGCTCAAAAATATCTGAGATTTGTTCTCATTTTTATCCTGGGAGGTCAGGAGATTTGAGCACTGTCATCCATTAGAAGGGATTATATTTCTATCCCCTAGTATACCAAGCCTGTCACTCTAGTGTGAGATACAGTAAGGCATGTTCTCAAGTAAGAGTGCTGTCTCAGCAAAGACTTTCAAATCTGTTAGCAGAACTTTCCAGGTTGCTCTCTAAAATCCCTCAAGTGTTTAATGTGTTTATATATCTGCATTACTGTCTTGATTTCTTCAGCAGGTTTTAATCACCTGCGTTCTTGGGGCTTGCTTCATCAGGAGTGCATGGTTTGAACTTCATGACCAGTGGTTGAAGATTCCCATTATCTTGACCAAAGGCATTTCACTCGTGTGTGTGATTTTGATCCTGAAGGGTTTAAATAAAATCTAAGGAAAGGAGGTGCAGAAATTTCATTCTGTCACTTAAGCCAAGTTAGTTTAATTTTTCCCTTTGCAAATATACATGGAAGTACAAGGAACAAAATTTCATATGAGCACAAAATATGGGCTGTATAATCTGCACTGGCGGCCTTGAGAGTCTCCTCAAAAAACCCATTCAAAATTCCTTTTTGGATAAAATCATGATCTTTCCACAGGACTAATCTACGAAGGACTCAATTTATTTAAGATGTACGTGACGCACACACAGGCTCCCAGGTACAAAAATTCTGTCCATCAAAACACAAACTATTTTCCAGAAAGGTCCAGAAAAGTTGAGCCATCTAGCAGGATGGTGTAGATTTCCATCACTTGTCTCAAATAAGCTAACTTCAGGATGAGGCAGGCACACTGTCAGGACACTCTCTCACACCTTCCCCAGAGCTGGGGCTATAAGTGGCTCATTTGCACAATGCTAGTCCTTGTGTACCAATGACTCCACGAGCCTGTCCTGGGGTAGCTACAATCCTCCACAAACAAGCTGTGCAGTCACAATGCAAGAACATATGCCCACACACAATCTGCACCCTGCCAGGTTGGCAAATAAATAGCAAACATAACAAATAAATAACATAGTGCAAATTTCAGTGCGAAATAACTACATGGAAATGTTCAAGAGAAAATTATAGAATCATAATAAATAAGGGAAGAGAAAGCAGTGCCTTCTATGACATATTACATCTCTTTTCTCAATAACTATTAACACCCTCTGGAAATCAAATTTATGTCTGAGGAAAATAAAATTTCAAAATTGTTGATAAACGAAACCACTGTGGAAGAATCTTCCTTTGAGAAGTGGAAGGTCAAGTAATTAATACTTTAAGTCAAGTATTATTCTATAAGTGAATGATTTTCATTTTTTAGATCAAGATAGCTCCTCCTGGTTTCACAGCAGCTTTGCTATTATTTCTTTTCCACAAGGAAGAAGCCAGCAACAGTAACATTCAGAACAGCCTTAGAAAGTGTTTATATGGAAACTTTATTTGCAAACTCTTGGTACGACTATGGTCCTGAGGCTGTTGTATATAGCAGAACAAGGCAAGACTAAGCAGAGGTTCCCCTTCAGCCACAAAAACCTGATTATTCCACAGGGAAGTTTTTTTATGTTTTCTAAGCTTGGAAATACTTTTTCCTGAAAAAACATTAGTAATAGTAACATTAATACTATTAATAATCATGCATCAGAAGAATATAATGCAGTATGCCATTCCTTAAATGGAAAACAAATATATTCATACTCAAATATATTTGCATTCTCTATATCATGCATTTGGAGTAATTTTAAATACCTTAAATGGAGTTTGTGAGGAAACATAAATACAATATTAATGCCACTTTTCTCATGCAGTTTATGCTGTTTGCCTAATTTTCTTACTTTTTTCATTGACAATTAGTGTGATGCCCTGGAGATTTTCCTACTAAGTGCATAAAAGCTGGCAAGGATGAAAGGACTTAAAAAAGATTAATGTAATATATGTTACTTAATATTAAAAAAAAAACCCCAAACAACAGTATCCATGAAATATAAGTTATTTTATGAGACCTGCTTTCTCTTACAATAAACTTAAAATTATAGCAATACACAAGATATTTCAGAACAGATGTGGGGTGTGGGTCAGAGGAAGAGGAATAAACTAATAAAATACTTCCAATTTTCGCATATAAATGACAAATGTATATTTTATATTTGCATTCTTTTTCACTCTATCATTCTTACAAATATATATTAATCTACTATCTTTTCCCACTGATGAAATTTTTATTGCTAGAGCTTTAAGCAAATTTAGCCACCGAGATGTGACACTCTAAATGCAGAGCTACATGGTCTCAGTAAAACGGTCTCTTTACAGTGAAAAAATTCTAAGAGACAAACTTTGTTTAGAAATTCTGATTATGGTCTTATTTATTGTTACTTTACAGGGGTATTTCTAGATTTTTCTCAGTAGTTGCACCTTAAGTTGGGTGTAAATATATATTTATGAAACTAGCAAACAGTATGAAAAATACTAATTTGCTGAAGCAACATTCTGTCATTTATACTTTTGTTTCCTGTGTGAGCAATTTTGTAAATGTGATGTTCTGAAATTCAAATTCCAAGTTTATTATGTATTAAAACAAAATTTCTCCAAGGGTGGTTGTATATGTATGAAATTTCCTTATACTCTTAACACATTTTCTGTACTCCTGCCCATCTTTTCAGATCTGAACTCATCTCCCAGTAGACTCCATTGCTACTTCTCTCTGATCTTAATTTTGATTTGGAGAGGTGGCAGGAAGCATATGTTTCCCAGCTGGATATTCTGGGGGGGAATTTTTATCTGTTCATTGCACTCACTTCCAAGGGACATTAAGGTCCCACGAAGGAAAAGATCATCATGAGAAACTATCTGGCTTTCCTCTTCTCATTTTTTAGCAGCAGAATCAGAATGTTACTTGCTTAAAAGGCTTTAACTAGTGTCAAGCCAAAACTGATTTTTTCTCTTTCTGGATCTGATCCAGAGAGGGAGTCACAGATTCATATAAATTAGATTTTCAGAATAGAGGAAAAAGAAAAAGAATATAGGAAAAAGAACTTCTTCAGCTAAAACACACATTTCCTGATATAGGAAAAAAATGCTTCTCTGATAAAATTAAACATGTTTTTGAAAGAAACATGAATAGAAAATTTTTAGATTGTATCACATCAGAGAAGAAAATAATAGATTGGTAATTTTTTTGCCTTTCATATATAATACATATAGAAGAATATTAAAGGATATGCCAGTAAACCTCAGTAGAACTTTTCTTCTCTTCATTGGTTTTGTTTATAAGATGTTGTAGACAAAAATTTTCATTAATTTTCTTGTTACAGTTATTTTCATAAAATCAATAGAAAACTTACATAATAATAAATGGGAATTGCCTCCCGCAAAATTAACAGGGCTAGAAGATGCAAGATTACTTCAACAAAAATTATTCATTTGTAAAGAAATTGCTAACTCTTCCTTTCAAAGCCACAAGACTGGTTAAGTTATGTATTCTGAGCTAGTACCAGTGCTACAAGTACGTTTGGGTTTTTTGAATGTTTAGAGAAAGATGTCAGTTAAAAAACAAAACCGAACAGAAAACCTTCGACAAACACACTGAGATTTTAAGGAAAAAATCTTTTATTTACCCAGTTTTCTTCTTTACAGCTCTTATCCTGCCTTGGAAAAATATTTTTATAACAGTTGGAGGTCCTGAGTATGTATCACCAAGCAATCCACGAGCCACTTGGAAGAGTTGCTTTGTTGCTCTGTGAAGAGCAGGGTTCCACATCAGTTGAATGATTCCTTTGGAAAGCATGGTCTGCTCCATGACAGATCCCAGGAGCTAAGCATCTCTCTTGGTAGACTCCAGGGAGACCACCTGCAGGCACCCTGCCTAAACATTGGCTGGAGGATGGGAGGTGGTCAATTAGAGCTGGTTTTTACCTTGTCTTAGTGCAACAGTGGGAAAAGCAGAAAAGTGCAAGGAAATTATAGGGCAAGTCCAGCCAGAGGTTTCAGGTGTTAACATTTCACAAGATTCTCAAGTATTTAGTTTAAATTATTTAATGAGATGTTCAGTAAAACATCGAATGCAGTAAGACTCTCATTCAAAATTGAAATTTCTGAGGATTAGCCATAATTAATAACCAGTACCTGGCTTCTATATCTAAGAATTGCAGCAGTTTCTCAAAGCCCCGTGGTACTCAATGAGAGTTGAAAACCTCAGTCCTACTGTAAAGGTCATCATTTTATGGTTATGCAGACACTAAAATAACCTTAAATCAAATGTATTCTGAAGAGACTGATACTGCATTAGATATGTAACTATATTATAAAAGACAACAAAACGGGTTTAAGAGGTTCATTGGTTTAAGAGAGGCTTTCTGTGTTTAAGATTTTAACTTGAATCCAAACAATCAGCTATAGCACAGCAGCTTTTTACTTGCTGGATGGAAATGTCTGATGCATTTTCAGCAATGCTGCATGGCTCAATAGATTTGGATAAAATCAACTGGTTATTCATACCACTCCCATTTTAAAACTGACTCAAAAATGTCTGTCTGTTAAAGACATTGGCATTCCTTAAATTTTCCATCATAGTTTTTAATAATTTCTCTCCTACATTTTTGATCAAAAAATGGAAATACTTAATTTAATTCAAACAGCCCTTTAAAGTCACTTTATAATCTATGAGATGGATATTTGAGAACAGCTTTTCTAGTTCTTCAGGGAAGTCTGTTCCTTCCCTCTGAGCGCTTTCAGTTATTGGTTCAAGTCAGCCCTTTAGAAAATACAAAAGGTACCTAAACAGGGACTCAAAGGCATTATGAATGCCTATGACTTAAAGACCTTATTCTTTATTTTCTGTTAATGAAATAGAAATACCACTTTATTAGCTTCCTAATACCGCAGTGTGGGAATTCACATGGATCTTACAGGAAAATTTGAAGAAAGAGATGTCTTTTACACTAAGTATCTCATATGGGTGGTCTGAATGACAGGTGACTCTCAGGTAATATTCACCTATCATTCAGAGATGTTAAACTACTGAATGATGTCTTCTAAAATGCACTTATATTAATAAGAGCTCAAGAGTGGGTATATTCCCCACCAGCTACCTGTGACTTTTTTTTTTTGAGTAGTTTCGTTCAGAGAGATTAAAATTCAATGGGATAATTAGCCCACTTAGAGCGGTGAAGACCAGCTCAGCTAATTTTACTTCTAATTTAAAATGAAAAAAAAATATACCCTAGGAGTGAAACTAGTTTCCTGGTAGAAATTGTTTGGCTCTTTTATCATAAACTCTTGGCTAAAAGAACTGCAGATGAAGAGAGGAAAATGGGAAGGGCTCATCATGAACACCTGCCTATACATGTGGACATCTATAACTGTCCTCCAAAGCCAGGGAAATAATGATCTGTTACAGAAAGATTACAAAATGAAGGCATTTTGATGAAAAGTAGTGTTTTTCCATGCAAGTATAGATCCACTAATAATAACTAAATTCTATTCCTCAAGTGTCAAAAAGGTGGAAGATTTCTAATATTGTTGTGTAGTCTACTGGCCCATTATGTTTCATTATTGAATACTTCTTCTTTCTTTAGTGCACCATCTGTTCATAACACTTTCAATAATTGGCTCCCATGTATAACATTAGTGTATAACAGAAAGTAAAGTTTGCTGATAATTCCCAAGGACATTGTTTTAAACAGTAACCTGATACACATATAAGAAATTGTCAACATTTAGCAGTTGGGAATAAGGTAGTGTACTTGGCTGGACACTCTGTGCAAAAACTGATTTTCTCTAATATGACACCCAAACTATACCATGTGTCCTGCAAAAGAGCCAAAATCTAGGTCAAGTTGTAAGACACTGACATTTGTCAGAAATTATATGATTCAGTGTTATAAACCTAGTAAAGAACCAGAGTAAATATAAATTTTAGATGCAATAATTCAGTTATTCTTTGACAACTGATCAAAAGATAACTTTTAATTGAAGGAAAAGACGGGTTCATTTAAACTATATCTACAGAAAATCACTATTATTTGCAAATGACAACAAAAATGCAAACATTGTCAAGGTAGAAGTATTTCTTTTTTTAGTCTCTTGCGCTAACATAGAATTTTTGGTTTAGCTTAATTAGTTCTCTTACTTTCTAGAGGCTAAAGGTTTTATCTAGTTCAACAGAATTCAACAGGAAAAGAAAAAAAGTAAAGCCTTCATGTCGTTTCTCTCATTATCTGAACATTGAATGTCTCATTTTGCTTGACTTCCATCTTTTATATTGAACAAAAATAGCACAATGCTTATTCAAAGAGTGTGCTGTTGCTGAGTTCATCGTCATTAAAAAATAGGTGGCCTAGTTTTTGACTAAGAGACAACAAAAATGACATTTTATATACATATGCAACTGCTCCTTTTTAAACAGATGACATTATCCTGCAGAAAGATAAATAAATCTTTATCTTCCTAAAGCAACATGGGATGCCATCAAGTATATCTATTCACCCATTCTATAAAATAGTGGTTTAACATTTCCAGGAAGATAAAACTCTAGGATTACTTCATTTAAAAAATGAGTAACAAGAGGTGGGTGCAGGAAGTGGTATTCAATACCAGATAAACATTCTATTAAATCAATATATATTTCAAGGCAAGAAGAAGAATTTTTTTTTTTTCTGGGCTTATTCAAGACTGTAGGAATAATCCTTAGAAGATCTGAGTCAGATCCAACCTCACCTACTTCTCTGCATTCACAGTGCCCTTTCTGACCTACACTTTCAGAGTCAAGATGTATAATACATCATACATATAAAAGAAATAAAGCATCCACACCCAAGAGAGGATGAATGAAATAGTTGCATGTTCCAGCTAAAAGTCATTGCTTAACACCTACCTGAAGACAATCAGACAGCACAACAGAAAAAAAATGAAGTAATACAGACGTACCTATGTTAAAAAAATACAGTTAGATTTCATGGATATTTCATCTTATAACATCAAAAAAATCAGTTTTGTAAATTTTCAGGCCTCAAATTCAGCATGAAACTTTACAAAGGCATCATGGAATCATTTAGGCTGGAAAGGATCTCTAAGATCATCAAGTCCAACCACCAACCCAACATTATTAAATCCACCACTAAACCATGTCACCAAGTACAACATCTACATGTCTTTTGAATACCTTCAGGGATGGTGGTTCAACCCCCTCCTTGGGCAGCGTGTTCCAAAATTTGACAACCCAGGTCCTTTATCACTGTGCAGCTTCCCAGCCACTCTTCCCCCAGCCTGTGGCAGTGCCTGGGGTTGCTGTGATCTAAGTGAAGGACCTGGCACTTCACCTTGTTAAACTTCACATCACTGGCCTCAGCCCACTGCTGCAGCCTGTCCAGATCCCTCTGCAGAGCCTTCCTGCCCTCCAGAACATCAACACTCCTGCCCAGCTTCTTGTCACCTACAAACTGACCGAAAGTGCTCTTGACCCCCTCATCTGGGTCATTGACAAAAATATTAAACCAAATTGCCTCCAGTAGCAAACCCTGGGGAACACCACATTTTACCAGTTGCCAGCTGGATGTAACTCCATTCACCACCACAGTCTGGGCTCAACAATCCAGACAGTTTTTTTGCCTAATGAGCTGTATATCTGTCCAAAATTCATATTACCTAACATGTCCTTCCAAGCCAAGACTGATTATCTCGCTGAGGTTTCAGGTCAAGTAGAAAGGAGTTTAAATGACAAAGAAAATATACATAAATAGAAAGAGAATTGAGAAATCAATTATTAGATAGAGAAAGTGCTGAGTGATGGAATGAACTTATAATATAAATAATGCAGTTAACTAACATAAATGTATTAAAGAAAAAATATAAAGCTGAGGAGACTAATAAGTTAAAGACATTAATCAAATCTGGGATTCTATGTAGCCAGCTGTCCTCTTAAAAATAAATATTACTTTTATTAATGTTGCTATTATAGTTTTCTTCTTTAATGTGTTAACCTTCATATTAACAGTTTCCAAGATGAAAATATTCCATCATTATGTAGAACAGAATGATTCACTGAAGAGCTCTAAATAGTCATAAAATTAATGGCAGTATGAAATGAGCAGGGAATAAAGCCTCAAAGTTTCCCTCTGCGCATATACATTAATGTGTCCTTATTTGTCTGTGCATATATATGTGTACATATAAAGCATATATATTATATTTATTTTTTTAAATAGTTGTTCATGGCAATAATAGCTGTCCCAGTGCAATGAGGACCATGATTTTGCAAAAGATTCATATGCATTTGAGCAGCTTTGAAGTTTAAGATAGGATAAGCTCCAGCTGGGTCTTTCCTGTAGCTCAGGCATGTATCCTCTCTCCCAGATTGGTTGTCCCATGTCTGACAATGCCCAACTTCCTTCTGCATCTTCTGTTAGAAAATCATTAGCATTTTCCTCCTTTGTTTGGCCACATCTGTTTCTACAAAATTCTAGAAAACCTAAGAAGCTGTCAGGTACCTTGTTCTGCAAAATATAGTCAGAATTAAGGAGATCCAACTACTTAGATGGTCACAAGGAGCTCCAACTATCTAGATGTGACCATCACCCTATGTTATTTCTGAAGGAGATGAGATTGAGAAGTAAGAAATTTTCTGGTGGCTACACATAGGCAACACTTCATATAAAAAATTCCAGAGAAAAATCTTCCTCTGTGCTTTTCACTTACAGAGAGGTTTTTACTCCTGGACCTTAAAACAACTTTTATCAGTACAAGGGAAAGGGGTTACGTGTGTTTATAGAGAAATACCCATATATGTGGACATGGATACAAACATATATCTCCACAGAGGCATATGTTTGAGAAGTAATGTATGTGAAAATCACAGTAGTTCAATAAATAGAATATTCATGTATCAGCTGGAAGGGCACAGAGCTATTGCACAAATACTGGTACAGATGTATTTATATAACATTTTTTACAAAAAAAACCTGAAACAAATCAAAACAAAACACATTAAAAAGAATCCTGTATCTGGTAGTAGAAACAATTGATTCCAGTGTGGCAGAACTATGCCTTTGAATTTGATACTTACCTGGAATTTTTTTTCCGTTTGTTCTGAATATGCAAGCACATATGAATATGTGCATATATGAATATGCAAGCACAAAATCATAAGGATCTGTAACAAAAGAGTTTTTCCTCTGTATGAGATTTTTTTTCTTTGCTCTGTATGAACAGCAACAGCAACTTGGAATTCCACTGACTTCATGAAGTATTGCAAATATTTAACCTATGTATATTTTACTCTTTTGAAATGCAGTACTCGTTGCTAGTACAAAATCTTTTGCTTTGCAGTGGATCAGTTTTTAGAACTGTTATTTAGCCCCCTCACTGAAATCATTCAATTAAAATTGCAGATGAAAAAAGTATACAAAAGTCTGACCAAAGTAATACAGCAGCAAGACTAGAAGTTAATCCTGTACAGTGATTGGGCGGTGAGACTAAAATGGAAATACTCTTGCACATTGTGAGTAATTAGATCATAGAAATCTTTGCCTTAGGAGATTGTAAGTGCTATGTTTATAAAGGCATTGAAAAAATCAGAAGCTCCTTGTGGAGGAGAAAACTAAAGAGTTAGTGAAAAGCCAACTAAATATGAAGGATCACATTCCCACTGGGGAAACCACAGCTGGGTGCCATCACAAAAAGTTCCACCATGTATTGAGCTGAATACAGACATTTCCCTTTGTCAAGAGATCTGCTGGGTTTCCAGTTCTGGTTTTGATTAATCCTTTCTTCAGCACAACTGAATAGTGCAGGACAACTACTATACTCATCTTAAATCTGGGTTTTTTTTACATTCTGACTGTGGCATAACAAGTTGGGTAAAATTATTCTATGTATATCATAATTCTTTCATTCACCATAAAACCAATTATAAGATAATGTTTGACTTCTTTCAAAAAAAAAACAAGGAGTGTTCCCCGAATTGATTTTTATTAGGACTCTTCCAACCATTTCTCTTTGAAAATTGAAGGAAATATCTCCTGAAAGTGTTGGGTTTTTTTTTTCACTCATGGCAGCTATTTTTTCTACATTTACATAGAATCATAGAATGGTTTGGGCTGGAAGGCACCTAAAGATCATCCAGTTCCAATCCACCTGCCCATAGGCAGGGCATCTTCCGCTAGACCAGGTTGCTCAAAACCCCATCCAACCTAGCCTTAAACACTTCCAGGCGTGCAGCATCCAGGACTTCTCTGGACAATCTGTTCCAGTGTCTTACCAACCTCATAATAAAGAATCTATTTTTACTATCTAACCCTACCCTCTTATGGTTTAAAGCCATTCCCCCTTATTATATCAATACATGCGCTTGTAAAAATCCCTCTTTAGCCTTCTTGTAAGTCCCCTTCAGGGACTAGGAGGTCTCTGCAAGGTCACCCTGGTGCCTTCTCCAGGCTGAACAACCCCAACTCTTACAGCCTGTTTTCATAGGAGATGCGCTGCAACACACTTGACAAAAATTGAGTTTACAGCATTTTTCCTAAGCAGTTTCCCATGTCATATTTGATAAAAAATACAACACAGAAATCTTAGGTACATTATTTGGAAAGAATGGTGAGATAATCTGTTTATTCAAACCAACATATAATACTAAAATGTATTTTAAAGGATTGGAAGGAGGTACCATAATTCATTTCTGTTCTAAAGTGCGTTTTCTTCCATGCGTAATAGATTCTGGAAGTGCTTAATCTCTTGACAAAAACTCTATAATTTGCAAAACTCTTCTAATGATCGCAGGGTATTTCTTCCACTCTCAGGACATTACCACTCTAGTGGGAATTATGGACACAGTTTAAGAGGATTTGATTCAGTATTAGGGCAGCAATTCTGTGTTAATTAAATACCAATTGATTATTTAAAGTGCTTGTGCTGAGTTTTAGGTACATAATCTGTAAATCTTGATTACATTTTTTGAATGATAGATTGCATGATCTGTTGTAACAGAAAACGTTTGAGTGATGCTGAGCAGTGAGTGAAGTAACAGTTTGATGTTCAAGGATATCATGGTGAAAGTGGGTAAATGGATGTTCCCTGTTAAAATATATTTGTCACTGATTGTTTAGCCTAATACAATAATTCACAAAATTTACTGTTTTGCTTTGGTTTTCCCTCATACAGGAAAGATCACAGAATCACAGAATATTCTGAATTAGAAGGGACCCACAAGGGTCATCAAGTCCAACACTTCAAAAACCATACATTCCTTTCTAAAGAGAAAAAAAAAATTGAAGAAAAGATGTAATTTCTGTTTTCTCTGACCCTGGGGATTACATTCCCCTGGCAAATAGGAATTTCTCGGATAAGTAGGTGTTTAATCCCAGATTGCAACTAAGTACCATGCAGCTGCTCGCTCACTGCACTGCCCCATGATGGGGTGGGGAGGAGAACCACAGAAAAGAAAATAATCCTCCTGAGTTGAGATAAGAACAGTTTAATTATTGAAAAAATTAAAATATTATTATTAATATTGTTATTGTTTGAACAAAAGGGAAAGGGAGAGAGAGATAAAATCCAAGAAACACAAGTGATGCCAAATACAATTTCTCACCACCTCCTGACCAGTGATGGCCAGACTGGCCCCTCCCAGCCAGCTCCCCCTGGTTTATGTATTGATCATGGCATTCCATGGTGTGGAATATCACTTTGGCCAGTTCAGTTCTGCCTCCTAGCTTCTGTGTGGCTGGCAGAGCATGAGCACTGGGAGTTCTTCACGTAGAGAATAAGCACTACTGGGCAACAACCAAAACATCAACAGGTTATCATTGTGCTCATAACGATTCCAAAACACAGCAGTGTACCTGTTACTAAGAAGAGGAATTCTATTCCAGCTGAACCTAGGACAGTAGGTTTATGCTATATCCTGTGTTGAATAACCAGTAAAATGAGCAATGGAGTTTGTTTTTGCTTTTGTTAAGCATTAGGTCATGCACCCGTTCTAAAATCTGATCCATAGCCACTTGATGTGAGACTGGATGAAAGCTTAAGATTCATTGGAAGATTTAGTCAGTTTATTGCAATCAGCAACATTTTGCTGATGTTTAGTTTACCAGGGGCTACGCTGAAAGAGAAAAATTCATGAAGCATGGTTTCTGTACTAAGATGTGAGCTACAGATCAGGCTGAAATAACTTTGTATTTTCATCCCTTTGCAGAACTATGTCATTTTCACTGGTGCGTTAGCTGAGCCAGCAAACTTTGTGCATAAACATGAAATAAATAAAATACATAAAATACATAAAATACATAAAATAAATAAAATAAATAAAATACATAAAATTTAAATCAAGAGATTTTAGCAGGAAACCAAATGACATAAGTGCCAGTACTAGCAGAATAGATATTATTACCTATTATTATAGTTAAAAAATACTTCTGATTTTATCATTTTTACAGATTAGATATGTCTAAACAACTCATTCAATCTAATTAATCAAATATCTTCTCAAACATAAAAAATAGAAACACATAAAAATTCCTTTATAATTTTTCTACATTGGGCTGGTTTTTCTCTGTGGTAAAACCTTCAGGGTTTAAATATATAAGTGCCTTAGACTATAGGGTATTATAGAAGGAATGAAAATTACTCTAATACCATTTGTACAATAGCAGCTGTTTTTATCTGCTGTGCTAGATTAATTTTGGCACCATTCCTGCTCTTTCCTGTGTGAAAACCCTGTGGGGGTGAAGATATCAAGACAGGGTTTGTGTGAATGGTCATTGCCAAGGTTCTGCCTCTCTATTGAAAAGGAAGAAAAAAGTCTGGATTTGGGCAGATCTTGTCAGCAGACTGACAAGCCTAAAGACTGACTTTCTGTGTTTACCAGCAGAATGGCTCTTTAACTAGCAGACAATGGCAGTCCAGGCTTCAGCATACAGGACTGCCAGCATCCATGTTCAGAAAATATCAGGGTTGTGAGTGAGAAGCCAGAACAAATCTTCATGGTCTTATATCCTGCTCTCCTGGACTGCATTAGGAGAAGTGTTAGAAAGTCAAGGGAGGGAGGATCCTTCTCTGCTCAGCACTGGTGAGGCCACACCTGGAGTACTGTGTCCAGGTCTGGGCTTCTCAGAACAAGAGAGGCATGGACATACTCTAAGGAACCCAATGGAAAGCTACAAAAAATATTAAGGGACTGAAGCTTTTTAACTGTGAGGAAAAGCTGAGAGAGCTAGGACTGTTCAGCTTGGAGAAGGGAAGCTCAGAGGCTACAAATGTCTGCAGTCTATCAGTGTCTAGAAATACCCAAAGGGAGGGTGCAAAGGGGACACAGACAAGGTGTTTTTTCGGTGGCACCTGCTGACAGGACCAGAGGCAGTGGGCAGAAACTGAAACACTGGAAGGTTCGTCTGAATATCATCACTTTTTTTTCTGTAGGGTGACCAAGCACTAGAACAGGCTGCCTGCCCATAAAGGTTGAGGAATCTCCATACTCGGAGATATTTAAAAGCTGCTTGGACACTTTCCTGGGAGACTGGTTACTGAGCAGGGGAGTTGGACCAAATAACCTCCAGAGGTGCCCTCCAACCTCAGCCATTTTGTGATTCTGTGATTCACAAAATTCATAGTCTCCCTGCTACGATCCCCAACAAGGACACAGGGTAGTAATTTTTTGTGCCTGTATAAAAGCTGAGTGGAGACCAAACTCTAAAATTTCACACAGGACACTGAACAGATTGCTAAATTCAGTCACCAACCAGCAGAACTTGGAACAGGCACAAGTCTAAAGGTCTGTATTGTCATCATCTGTGTCCCAAGTCACTTCATTATCCTCAGCAAGGGTGCCAAGGTCTTCTCTGATACTACATTTCCCTCTCTGTCCCATGCTCTCAGAATGACAGGCTTTGCTTTCACAGGCTTTAATAATAATCACTGTGGGCCAGACTGTGCACTCAGGTGGCAAACAAGCTGCAATACTGCATGAATACCTCTCTACACCACCATACTTCAGTGAGAGAGACTTTGATGTCAATTATTCTTATGGGATGTCAAGAGAGTAGGAATTCCTATGCCAACTAGTCTATGAAAGAATGCAGACAGATTTTTTCCTCCCTCCTTCCCAGCAGAACTGCATCTGACACTGCTAAATTCCAGCCTTTAGTACTTCAACTGTCAGATAATGAACTTTTTTTTTATTTTAAAGATCACTGATGCCTTAGAAAGAACACAGAAGAATGTTGGGTAGGCTGCTTTCTCTGAAATGAAAGTCTCTAATTTCAGTATAAGTTACTCATTCCTAACTATGGGAAGCCGTAGGAAAGGCAATAAGAAAAGATTTGACTTCTGTGGGGATATTTTGTTTGGTTGGTTTTAATTTCAGTCTTCTTCCTTCCTTCCTCACATCTATCCAGGAGTATTATGTATAACTTTGTGACTGGGTGGAAAATTGTAGATAAAGGTATGTGAAATGCCACTTGTCATGTATATCTTATTCTACTCACTGAGTACAAGACAGAGCTCCACTTGAAAGTTTGAAAATTGGGTATTATCTCCACTATTCAGTATTGAACAATAACAGGTTCTTCATATCGCAAGATAAGCACAGATAAAAAACCTGAGAAGCTCTTTATCAGTGAAAAATACTCTAAGAACAATACATACACATTTGGATAGAAACAGAGGGTGATTACATTTTGACTAAAGTTAAGAAAAAGAGCTGGTTGCAAATCCCTTAGGAAAAAGAAAGTCAGATAAATACATTCTACTAACAAAAACAGTTTAATCATATATGGTGCCTAATTCTGTTTCATGATTGCAGTGACCAGTTTGCAAGGAACAGACTTCTTTGATAAATAACTCTACAGATAAAATACTGCTTCTCTGTGTGGAGGTTGTTAGTCATATCCTGATGTGTCACTGATGGCTCAGAGAGATGAAAAATAAGGGAAACATGGTTGATCAAACAGGTATCTGTTCACAAAAGTAGTTCTACATATGCATATATGCAAGCTTCTATGCACACAGATATTTAGTCAAAGGTATACATGCACAAGCAATTATTCTAAATCTAAAAATCTAAACTCTAAAAATGCAAGAATAGTTTCCAATACAAGATGACATAGAAAATACTGCAAACCTGTTTACTTTTGAAACAATAGAAGAAGGAAGAAACTCAGCGTTCCCACTCCTCAAGGTATTCTAACTGCAATGACTGTAATGACTGTATTATATAGGAGTATACTCTGCACAGTTAAATAAACAAAAGACTGAGGAAATTTACCCAAGTGGGGAAAAATAGTTATTTGAAGACAGCATTTTTTTAACTGGTCAAAGTGGGGCCAGAAGAAGAAGGAGACACAACTCTGAAAGGAGATAGTAGCTGAAAGGACATTCATTCTGTATGAAGCATAGTACTCCTCTTTTGTTTTGAACTCAGTGATCTGCAATCCATCTAGGCTTGAATTAGAAGGAAGGGTGGTATTAGAGAGAGAAGCTAGGATGAGGGGTTTGAAACCCCAGCTCCCTCCTAGCTTCTTATTCTGAGATTTGAGATGGCTACAGATGAAATTAGAGCTCCTTGCTTCTCTTGAGAAAGAGATACAAACATTTGTGGTGGGTGGGAAGGCCAGTGATCCAAAATATGGTTATTAATGTCAGCTCTGGAAAAAAGAAATATTCTGTTGCTGATTCAGCAGGTTTATGTCTAATTTAAAGTATTCAAGTAAACCATTAAAGTATATACATTTACTTCTCCATGACTAAAATTTTTGAAATCCAAAGTATTTGGCTGATAGCTTGCCAAACTGGAGCTTAAAGCCTTGATACTGGGTGATAATGGTGTACATTATGTGTACATATACATATATTTATATGTTTTTCTCCCCTGGGAAATCAAGTTTTTAAGAATGGATTGAAATACTTTACTTTAAGACTATTTTGAATATAATTTATTTTAAAATGATTTCTGCAACCCACCCACCCAAGTGTTCTAGACTAGGCGTCTCATTCTCACACTGCATATCATGAAGCACACTGTGATACATTGTCATAAATCAAAGTTAGAGAGGAATGAATCACAGCAGGTTGAAATTTTGGATGGCTCACTTTCCATATATGTGGTTTGCAAAATGGGGCTGAGAGCTCAAAAGATTGCTGGTTTCTCTGGCTTCTTTTTTGTCTAAAGATAGAAAAGAGTTAGCAAACACTGGGAGCATCAAGCATCGTAATTCAGTTGCTTCTGGTATTTACATAGGCACCTTCTTTCTGGTCTTAGTCAGTGATCCAGATGTTCTGCTGGTACTACTTCTCCTTCCAGACATTGCTTTCCTACCTTTCCAGCATGCAGAGCATTATTCTTCATTTTTCATATAGCTGCAGCTCTAGCACCAGCCTCCTGCAAAGGCAATATATTACAAACATAAGTTGGACATTCCTGGCTGAACCCACTTAGCTGTTTGGCTGCTTGCCTCCTGCTATTGCAAGCATGTGTCTAGGATCTTCTTAAACCCTGTTCACAGGTTCCCTATATTGCTTGTCTGGTCTTTGAAGAAGTGTGTAAATATAACCTTAATCCACAAGTATAATATCCTCCATTTTAGGCCACAACTGGAATCCTAAAATAGAAAAATGGGAAATAATGAAACTTTTAGAAGTATTGTTGAACCTCAGATCTATTCTTGAGTGAAAGTTCTGGCCTGGCTGTCTCTTCTGCAGATCAACTCAACCATCCCCTGATGCAAACACAACGGTGTTAAAAGCACACTGGTGTGTCACCCAGTGATTCACCCTCCTGCAAGTCAGAACTAGAATAATCATTTCTTAAACAGGAAAGTGCCACCATGTGATATAAGAAAAGCTGACATTTTAAAAATGCTTTTTCAAAGATTTACTAGTCAATACCCCCAGAGAAGTTGCTTAAATAAAACTGTAGATTTTAAGTCTATGCTAAATGCTTGCCCTAAAGCCTTATTCCAATCCCATTGATGCTGATGGAAGCAGAATCCACTGAGGCAGAAACAGAAGGCTGGAGTAGTTAAACTTCAGCTGTGCTAAAATTCACAGCCTTTTGCAGTCTCTTGCTATTGCAGAAAGAATGAGGCCAATCAAGTCTGGGCTTTCCCTGTTCCTCTTGCTATCGAATTCTTCCTTACTCTATACCCAAATATTTTCTGCTTGTTAACATCTGCTGAGTGTCTTACAGCCCCTGTTCTGTAGATCTGGAGGTTATGAACCTGGAAGGTTTGGTAAATACAATACATCAAAAGTATGAGAGTTTCTGCCTTCATGCTTAGGACAATGGTCCAGTCTCATAAAGGATACTAATAATCTCTGTATGGGTCATACCTTTCCTATGCCATGTCTTCTTAAAGCCTTCTGCATTAAGCTAGTGCTCGATTTATGCCACAAAGCAGTATACTTTATGTTCTTTTTCTTTTTTTTTCATCTTATCTAAAGATATTTTCATCATCCATATAAATGCCTGTTTTTCTTTCTGAACTCTATGTCTCAATGAAATCTTATGGCGGTTGGTTTGACTGAATAATTATGCATTGTATAAAAAAATCCTCCCTTTCATCAGTTTGAATTTATTTCCTTTCAGTTTCATCTACTGTCACATTATTCTTGTCTCGTGACAAAGGGCAAGGAAGTTTATCTTGGTTTAAAATCCCTTCATATCACTTCTCTTTAATGTGCACCATTACTATATCCCCATTACCTAATACAGCAAGGATCTCAGTATGTCTTGATCTTTGGATGTTACCAGCTTTCATTTTTGGCTGTTTTTTTTTTTTTTTTTTTTTTTTTTTTTTTTTAATATCAGAACCCTAAAGGCTTTCTAGTAGATATATATGTCCTGGTTAAATGCATTATCACCATGTTTCTGGTAAAGATGTTCTGCACAAATTTAGAAGCAACCCAAAGGCCTCCAGACCAAGGACTACCCACTGAAATCTATTGTTTCCACATTGACCTCTAGTCAGTGTTCAGCCATCTGCATATTAACTTGATTTCTGAAAGCCTTGCTCATTCAGTGCTGGTTTATGGTGCCAATAACCTCAAATTATCTCATCTCCAAACTATTTTTTCTCTTTTTTATTTTTATTCTTTTCTTATGTAGAAGCTTTTGTGTGGCTCATTTACTTAGCTATTCTTTCGCCCTTTCCTTCAGTGCTCTGCAAGCACAGAGCAACCCTAAGGATTTGGGGTGCTTTCGAGCCTATATCCCTTCCAGCTCACATGGTGCAGCCATACAGCAGTACAGGATAATGCACATCTACCTGTGCAGCCATCCCTCCTCCATCCTTAGGGCACATATAACCTTATTGTGCTATGCTTTCATTTTTCTTGGCGAAAAGATGAGCAGTCTGATAATGTGAAATCATAAACATGATGTGCACTCATAAAAGGCCTTTCCTTTTCAACAGAAACTTGAAGCTGGTATATGAACATCCACATAACAATTGTTAACCTTAAACTGTTAGGAGAACCACAAAAGTCTGATTTTCACTGATTTTCTTTGGGCCGTAGTTTGAGCAGAACTCAGTTAAGTAAGCACAGGAGAGTTGGTTTAAAAGTCATTCTATGCTTCTTCTCACCTATTGGTCTCAGCTGCTGCCTAGTGCAGTTGTATTTCCAGGTGTCAGATTTCTAGCAGTGGTCAGAAGGGCTGTATGGAAATAATCAACTTCAAAAACAAAAAGGTTTTCTGGATTTAGTCACCACAAAAGGAATATGGAGGGCAGACTCTCTTAGTCAGCTGTCTGTGCAATGGGCAGTCAAGCTCTGGGAAAGATTCTAGTAGAGGAAAGGAGAAAATAAAGTTTAAAACCCTTGACCACTAAATTGCATTTAGTATAATCAGAAAAAAAATTCATCAAAATCCAAAATTTCAGTGTTCATAGGTTCTGTATGAATACTATATAGTTTTACCTCCATATTATTGTTTTCCATATTGTAAGGCTAGGTTTTTGACTGTATTAAACAATATTCTCATGATGCAGAACACTGAAGGAGAAGACTGGTAGCATCTTACTGTTGCAAGGCAGATCATTTCCTCCTGGCTTCAGAATTGTGCCTTCTCACCCAGAGCTGTTCATCTGACCACACGACCATGGTGGAGGGGAATGAAGCACAGAAAAGAGCATGACAAAAAAGTCAAATCCCTGCTCTATTGAAACCATCTTGCTGGGGTTTAATTAGAGGATTTCAGGAAGCCCCAGACTAGTAAATGGAAATCTTTGTGATTTGCCTTGGTAATTACTGGAATGAAATTTCAGGAGCTGAGATAATTCCCAAGGGAAAGTGCATCTGTGCACTTCAAATTAGCTACTTATATGCTCGCTTAGATTCTTTACATGCCTTCCAAACCGTGCTGGCATACTTAAAAGGTATGCTCATGTTAGCAGATTTAGGAGGGAATCTTTGGCAGATTACCTTGGCAGAAATTTCCCCACAGTGTTTCTTGTGGAGTGTTTCTCTCCTCCTAGAAAAGATATCGCAAGGGAATTCAGCTATTGTTCCAGATATATCTGCCTAAATCCCAAGAAATCAAAATTAGGAGAATAAAAGCATCTTATTCAAGATCCTCAGCCTCTCCTGAAGCAATACACACCTGGCAGTCCTGGCTCTGTTCCCAGGCTGGTGTAATTTCAACGCCACATATGAGTAGCAGGCTGCCACATTTTAAGGTTTAGTGTCCTGTGACCTCATAGGACTAACAAATGGAGTAAATGCTATCAGAAAAGGGGAGGCTTCGGTTTCTGAGGGCACATGCATTGTGCACCTAATCACTTTCAGGTATCAGATTATGAAGATATGGATTCTCTTTTCAGCTGTTTTATTTGGAAGACTTTACAGCTTCCTTTATGCTTATGAGCTAGGGCTTTGCAGTTAGGGGTTTTTTAAAGTGTTCTTGTAGGCTTGGCACTTTTTGTTTAACTTTTAAAATCTTTCACTATTCTTTTATTTACTTATCAAGTTACTATAAGGTTCTAATTCCTTACTAATTAGTCCTGTTCTCTGCCAGTACAAAACTCTGAAAAAAAGGGCATAATTTACCTGCCTGAAAAGTTACACATATTTTAAACACACTTCTGCAGATCACTTTAGAGTTGCTATGGTGTTTCTGTGTGAAGCTACCAGCAGTTAACGAGCATTGACAAAAGGAAACATTCAATTGCCCAGGTACACAGGTATCCAGGGCTGCTTGATGTACCTCAGATAATGTTTCTGGCTTCCAGTAGCCCCTCCAGAAGGGCATGAGTCACTAGCAGTCCACTGCTCTATGTCTGCCAAGCCTCCATAGCTGCCTTGGCTTTAATATACCATTTTACATGAGTTGAATGCTTATTCTGAGTTGACTGGACTCCTGGAAGCTGATCTCTGAACTCCTTCTGAGGCTTTTTTTTATATTATGCTGTCAGAAATCTCCACCAAAATCTATGTATTCCACTGCCCCTTGTTTTTCATACAGGCACAATTAAATATTGCTATGTTCCATATCCTGCATGAAGTGTAGGGAACATGAGCATTCCTGGCTGCACTCCTGCTATGGCTCAGTCTCATTCTTGAATTCATAAATAAAAATCCCATGCAAATTAGCTCATTTATTTGCAGTCAGGATGATGCTAGCACTTGTCATAATCATGTATTCTACATTTATTTTTGTCTCTCAGGGTTTTTTTTCCAACTATTCATATTTTTGTCTCCTATTATTTATTTTCCTATGGTGCAGCCCAGCTTGCCCATTACTGTGGCCAAAGCTGAAACTGCAGCATTCATATAAATCAATTGCCTCATCTTTTCTTCCATTTTTGAAAAATAAAAGAAAACAAAACAAAACCAAACAACAACAACAACAACAAAAGGTATTCTAATATTTTTTTCTGTTGAAGAAGGGAGGGATAGTCTCTCTTACTCTATGGAAGTAAGGTAGATTCGTTTTTCTTTTTGTGCCCCCTCCAAAATTCCATTAATAAACATTTAGACTTAGATGACATTTACACGAAGTATAATTGATATAGGGATAGTCCCAAAAAATATGAAGAAGCCCACACAGACTGAATTTTGGCTAAAATACACAGTAAAATTATATCATTGTACTTTAAACGGCTGCTTCATGATCACTACCCAGCGATTTTACTCAGGATGAAAATCTGAGTGAAGTGTCTTGATCCAGTTCCTAGGGAGTCAATGACAAATGTGGGGTCAGGGATAAAATTGTCATAGCAAAATCTGCTCTTACTGACTGAGATACAAGAAGTACATTCTTAAAAAGAATTCGTTTCTTACAAAGTGTGTTCCCCTTAAGCTTCTTCAGTTCCAGAAATATAAGCAATTTTTGGTTGTGTTTAAGACTGAGGGGTGCCCTGTTTTTCATTTCATAGATCAGCTTAAAAAAATTCAGTTCCTATGGCAAGGTGAGGTAGCGTTCATAGCAATCAAAACAAAAACCCAATTGGCAGGAAGTAAAGCACCAAGGCTATGAAAAGCAGGCACCTCTCAGCTAAGGTGCTGCTATAAAGGAAAGGTTCATCTGAGCAAAAGAACAGGAAACTGGTCCAGGGACACAAACTCCATCGTGCTCAACAATAACCCCTCTCTTTAGCCTTAAACCCATAATTTACTATCCCTCCCTCACTTTTCCCATCTCTGAAAATTTCCTGTTTGTGAAGCATTTGGAAGTTAAAAGGGGTAATAAAAAAGTTTTGTATTATCATCTTCAGTCTTCTCCTTGTACCTAAACTAGCACAGCAGAATTTTCTATAGAATTTATTTTTATCTCAAACCGGTAGCCTCAAATGGACTGTACTTTCCATTAGATAATGAAAAATACCTGAATAAAAAGGGAGATAAAGGTGAGAAATAAAAATGAGAAAAAAAAGAGCAGTAACTATTATCATAAAGAGGACAAGTCTAGAGGAAAAAAAAAAACAACCCACAATAAAAACCCCCACAAAGACCAGCAACAAAACAGAGAACACATTTAGAGGCAAATCAGAAGGTTTACACTCTAATCAGTTAATGCTGAGAATAGATGCAAGGCTATGCTGACTCTATTTTATGAAGGACAAAATTATAGAATGCGTTTCCATTGTTTGACCTAATTGCTATTTTGAAAATGGCTTCCTTATCACTGAAAGCTAAGGGAATGTGAACATGCTTGTAGACCTTTGTTCTTTTATTGAAAGATTTATGTTGCTAACCTTCAAACACTGGCTGATATATGGGTTCAGATCTTTACAGGCAAATTCCAGGCTCCCTGAACTCTAAAAGTTGGAATGGAGGTAAAACAGCAAATACAACTCACTTATCAGATTTCTCAGCATGAAGAGAACTTAAATAAAAAACCATCAGAAACAGATATCAAATGGCTGTGACCTATAGCCATCGCTGACAGCTAAGAATGGACTTGATCTGTGTGTGCTTTGTCTGACATGCAGAAACTGCTAACCAGGCAGACAAAAGAACAATGGCTTATAAAAAAAATATTCCAGAGAGATTATATTTCAGATGTGAAAGATGAGATAATTTACGATGAGCATTTAGAGGCATTAGAGACACTGTTTTTCTAGGCAGGTAAAAATGAAAAGCGACACTGTTTTTCTAGGTAGTAAAAATGAAACATTCTATTCAACAGACAAAAGCCACAGAGAACTGATGCATTTGGGAAACTCCCACCCTTGTAAATTCGTATTAGAGCAGACTGAGGAAACAAATGAAGCCAAGCTATCAGCAGTCTTAAAATCAAATGTGCAAGTAAAGCAGTAAGATCAAGTAAAGGTCAGATTTTATGGCAAAAATCAAGGATTAAATCATGGGAGCTGTCATCATTGGCGGTATCATATATTTCCTTTTTAATACAAAGCATGGTCATGGGCTGTGTTTCTGTGGTAACAGGAAAGGTTGACATCAGAATTATGATGTAAATGAATGGATCCTCACATACCTTCTGATTCACAGTCAGTGAAGGATGCACATAAGGAACTTAGATGTAACTTCTCTAAGAAATCATTAAAAAGAACAAAGAGGAAAGGGTCTATGCACTGACAGAGGGCTCTGCACATTTTTTGACAGGATAGCAATAATGAGCACAAAGAAAGCTGTTCTATGCCATGCTTTCTTTTTCATTTCTCTACTCCCATCTTCTCCCTTTACCTCCTGTTCTACTGTTTTTCAAAGACGGTATTGCTAGGCCTAAAATATTATAAACAAAGTTGAATTAGACTACTTGACAAAAAGAATGAAATATATTGATTCCAGGTAAATGTGTCTTCTTTAAATGCAAGTTTCTTCATAGATTTTTTGTGTATTGATAACTACATTGAGTGCAAAGCACATTGCTATACAAGTGAGGACAAGATCTCCTTGTAAGCATAACAGAGCTGGAAACGGCCAAAGGACCAATGCAAAGATGAGGCTGGCTTTCACTTGGAAAACTGGTTTTTACATTCTTGAATGAACTTTTATTTGTTTGCATGCCCTCTTTCAAGCCAGATATTATGTGCCAAAAAGTAACTCTGAATGAATGACATTGTGAGGTTCTGCATTTGTTCTGTCTCAGTGACTTCTGGATCAAATGCGTGTGGTTTACAAGTCCAAAGATGATTTTCTGGCTGCCAGAGCTGTAAATTCAATCTGGGATCAGAAAATTAAGCATTGTTTTTTCTGGGCCCAAGGGAAAACTTCACGACAAAATGGCAAACACATTGAAAGCACAGGTCACTGCATTTTTAGTTGATCTTGCTTCCATGGTCTTGCTTTCATTTAGAAGTGAAAAGGTGTTATTTTCTTCCATGTAAAGACTCGACAGTGGTACAACATTTAAACTAGAAAATAAAAATATAGGTGAATAATCCTGAAATTTTCTGTTTTAAAATCCAAGATAGTCAGATGAAAATCTGCCCTTGTATTTTTGCTGATGATCTAATGAAAACTAGCATTTTCAAAACCAATCACATCCCAAAACACAAAAAATCCATACAAATAATATTTCATAATAATATGTTAAAACCTTTCCATTTACAATTTTTTTTTGTTGTTATTTACAATTTTATAATGTTTATAAAAAGATCATTTCCCTGTTCTGGAAAAGATTCTCCCACTGATATTTAATGAAATTTTGATCAGTTCATGTTATGGCATAGGATTAACTTTTATCATTATTCTGACTGTACTAAATCTGTATATATAACATCTCTTTTGGCAAACCTGAAAAAAACCCTCTAGCATATGCCCCAGTGAAGAAACTAGGTATTTTCAATTAGTATCTCATCATGTTTACATGATTCCTTCTGACAATGTAATGTGAAATGTGGGACTTGCAGCTCTTGCTTGCTATTGCTGCCAGAGGCCTAGTCCAAAAGTTTATTTTATTAGGGCAACCTTTGGAACTCAGAGTAGTTCAATGAAACCTTGTAGAGATACATCAATTAGTCTATTCAGAAATCTTTGGGGAGTTCAGGTTCATATTTTAAATAAGTGTCATAGGCCAGGACTAGAAGTACATATGGAAATAAATGTGAATATGGTGAGAAAGGATGCACTGCTTTTACTTTTAATCCTCTGTCCAACTGTAGTAACACTTTTATTTTTTAAATTCCATAGATTTTTTTGAATAAAAGAAGATTTTTACTCTGTAATTTCATATGAACTTTTAGATTAACTAGCCTTTGCCTTGTTTATGTGTTGTTGTCTTCTTTCCTTGACTAGTCCAAGAGGTCAGAATTCAGTCTCCTATACTAATGCTCAGGCAAATTATTTCATACTTGCACATGAAAGATGCCATTTCAGATTTGTTTACATGTGCCAGAGTGAACAAACAAAAAGAAGAAAATCACATACCTTAGGTGAACAATTACCACCACGCAACAGAAATGTCCAGTATTTTCATAAACATATGGGATAAAAGGACATTGTAGAAGAAATCCATTGAAGAAATTCAGATAGTGACCATGGTAGAGGAGATCATAGGATCTTCTCAGGAATTCCATTAACCAAGACAAAATATCCTACATTCATCTAGGTCATGACTCATCACAAAGAGTTTATTTTGAAGAGGAGACATTCTTAATTTTTTGCCCAGAAAAGTTGCGGATTTCCCATCCCTGGAAATGTTCAAGACCAGATTGGATGGAGCCTAAGTAACCTGATGGAGCAACTGACATTCCTGCCATGGCAGGAAGTTTGAACTAGATGGTCTTTAAGGTCTCTTCCAATCCAAATCATTCTATGATTCTATGATTTCCACCATTTGACTGTTTTCCAGAAAGAACAAATGTCTACATAGCTCATGGGTGCATGACAGCTGAAGTCCTTGGGAAAAGTTGGAACAGGTTCTTTTCTTTTCTGTGTGAGACATTTACATTTTCCACATTATTTTTCTTAAATAATATCAAGCAACACCAACAGCAATGGCAACTAGCAGCAAGTTGCACAAAAGAGAAATTTCACAGTGGTCATGGTGTCTCAGGACGGTGAAGAGAAAATCCTAAGTGAGTCCTAGGACAGCAATGTTCCACAACAGCAACTTGGCTGATAGACTCACCATGCAATATTCTATCCCTAACATTCAGCGTGGATCAGACTAGAAGAACATGGAACATCTCTCCACACAGACCTTGAAACCGAATTGCACAATCAGACAGCAAATATCAAGCTTATAAGAATGGTCCTCAAGCTGCCTTAAACCTAAATTCTTGCTTCTCTCTACCAGACATCTTTAAGAGGGCAGTCAAAAATATCCTCTCACTGCACTTACACTTATTTTATCTCAGTTAAGTTATATCTTATAGAAATGTGATGAAAATTCACCATCTATTTATACGGAAGTTGAAGAAACATTGTTTGACCATGTACTCTAAAAGCATCAGATGCCATCTGCAATTGAAATTATGTAAATCTATTCTGCTGAGGAACAATTAAGAAGCATTTCTAGGAGTATTGCTGATGACATTTCACGATGACATAATGTAAGGTTTCTGTGTCATTTATTTTAAAGTAGTCCTATTATTTAGGTGAAAAATAGAGGAAATATATATTTGCATTCATTTATTACAACTGTGCCTGTATATTTATAACGGACCAATTAAAACTTAAAAACCACCCAAAGCCAAGTCTAAGTGCTGTGAGATTTTTTCAATTAAGCATAATTCAAATTTGTCAGCCTCTACTGCATAAAGCAAGAATCAATTAAATCCTGCTGGGTTTTTTGTTTTTGGTTTTTGGTTTTTTTTTTTAATGGAGATGGGCAAAATTAAAATCTCACCACAAAATTTGGTTTTCAAGCAAATTCTACTTTTCCAGTAGTCAACTTCATGACTTCAAGCATGCCCTGAAGGCAAACAAATTCATGCTATTTTAGGGGCAGAAGGGAGAATGAGTTTCAAACCTAAAAAATTCAGCAAGAAAAAAAACCAATTAAAGTTCCCTCCCTTGAACTGAAATAGCTTCCATTTATATGTCTGTGCTATTTTAGCACAGGTTGATATCACTTTCATTATGACTGTGAAGGAGTGCCTTCTTCCAGGGTGGTGTTATCCAAATTGGATCCTTCATAGTCCTAACACATCAGAAAGTGTTGAAATTACAAGGAAAAATAGTCCTTGAATTCTGCATGTATTGCAAGTAAGCAAGAAAAAAACAAAAGAAGAAAATTAATAAAAGTATAAAAAAAATTGTAAATAATGTTTTAAATAAATTTCATTTACAGTATATTTTTAAAAGTGTTGAAAACCTTTTTGCATTAGTAGAAGCTAGGAGTCACTGTATTAAGCACAAATTATTTCTCAAGAAGAGAGGGCTCAAAAATTTAAATTTCACATGTTACAACCAATACTTGGAAACTGTAAGCGACACTGGCATTTTACCAGTGGAACAATTTAATTACCTGTATTTCACACTGATTATCAAAGGTATATCATTTTTATGATGTGCTGTTTTCTGAAGTAGGACACCATGTGGCTCTCAAAATCTTAAAGTGACGAAGTGGCCTTCAGAAATAAAATTATAATCTCTTCACCACATGCAAATAAGAGGTGATAGCCCTGGCTTCTGCTGAAAGCTGTTCATGCAAAAACGTAACAAGAGCCAGAGCCCTGGATATCCAGTCAGGTATCGAATATCACACGGAGGCAGGTATGCCAGATCTCCTCTAGCCAGGATCACATCACTTGTTTTACCCAGAGTGATTCTGAGCCAGATGCTTTGCTGTAACTTCTGCCAAACCATGGGGGGGAAAAAAAAAAAAAAAAAAAGCTCAAACATTGTTTTGGAAGAATTTGATACATGATGTTGGACAGTTTACCTGCACAGGGAGAAAACACAATGTAACTTTTCCTTCTTCCTGAGGGCAGTCCTGGTTTCCTTTGCTTTTGAAGAACAAGGAAAACATGACGAAGATTATAAGGACCTTTCAAGAATCATATTTTAAAAAGAGCCAAAACTCAGCACTATCATTTGAGATTTTCATGTGCTAGGTCAGTGAAACCATATCAGATTGGTTCTGTTGATTTCCTACAGGCAAAACTTTCTAGATGTACCAGGAAAAATATCTTCAACCTCCAAAGAAGCAAACTATTCATAGAAATATTTCTCATCACTGATCACCAGAAACCCAAAATTTTCATGACAGATATCAGAGTTCCAGAAATGCAGTTTCTTAAATTCTTCTAATAAATTCCCCAGAAATGTTTTTTCTGGAGGAATCTACAGAACATATTGTGGGTTTTAAGCAAAATTATGTTAATGAAAAGTGGAAAAAGACAGAGATATATAGTTAACTTGGTTAACGGACAGTTTAAACGCTAAGGAGATAAAAGGTAATACTTGTCACTCCCTTTCAAAATTCAGATGTGAACTTTTAATTCCAAGTTGTAAAAACTTTAAAGTACGCAACATTTCTCAGGAAAAGGACTTACAGCAAAATTTTGATATGAAGGCAATTAAAATATATAGAGTCAGAAAATGTAATCAAATACCCCTATTCTCAGATTCACTGAGAGTATCCTCATTCATTCTTGAAGAGGGATTTTCCTGGGATGGTGCCAGAACTCAAAGCAAAATATACACTATATGTGTCAAGAATAAAAATCTCTGAGAGTTTCTTCTGAAGTACAGAAACTGCCTACTGTGTGGAGAGGAACTTTAGAAGCCCCTAAGCTACAAACACAATATCTCTTCTCAGTATGGTGCACACTTTTTTTCCCAGGTAGGATTCAAATGATATATCCTTAGAGATGAAGACCTTGGTTTATTTTGACAGGGGTTTATTAAAATCTGTTTGATATACTTACTTCCTCCAATAAACACTTTTTTTTTCCTGAAAAGGGAAAAAAAATCTCACAGAAAATTATATACCAAATCTAGTTCTTAAATTCTATCCTTTTCAAAACATTACCCAGATTGACAAGGAGGTAGCGATGTGCTCAGTCTTGCTACAAAGATTACAGAAAGTGCACTAAAAGTGCTTTGACTGTCAATGCCTTGATGGCTTCAGAACACATTATGGTGTCTAAGAGTTTCTGTTATCGCTGAGCACAGTATTTCACCCATAGGCTTTTCCTCAGCTGAGTGTGGCATGGATTCAGAACACAGTTCGGGTGTAAAGTTCATCCAGGATCTCAGAGAGAACGAAATGCTTAAAAATAAATTCTTTAAAAAATTATTATTTGACCCAAAAGACCTTATTCTGCTTGTGCAGAGGCAGAGTACTCAACCTGAACCCAATCAATTTTTCCACAACTTAGCCAACAATTTTCCCCATAATCAAGAAGCACTCCTATCGGTTCAGTGAATAGATTCACTCAGGGTTAACCAAACAACATGACACCCAAGAATTGTTCTGATTGAGATTTTATGGATGTTCTGACAGGGCCAAACGTATGCCAAGTCTTGAAAAAAATATCTTTACAACTCCAGATTCCTCTCTTTACCACGTTAAAAAAAGAAAGTATAAATCACTGCTATGTCAATATTTTAAGGAAAGCAGGCACAGAGCATTGCTAATTATAACAAAGAGACTGTTTTAAAGTCTACTGGCCAATAGCCAAAGTGAGCTGTCAGAGAAAAGAAAGACGTAGAAAAGAAAGAAACACAGAATAAATTATTTTTAGAAGTCAGAAGCAACAATGTAGGCACATATACTACAAGACAAACCAAAATCATGACCCTGTCTGCAAAACATAATCCTCTTTGCCCAGTGCATTTTTTTCAGTTTCTCTGTGTTATGAGAGCCCTTTGCTCTGCTCTGGTCAGGCAGTGTTATCACCTAAGTTAAAACAACTGTGATGACTGAATGCTGTTCTTGTCCCACAACATCTGACTTTTTTACTTTGTATTTAAAAGGGACCCTATTTGCTCTTTATGCCACTCTTCTTTACAATGACTGATGCTGCTTCCTAATCAAAGTCTGCAAATATTTAAAGAAACTTTCATATCTCAATTTCAAAAACAGTTATTTTTAAAATTTTACTTTCTTTGTGTGACCAGTGTGACCAATATTTTTTCAAAATGGGTTTCATAGAAAAAGGTAGTAAAGACGGAGTTACAAAAAAAGGAGGTTCTCTATCTGAGGGTAAAGTAATTGATTCCATATTGAAATAATTAATCACAAGTTACCTAGAGAATCGTCTTACATTTTTTATCCAGCAGTTTTTCATATATGAAAAGTGGCAATGAAATTTCAATAAAATAATTTAAGCTTCTAGTTATCACAATATCTATCACAATATCTTTAAGTTGGGGGCTGTATTGGGGAAAATAAAAACAAATAAAATAAGTAAAGATAAAACCATGGAACATCTAATTTCAGTTTGTTAAAAACATTTTATTTTCAGAATTACTCACTGCCTTCTACCATGGAAAAAAACAGTTATTTAACTGAAATAACTCAGGAAATAAGCTCTTAATGTTCTAATTTTATGGGATTTTGAGCTGCCTTTTAAATTTAAATAATTTGTTCTATTTTATACAATTTTATTTGAGAGTAAAACATGGGTGATGAGATTTACTGTAGGTCTAGATCAAAGTTACAGAATTCAGTTATGATAACAACTTTCTCAAATCTCTGCAGAAATCCAAAAGTTGTTTTTCCAAAATGGCAAATAGATGTGCATTGATAGATATAGAATGATAGATGTCTGCTTAAATATATATATAGATATATTCATATATCTGTATTTGAATAGGTACACACATATGCAAAGGAATTATTTTTGTTACAAATTAGTGGAAAAATATCAATGTGACCTGTAAATATGCAGTTTTTCATAACTTTTTTCCTCTAAAACCTTACAATTAAAAGCTCACTTCTTGAGCTAGTGAACAATGAATTTAGTCTACTGTTTTTCCTATCCTGTACTCTTTTGCTGTACTCCAGTTTTAAAAGGTTCTGGATCTATATTTATTATAGACATTTAGAAAACCTTTGCTCATGACTTCGATCAATTCTTGTCCTTAGCAAATATTTCCTGTGGTTATTTCAATGTTATATTTGTTCATGTGCTTTTCAAATTAGTAAGATCAAGCCAATCAATCTTTCTCTGGAAATGTTCTTGTGTGTATAAAAAAGTGTATTTAGGTTTATGATTGATTATTGATGACTAACAAAAACAATAAACTTTCCAAAACTCAGAAAAATAATGTTGGGGTAAATATTCTCTGCATAATGCAAATGTTAATAGCTAGTCATTTCAATCATTCGAGGAATCTTCCTTACCTGCTGCCACCAGCAATAGAAACAGAACCTCAAAATTATGTCAAAAATAATGGTTTTCTCTTAATCATCTTCCTTCCTCTCCTTACCATACATTTTTATTATAATGCTTCAAATATTCCTTGCAAATCTCACAAACATTTCACTGGAAACCTAATCCCCTTCTCCATGATAATTTTATCTTACTGCTCAGTCAACATGCATTGAGCATATTTTACAGCAAGGCAAACTTCCTATGCTCTAATCAAAAGCAGAATAAACATTTCTCAAAATTATTAACACATTATTGGTATGCAACCTCGCTTGATTTTTCAGCTAATTTCACTTCATGACTGTGAGCTGATCAGGGAGAGAATAGGCAATAATTTCCAAACAAGATGGTAACTAAAGCTGTTTAGAACAGACTCAGGTTTTGGGTCAGTCCCTGGGGTGTGCAGCATTAGCAATCCTGCATGGCTGCTTCATCTTAAGTCAATCATTTTTGCATTCAATGGGAAATACTTGAAACTGCCTTCTTCTTTTTAAATTATTCCACATTTCGACATAAAATGTCATAACACTATTTTAAACTCAGAGAGCATGTGGCCACATACTATGTATAGCATCAATTAGCATAATACCAGATAACATGAGGTAATATGCAAATAGGAGAAGAATGCAGTATTGGCATGGCCCAGCACGGCAAACTCTGACATCTGTTTGGCAATAATTTGCACGTGTAAATTCTGCAGCTCTGTCTCTCTGTGTTTAATGAACTTGTCTGGAAATTCAGAGCACCTAACTGAGAGATTATCTAAAGTAACAGCACAGCAGCAGTCTGTTTTAATTTAGGCTGTCTGCAAGCTACTGCTATGAAAATTAACAACTCTTAAGTGTGTTAAATAATCCCTGGTCTTCGTAGTAATTGAGCAGGCTGAAAGAAGTCATACAATTTGTATTATCTTGTTGTCAAACACCAGCTGACTTTTTTTCCCCTTGTATATTGATTTGGAGAATTAAGCTGCCTCTAGTTAGATACGTCAGCCTGGAAGGATTTTAAGGGCAGCTAGCAAAATCTTTAGGCTACCAGTTTTAAGGTAGGAATGTCAAATAGGATTTAATTTCAGACCCTTTTTACCTTCTGAACAATTCCTAGAGAGGGCAATTGGGGCACAAATTAATTGCTCTTTTGACTATTTATAAGGCTTTGGGCCAAAAAGCAGTGACTGCAAACTGAAGACAGATTCAGTTGTGTGAGGTTGATAACAATGCTCTGCAACCCCAAAATTTATGGTCTGTATGGTTTCCCATCAATTATACCTAGTAATGTTTTCTCCAGCCAATTAGCTGCCCTGCAATGACTTATTAGTACAGCCATTTTATGTGCTGGAGTCAGACAAAGAGTGCCATCCTGACAGCAACCTGTTTGCTTAGCACTTATTTGGTGATGCTACCACCTGACACCAGCGGCACTCACCCTCAGAAGAGATGGGAGAGGAGAACTAGAGAAGATGACTCCTGGCACTGGAGGTATCACAGAACTTTATTAACATCAGGGATGCTGTTGCAACAGAGCCAAGAAACCCTGCCTGAGGCCAGCATCTTGTATTGCCAGGCAGAGATACACATGAGCATAAAACATGGTTCTAAAAGTGTTTCTCTATCTTGGACAAAAATTCTGAAGATATGAACCTCTGCAGGGAAAGATGTAGATGGTGCTCTACAGCTCCTCCAAACTCAAAGAAATATAAACTTCCTCAGGCATATATTATCTCATTTTTCTGCAACAGCTTCTGATTGATGGTCAGTCTCATTTTGTCGTGACTTTAAAGAGTCAGGAGGTGATATTGATTTTGGGAGAAGTAGCACTGAGGTGACTATATTTCCCACTTCTTTGGCACTGAGAATAACTATAAGCTTTCTTTTCCAGAAGTTTGATTTTTAATTCTCTGGTAAGGTACCTAGAGATTGGAACAGCCATTAATTGTAACTTTTTTCGTTCACGGAACAGAAAATATCCAATAAACATGTGCATTGTCATGGGATAAGGAGTAGTTGAAGACCTCACTTCCTGGGATATAAATATAGATGTGGATGGATAGGTCACTGCAGGCAGGTAGAAGAAATCCATCATTGTCCAGACAGTTTCCTGGATTACTTCTGTAGCTATCACCAGGGAGAGATCATTAAAAATTGATGGTACTGATGACTGAGTTCTTGCTTTGGGGTCTCACCATGAGCAGAAAGATCTTGGAAACTTCTAACTCTTTCCTTCAATTTCAGTTCAATAACATCTCAAATCAGAAAAGTTTTGTTTCTATGATCAGCAGGGAATTTAGTTGAAAATTTTGCACTTTAGCATACTTTGCCTTATATTACTTCTGTAAAAATATGACTGAAAACAACAGTCTACACATTTTGAAATATTTTATTTTGAATATTAATAAAACAAAGGACACAAATCTCTACTTTTACTTCACCATAAATGATCCTTGGGCAAGTTTTCACAATATCTTCCCACAGATACAACAAGTCCAATTGAAAATATGCAGGTTGCAGAAATGTGCCCACAAATGACTACAATTTAGTGTATTTTCTTGCAAGACTGAAAAAACAAAATATTTTTTAATAAAGAACACATATATAACAGTTTCAGTGTAAGTCTATTTTTTCAAGCAAATATAGATATTGACATGTTTATGGAGAAATTCATGTAACTAATGCATCAGATAAGGTTATGCAGTGGCCAGTCCCAAGGGAAAAGAAGTATATTTCATATGAGTTGAAAAAAAATATAATATGTTCCAAGGGAATATAGTTAACATTTTTCTTCTTGACATGAGACTTTAAGAGTAAATGTTCTTTTCCACATAATACAACCATTTTTCCTACCAGCAATTTCAACAAACAGAAATCACTGAAGAACAGAAAACACTATTTTTATTCTTTCTGATTAAATCTTTTTCGGTAGCTATGTGCTGTATGGAGTAAAACACACTTTTCAACATTTAAAGATTTGAGCTGAACAAGCTTCATATTATCTGTCTGGTTTTGATTTTGCTCATGGATTTATCGTCAGAGAAAAGTTCTCTCCATCCTGATTGCATAGCCTGAGTTGAATGAATGTTCATAAGTCATTACAGAAGGATTGTATTTTTCAAGGCAAGACTATAAAAGAAAAATATTGGTTATTCTCTCTATAAATGAATGAATGGCAAAATAAATCTTTGATCTATCCAAAGAAGTGAACCAAAGACCGAAGTACAAGCTTTTTTCTAATTGCTATGAGACCACTGTGTTTGATGCAGTACATACAGCAGAACATTGCAAAGCTCTATGCCTTGTGAGTCTGAAGCAGTCACCTTCTGCTGGGAGGCAAGACTTCCTCATGTAAGTGTCCTGAAACTTGCTGAGATAGAATCTCTTGTCTGGTTCAAGTATTGATTCGTAAAGACCAAAGTCCAGAAGAAAACTCCCTTTCCTCCGTCCAAAGACAACGCATTTTATTTTTGTGAAGAACAGTGAATTTGTCATATGTCACATATGTCAGTTTAAGGCTACTTCACACACTGTCCTTGTACCATGTTTCTTGTACAGTTATTTAAGAGTTAATATCTTCAGTTTTATCAGATCATGCTCAAAAATAAATAAAAGCTCTCAGGAGAGTAATAAGAAAATATATACACGAAGACTGATCTGTCACATATTTTTATGATATTTAGCACCTAAGACAAGTCCTGTTTCCGTGTTTCTAAATCTGCGCTTGAATTAAATCCAATCTCCTTGCTCATTATTTCTATTCAGTCAGTTTTACTCTCATTTTGATCAAAAGAGGAATGTTATCCACTTAGGATGGTTAAGGAAAATTGTCTTCATTAAGACAAATCAGAATTGAGCTGATGTTAGATAAAGCATTCTAATTCTAGCAAAAATGAAGGTTATGAACGGCTGCCCAAAGGGCACCAGACATATATATATCACCAGGCATATATGTGCACATAAATGAAAAAGAAGGTTTTGTTTATTTGAGACTAGCAACTGTTTTATTGAAGCTCTTTTCAAAGGCCTCTTCTTGGTTTTATTTTTAACTGTGTTTCAGATATTCCTAATCTACAGTCTTCCTGTTCCGTGGAGAATAGACATTCTGATTTCTTGAGCTTCACTGGTGGGTAGGCAATCCTTATAATTAGACTGCAGCTCCCATACACATATGAGCACTCTTGCATTCATGAAAGTGATTTTTGGATTCTAATAACTTTAGTATGAAATATGTGTTATCTCCCAAAACTATGAGAAAAATGGAAATATGGGAAAGTGTGTTGGGTTTGCATGGTCAGGTGTTCATAATGGTGGGGCTACAGGGTTGGCTTCTGTGAGAAGCTGCCAGGAGCTTTCTCATTGTCTGGCAGAGCCAATGCCAGCTGGTTCCAGGATGGATCTAACACTGGCCAGGGCTGGGGCAATCAGAAATGGTTGTAATGCCTCCGTGATAGCACATTTAACAAGAAAAATAAACAACCAAATATGTTATTGCTCAGTTGTAATTGCTGACAGAGAAGAACAGGGTGAGAACAGCTCTACAGACACCAAGGTCAGTGGAGAAGTAGGGGAAGGAGGTGATGCATGGAAAGACCCTTACAACTTGCTAAAATTGTAAAAGTAGGTATGTTTTATTTCGGACGCAGGTAGGATCAGTCCTTCAAAAGGTACGTGCACTGGCAGAGGTGTCCAGCATGGTGTATATCGAGTTACAAGTTACATGTGCATTAGATTTCCCAACACGCTTATACATATTCATAGCCTGTCTCTGCTTCATAATAAAATGAGCCCAAAAGTCATTTCCACATTTCCACCAGCATGCACAGTGCCTCCTGGTGGTCGTGGGCAGGGGTCTCTGGGATGAAGTTACTCCTCTTCATCAGGTACGAACTCTTCACCCTGCCTTCAGCACATGCTCTCTGAGCACTTGGTCTAGTTCCAAACCTCCTGGTCCAGGTCCAATCCTTAAGGTCGGTTTGCCCTGGCTTCAGGGTCCGATCCCAGTCAGATATCCCAGGATATCCAGTCATGGTTTCTTCCCCTCATCTTCCCCTCGCATCCTCTCTTCTATCCTCCTTTCCTTCTTGGCAAGTGGAATAAACATTGAGCAAGATATACATTGTTTAGCAAGAAGTTCTTAAAAGAATCATTTATTAACCCTTAAGTCCCCTGATTCAGAAGTACTCCAGGTGCTGGAGCTGAGGTTCTCCTGCATACAATGATGCAGCCCATGGTGAGTCAGCTGTGTCCCTGCAGCCCATGGAGGAGACCCACACTGAAGCAGACGGATGCTGGAGAGGAGGCTGCAACCCCATGGGAGGCCTGTGCTGGAACAGGTTCCTGGTAGAGACCTGCAGAGCAGTGAACAGAAGAATCCGCACTGGACCAAGTTTCTTGGTAGGACTTGTGACCCTGAGGAGGACCCATGCTGGAGCAGCCTATCCTTGAAGGACTGCACCCTCTGAAAGAGTGAACCACGTTGCAGCAGCTTGTGCCCAACTGCTGCCCTTGGGATGGACTGACTTTTTCCCCTGAACAGCGTAAGGAACAGTGTTGATGAAGTGACAATAACCCACAACTGCTGTCTCTGTGCCTCTGGGGAGGAGAACAAGGTAGAGCTGGGATGGAAAGAAGGATGGAAGGAAGGTTTTTAAAGTTTATTTTGCTTCTTTTTATCCTGCTCTTATTTTGTTAGCAATAGACTTAAATAATATCATCAATCTGATCCATTTTGCCCATGATGGTATTTGGCAAGTAATCTCTCCTGGACCATATATTAATCCATGAACCTTTGTTATATCTTCTTGCCCCTGTCCAGTTGTGGAAGGGAGTGATTGAGTGGCTTTGGTGGGTGCCTGGTATCCACTTGGGATCAACGCACTACACAGAGCAAAACCACAAGATAGACAGTGATTTAATATTTTTTTTAAGTTCTGATTTTGCATAAGGTAATATTCTGTAGCCTTGGTGACTGGAATAGTTTTGTTATTTGAATAATAAAGGATTAACATCAGTAGCATTCTCACTCTTGATAATCTTTAAAATGCATGTTGTGTTTATAAGAAATTATAAATAGCAATCTTCCAGTAATAGCAAGACTAGGCATGGGTCATTAACTATATTACAATGTAAAAGTCTAGATCTTTTCTCCAGGAAAAAGTACTTGAACATTAATCTGGTTGAACAACCTCACCAATGAAGCATTTTTGTTTTTCTGATGAGACTGGGATAAGTTCAGGGCAAAGAGAAAAGAAAAACAGAATTTCTCCCTTTTTTCTTCCTATTGTTATATTAAGCAGATAGATTTTTAAAAAATCTGGTTGCAATCACTCACATTTTAGAAATACACTTTTCCCATTAGTAAAGTAACCTGCTGGTGCCAACGGCTATCAGAAGAGGAAGTGCCACAGTTACACAGGTTTCAGGCTTGGTATTTGTTTCCAGAAGAGTATAATCTACTGCAATTTCATGTCAGGGACAATGTAACTGATATGTTCATAAAGCACTGACATTCAGAGTGTCATCTGGAATCTTTTTACAGAAACATATCCTTATGTTTTCAGATATTTGGTCTTATTATGGTGCTGTGCAGGGTGGGAAGTTGGACTTGATGATCCTTCTAACTCGATGGGTCCCTTCCAACTCAGCTTATTCTGTGATTTGCTGATTACTCCAGTTTAAAGCTCACAATGTTGAAGTGTTATCACTTTTTACTGAACTAGTGAACCATAAACACAAAGACATTATAGAAAGATTTCATTGAATGATTTGTGTCAACACATTTCTTATGACATGCCATCAAATATTTGTTTTGTTTTACTTTGGCCTCTATTTTTTCAGCTCTTCCATGGAAAAAATTAATAATTTTTCCCCATATGGTTTCAATTATCTCCTAAAAATGAGTTGGGGCCTGTTCTGTTTTGGTTGGTTTTTTTTGTAATCTGTTATGTATCTTTTGAGAAAACTCATAATATTTGATTTTATTCTACGATGAAAAATTTTGAGCTCCTACATATTTTTCAGAGCATTTTAATTCAATCTCATTTTTTCTCTGAAAATCTTCCTAGACAATTTGAAAAAAAAAAAAAAAGGTTGGTGATTCTTTTCTTTATTAGTGTCAAAGTAATTAGGATTTTAAAAATGGCTCTAATCATTGTATAGGAGAACAAGAGCTCTGACACCCTATTCTTTGCAGATGTATCTTAACAATGCTTATGCTCGCTGCTTGCCTAACTTAAGACAAGAAAAGAACTCTGGGAACATTAGAGAGAAAAAGCTTGTGATGAAGAAGCAATGAAGAAAAGGCAAATGTTGATTCAAACCAATCATTGTGAAATTGTGTGTCACTTTATTTTGAATCAATTTAACTCAATTACTTAATGAGGCGTAGTGGAGGAAGTCAGTCACAGGAATGATTCAATTGTTTAAAAATATTGGAAACAATAAGGGGGGAATACAATATATTAAGATTTTTAAAGTGAAGAAAGAAAATAAGGGAGACAATTCTGGAAAGTCACATTTTTATGAGAGGAGGTAGGCAAGTGAGAGTTTAAATTCTCTCTTATCTTTGTGTCCTTGTGTCTTTCAGTTTTGTCTACAGGAATTATTTGCTCTTACAATGAAAGAGTGATTTAATTTCAGTTTTTTCTTACCTTTCTTTGGCTAATATCTTGCCTGTGATGGTAACTTCGTTTACCAGAAAGGCTAAGCAAAGGCTCATTCAGTTATGATGGTGAATAGTTCATATAGGCATGCACTAGAAGTCCAACATTATGAACAGAACAAGAAGCAGCAGAAATACATTTCAGGAGGGGAAAGAAAAAAACTCCTCAATTATTTTACAAAGGAAAGAAACAAATACATCCCCTGATATTCTCCCAGCTGCATGCCAAAAAACATATTTGAAATGTTAAACTATTGTTACAATTTGGGAAGCATGAAAATTGCAAAAGCTGCAAGCAGAAAATGCTACAGATAACAGTGAATCACAATTTAGTGGATTTTCACTCTTTCTACTAATAACTGACAAAGGATGCTTTGATCAAGCAGATTCTGTTGACAGAGACTTTCCACAGCAGACAGAAGCTCTTATCTTCAAGCTATGAAACACAAAAAACGTTCATAAAGATCACTTTGAATGCCATTTTCTCTGTATCATGTAAGTTTAGGGATTACTGAGCACAAAAAGGTGTGTGATGAAAGATACAAGACTTGGAGGATATTCTAGTGCACAGTAATTCACTGCATTTATTACCATTAACTTCCACATTCTGCTGGTAAATATTGTTCCCTATTTAGAAGATGTGTCAATGGTTCTAGCAATTTTCATAAGCTAAAATTCTGCTCAAACAAATGGATTAACCTTAAAACAACACAAGCTTTGAACATTAGATACAATAGTTCTTTCCCCTCTTAAACCAAAGCTCTTCTTCTGGAACATTGCAAGATATTTAGCATGAATTTCATTAACTCACTAAGTAGAGAGTGAGGGTCTGTTGCTGGGTAGAAGTACTTTAAGAGCATAGTGCATTGCTTGCATTTTCCAAACATCTTAGTAAACCAATTAAACCAGCTTTTATTTTAGACATTTGTTATTGCTTCCAGTGCTTTTTCCAACTCCATAAAATTCTTTAACTAACCTTTCAATATTGAGTACCCCATTATAATTTTACAGTTGGCCTTCCAAAAACATTAAAGAACTTGACGGGGTTATGAATCACAGATTATTTGCCTCTCTGTGGACTAATCTATCAAAAGGATTGAGATAGGATCTGTATCTAAAGGGCTGGTGTTAATTCAAATTCAACAGCAAATTAAAACTGGGAGAGTGTGTGATTACGTTACACATGCATCCATACTGCTCCTACAGCTGAGGTTTAATTACCCCTAAATCATTGCAGTTTTCAGAAAAATGTATTAAAGCTAAATCAGCAATCTTACATAAATCTACAGCATATTGTATGGATATGTCATTCGGAATCAATACCAGCCCAGAGAACTCTTCACTGTCTTATACACAATGATACCCTGAAAATCAGAGTATCTCATATCTTATCTTTCTGGCTTAGTTATCTAAATCAGGATTGCTTCACACATGTTGCCAGTCTTATAACAAACCAGAATTTGTCACTCAAGACTTTCTGAAATACAGTACAGATACAACAGTTTTCCTAAAATAGTGAAGCTTCTTACAAAAGCAGATACAGTTTATTTTCTGTGACCTCAGTCAGTAGTTGATGCTTAAAATATTTTTCTTACTGTCACAGAGATCATTTAATTTTTTCTCTTCACAGAACTAAACAATCAAAATGATACTGATAAGACAATATTCAGCTTTTTTATTTTTTTGGTGCCTTATTTGATTTTGGTCTCTTCATCATTCCAATTTTGCCGATATTGTCATTCAATGACCATTCTTAAAATTATTAGCCGCTTTAAAGTTTTATTTGATTTTTTTTCCCAAGTAATGCCAATAATGTAGCTGACAGTTGCTTTGAGTATTCATTTCTCTACCAATGCACAGACAATCAGATTCATTGCCACCTTGAGACTCAGCTATCATCAGTCACCTTAGCCTATCAAATCAGTCAATCTACATAATGGGAAAACATAAAAAACCTGGGGTCAGAAAAGAACTCTTTCTACTTGAAAGCTACAAGGAATATTCTATTAGTGTTCCTTACAGGCTTCAGCTGCATATGTTCACATTATAGGTCAAAGAAATGTTTGTTTTTCCATCCTCATTTGTTTAAATCAACTGGAAAACCATTTTAAGTCCTGGAGTGTTTTCCTCTGTATGTTTCTGTATGTAGGTGGCTTGGGGGTATTTACTTAGAATTAATACTTTTTTTTGTGGATTAAAGTAAATGACCAGTGAATACTCTACCTGAGAAGGAGTAATTCTTGACATGAAACAAAAATTACCTTTTCTCTATTGAGACAGGTTTTAGGAGGCACAGATAGAACAGGATTTGGAAAACTAGTGAAATTTCCTTTTAACTATCTAGATCTGATAACAATTCAGCAGAATTTAAGAAAATATTCCCATCAAATATAATAGGCTTTCGAAGGGGTTCTAGTTTGTGAACAAGATTTCAATCAATCATAGTTTAAATTTTAAATCAAAGTATAATTTCGGGCACTGGCCACGCATATATGGCAATAAAATGTGTTCCTCAGAAGGAATAGTATTTGTCCTTTCTTTGATATTTTTGAAAGTCTACAGTGTGCCTTTTCAAGTAATAGTGAGTAGAATACTAAGGTTTAAAATCTAAAACCAGTGAACATTGGGGGAAAATGGGAGGACTCCCAAAAAAGAAATATATTACCTTTAATGGATTTCTAGGAAGAAGTTATCGGATCCTTCCCACCTGCTTCTTCTGAAACTGTCTACAAGATAAGGTCCCAAATCTAAACATCAAGTAACTTCAACTGCAGATGTGTGAAGCTGGTACAGCCAACAGAAGCTAACCTCTTCATTCACCTTCCTAAATTCAACCTACCTTTTCAGCAGCTTCAGAACTGATCACCACTCCCACTGAAGGCAGAAGACTTTGCTGCTTTTTTCATGTAAGCCCATTTCTCCTTTTAGCTGTAGCCCTTTTATCTTCTTACATTCCTTAAAGTAGGTAGTAAAAATTCTTCAATGTATAACAGATGTGGACATGTACATTGCATTAAATTCATTGCAGATACAGTGCACACTCTCAAAAATGTCATATTTTGTTTGTTTTCATGTGATGAACACCTGCACCTTTTTACCAAGGAATGTGGTTATACAGCAAAGACAGCTTGCTATGCATTCATCTAACTCTCTTTTTGCTTGTATTTTAATACAGAATTAGAGCAGAATTACTTCTGGATACCTATTTAATGCCATTATATATTAATAATTTATACATGTATCAAAGGTATTTATTAGTTATTTCTGAACCAAGCCATACACATATGACAGTTCAAATACATATAGATATAGGTATAGATGTAGATATAGATATAGAAAAATGTATATATTTGCTTATTGTATATGCCCAATTTCAATGCTACAACATGAAAATGAATTTTCATGACAGGAAAATATATTCTACCACTTTCAAAAGTACCAGGTGTTCATGGAAGGGAGGACTATAGTGTGGTGGATTTTACAGGCATTAGTAAACAATTCAATAACTACAGGCCCGATCTGACTGCCTTTCTAGAGTCTCATTGGCATTGATGGGGATCTTTCCAGGACTTTTATGAACCTGCTATTGGGAAGAAAGAAAATAAAATAAAATATCAGAAAGATAAGATTCCTTACTCATATCCCTAAAGATATCTAAGTAGCTAGGCTTAAAGAACAATGAAAGTCATTAGTGGACACATATTTCAATGGTGGTCAGTTAACAAAACCTATAAATCAAGGCATGTTAACCAGATGGATTACAGAAATAAAAATGTTATAGTAGATTTTTCTTAATTTATATGCCTATATAACTGTCAGAAACATGTAAGCCAAAATTCCTTACTCAGAAATATTTATTGTATTTGTAAGCAAGACTAGAGTAATCCCCTCACTCTCTGTGTTTTCTGAACACCAGCTGGAGAACTGGTTAGGATGTGCCAAATTCAGAACAGATGTTGCACTCTTACTGAAGTTCTTTATGGTAAATTTGCTAGCCCAAATTATAAGCAGAAGAAAAACATCACATAAATTACAAACAGTGAAGATTACCGAAGACTCACAAGACTTGCACAGATTTAATGGAAAGAGAAGGAGGGAAAGTGAGCGTTTCTGGTGGATTCTGTTGGTTCAGTTTTCAATGGCTTTTCATCTTACATTACTACCTGCACTTCTAGTACATTTAATGGTATAATAAAACATCATCTGGAAACTTTGTATTTTATTGGGATTTTTCTTCATGTCTTCATTAATTAGACCCTGTCATTTCGCATACAGAATATCAGTAAAACATAAAAATGGCTGAAATAGGAAATAAAGAATCACACATGTATTCAAAGCTAGAGAGAGAGAGAGAGAGGATTTTGACTGATTCACATCCAGACTGTGCCTAGAGGCATTGATTTTGACAAATATGGTCTTAGAGGATTTAAAAATGAAAAAGGAGATTAATTGGTAAATTTCCATTCCTTTCCAGTGGAAAACGCAACCATCATTTACATGCACATCTCTGCAGAGTAGAAAGCTTTTGTCCCAAATCCTTGAAGACATGTCTGTTAGCATGGGACTCTGAGCACGATAACAAGGCTGCACCCTAAGATGGACTGGAAATAGATGACACAACCTTATACAGCTATGCAACTTCAGGACCAGAATTTTCAGGTGTTTAGCCACCTTGGAGTGCTGCACTGCTAGCAGGTGAGTTTGAAATCAGGACTTTCAGAAAAGGCTGAATCCTCTGATGCCATCATTTCTCCACCAATAAAATAGTGTTACTGATATGAGTGCCTTTTGCATAATATTATGTGATCACAGAATCACAGAATGCTCTGGGTTAGAAGAGATCTTAAAGATCATCCTGTTTTAAACCCCCTACCATGGGCAGGGATACCTTTCTTTGGACCCAGCTGATCAGAGCTCTATCCAGCCTGTCCTTGAATGCTTCCAGGGATGGGGCAGCCACAGCTTTTCTGGGCAACCTGTTCCAGTGCCCACACAGTAAAAAATTATTTTTTAATATCTAATCTAAACCTACTGTCTTTCACTCAGCTAGAAAGTTAAAAATAGATGTATGCTTCCAGTGTATAAAACAACTAATTTTGACAGCACTGTTTCAAGTAGCACCAAACATAAATGTCATAACCTAGACTCTGTAGTTGCTTGAGCTGCCCAGCTGCATCCAGCAAAAATCCAATCTGAATGGAACGAGTTAAATTACTATTCATATACCTCACACGATTTTCTGGGTCAGTTTGACCCGTATGTGCTGCTTTAGTAAATGTGAAGCAGCAACTATAACAGGTTTGGTACAGGAGTCACTTGAAAAAATTCAAAGGCATGTGTGGTACAAGGTCAAGCTTGATGATCACAGCAAGCCTATCTGGTCTCAGACTCAGTGAATAAAATTGTTTTAACTAGCTAGTTGCAAAGCCAGCTTCTTCCTTGTTTTTTATTGCTCTGTCAACGCAAACCAGTCAGAACGTATTGGAGAATTTGACCCTTAAATTTTCTGCTGTTTTTGTGGGTGCATAAGGTTGATAGCTGCAGTTTCACATACATCACTCAGTTACAACCCAAACTATCATGGACATCAAAAGCGGTTTTTATGTGAGAACAAGTCTTTCTTGCCCACGGTATTGACAATACAGCAGTTCTGATCACTGAGGTGATTTTTTGCCTTCCAGTAACTTGAAGTGAACAGCATAAGGGAGCACACAAGGAAGTTGAACTCTAACTTGGAGTTTAGGGTGGGGTAATTTTCTTCACAGTAGCTGGTATGGGGCTATGCTTTGTATTTGTGAGCAAAGAGGTGTTGACAACACAGGGATGTATTCCTTATTGCTGAGCAGGGCTTGCATAGGGTCAAGGCCTTTTCTGCTTCTCACTCCACCCCAGCAGTGAGCTGCCTGGGAGTGCCCAAGGAGTTGGGAGGAGACACAACCAGGGCAGCTGGGACCCAAGGGACATTCCATACGATGTGGCATTGTGTTCAGAGTACAGAGCTGGAGGAAGAAAGAGAAAAGAGCAGACATTTGGACTGATGGTGTTTGTCATCCCAAGGCATGGTTATGCATGATGGAGCCTATGCATGATGGCTTTCTTGGTGGTGACTAAATACTTGTCTAACCATGGGAAGCAGTGAGTTAATTCCCTTTGCATTTTTTTTCCCTTGGATGGCTTTTACTTTTCTTATTAAGCTGTATTTGTCTCAACTCATGAGTTTTCTCAGTTTTACCCTTATTCTCTCTTCCATCTCACCAAAAGCACTGAGTGAGCAGCTGGGTGGAGTTTAGTTCCCAGATGGAGTGAAACCACAACAGCGTTGCCAGATGAAAAGAAAAGCAACATCCTCCTTCTTATCAGAATTTAGGCCATGGTTAGAACTGACAAGGTTTGTAGAAAAGATATAGGCAAAAAGAGTTAAGTTTTAAAAAATTATTAACAAGCGAATGATTTCTGTTCTGAATGCTAAAATCAAGTCTGCATGCTCCGTTCCATAAACTACATGAATGCCCTTGTTTCATAACTGTTTCCTCAGATATTTTTATTAGTGAAGGTGAAAAAAAAAAGAAGAAAAGGAAAAAACTCAACAAAACCCAGCCAAACCAAAAATAACACATGTAATCTTTAGTCAGCAGACTTTACACTACATCTTTGTTTCAATTTCTGCTCATCTTAGTTGACACCATTACAGGCCATATGCCTGATGCAAATCAGCTATGTGTTGATACTGCCTTTACTTTTCCTATGCTTTAGAAAGAAAACCAGAATTAAAAAGATTGTTGCATTAATTAGCTAATTTATATAACACATTGAAGATGAAAATTATGATATATGAGCAAAGAATTATTATTTTGTATTTCATCTTCTGCAATGGCCATTTGTTCAGTTAACCAATTACAAAGGAATAATCAGGGAGTGCATGAGGCATAGTCACTTATTTTATGACAATATACACTTTTTTTCTCATGTGATTTGACTAAAATTAATGTTGGGATATCTAATTAATGGCAATTCCCATAAGAAAATGTCTAAACAATTTTTAAAAAGAAAGAGAACAGCTCGAAGTTGAAAACAGATTCAGAAAAGGGCACGGATCTTAAATTGTGCCTGTTCTTTGTGTTTATAAATCTGCTCCTGCCTTGACTGGTTTTTTTATAAGATTCCTGTCTTCACATTATCTACATTCAAAATACAAAAATTCCTTGACCTGTACCACGTTAGTCAGACAAATAGCAAGAAACACATTGCCACAACAGTTTTCCACCACAAAGCTGAAATCTTGGCTCCTTTACAAGTAAAGGAAACTTTATCCTGGTCTTATGTATGTGCTAATACTTATTCCAGATGTCCATATTGAGCTGTCATGGTTTCCTTCGATACTAGTGGTCCCAAAGTACTATTCATTTAGCTGAAAAATTGAGAAAATCAGAAAGTTTTCACAAGCCATCTGATTTCTCTTCAACTGTGTCCTGTGAAGATAGACCCAAAGTCCCTCTTGCTTGCTGAGTATCTGCGCCTCGGGAGGAAGTATGAACTGAGGTGACTGAACATTTCAATGATACGTAAATCTAAATCACTAGACCTGTCCTTGGTGTTAAAAATAATATTTAGGTAGTAAAGGAACAGATGAAAGACAGATGAAAAATTGCATGTAATGCAAAAACTGTTAAAACAAGCAAATTACTTTGAGGATAATTACAATTTTATTAATGACTTTCCGTTTATTTTTCCCCAAACTCTCCATGTTTTCTGAAATATGATTCCATTCTGCAAAATGTTATAAATGACAAAAGAACAAGATCATTTATATTTACTCCCTGTTTTCATGGTATTCAGACCTTTTTATGTAGCTGTAAATTATTACAAAGTTGCTGTACATTCAAGTTCTCTGTGCCTTAGTATCTTGCATAGATTGAAGCCTTCATACAAAAAGATTGTGGGCCATTATTTGTTGATAAAAAATATGTGTAATGCATGCAACAGAATAAGAATTAATCATGATTTTATGTTTCTCAACAGCCAGTAAATAAAAACATAATCGTATTTCTGTTTTACAATTGAAGTTAAAATGAGCACATTTATTTAAGGAACACCTTCCACATACTGGAAAAGTCTTGTACAAAATAATTTTAATTTTTTTCCTGTTAAAAAAGAGAACTAACAGTTAATTGTTTACAGCACTCAAATACACAGAACATTTTCTCACTTTGTCCAATTCACTTTTTTCTATGGTCAGTTTTCATAACATGATAATTATACTGGCTTGTCATTTTAAAATACTATGATTTCATCACAAGAAGAGAAATCTAACAGAGATGAAGTGCGAAGAAAAGCTCAGAGAGAAATACAGGTCATCTATATCTAATATTCGTAAAAAATAGCAGTTTAAAAAATACATCGTTTTGAACTTTGCGTGGAATGGGCTTTTTATCAGTCAGTACTTGCAGATCTATTTGTTATAAACCATTTATAATCTGTTTACTAAATACATGTTAAATATCTGTTTACTAAATACATGTTAAATAAGTAGACCCGGAAATGGAGTTTTGTTTTTCTTTTTCTTCTTGCTTTGCTAACTTGAACAGCCTCTTGTTGTTTGAGCCAGAAGGAGGTCAGAGTCTGAGACGCTGGCAATGCCTTGTGTCCTGCAGGTGGAAATACCACACAGTGAAACAGAAAAACAGAGATGTGAAAGGTTCATGTTTTTAGCTGAAAAGTATAATAGTCTGAAATGAAACACTATTCATCACAGTGGACTGTCTTTCTGTATGACTGAAGCATCCTTAAATATATTCATCTTAAATCTGTGGAGAGTGAGGAAAAAGAAATAATCACTAAACACTAAAAAGAAATTGAATAAATAAACCCAAAAACTAACAGGACTAGAAATTTATTCTGAAAGCTGGGAAAGGAATAAAAACAATAAAAAGAAAAAAGGTTCTAAATCACAGCTAGAAGGCTTTAGGATAAACGTTCCCTGGAAACTGTAGGTGCAAACTAAAGCTTACTAAGAAAAGAAAAAGAAACTTTAGCTTCATAATAGAGATTTTTGTTATAGCATTCAGGAGAATGTGAGGCTTACTGGCTACATTGTCTATCTAAGAACCTACAAGCTCTTTCAGCTTCTCTTGAATGCTGTTTCATCTCACGCATGTTGGCCTCGCTGTTGTTTCCTTCATGTCACAAATGAACAATTTAAGGTTTGATTAAGTAGCCACCATCAAAACTATTAGCAAAAATTATTTTAATACCATTGAAATTCTAGAATTAATACAATTTAATGTATAGAAATGCACCATAACAAAGTTTGATTGCAAGGTTCACTCGATTGCTTCACACACAGATGAAACATACAAAGAAAACTCAAGTTGTAATGTATTTAAAATTATTTACAAAGAGACTGAAGATTCTCAAGGATAAGGGAGACCCTTCCATTGACTCATGAGGTTTAAAGTGAACTTCCATGCTTTTTAGACTTATCATGGAGCCTGGGTGTGTCTAGGTCCAGTCTTTGACTTGCTCGATGGTTTATGTCTGAAGGGATTAACTACTACATTACCACTAATTTATCATGCTGTCAGCAACTGTTGTTATTGAGAGTCTCTCTGCCTTGGGTAAGGAAGGATCTCAGTGTTAGGTAACCTCAAACCTCGATAGGAATCCCAGCGCAAGCTGAGAGCATCTGGTATGCAGTCCAGTAGCGATTTAGAGAGAACTCAAGTTGGACTCATCCAAACATCTGATATTAGTAGAAAAGTACTAATGGCCACGAGGAGCACACTTGCGAGGCATCCCAGCTCAACAGGAGATCATTGCCATACAGCCACATTGTCTAGCCAGGAGACCCTAAGGAAAGTTCACTTGAGCTGTTTTGTTTATGGGGAAAAGGGGTTGACCCATCAAGTTGCATACAATGGGACAGGTATGCACGAGACTCCTTGTGCTGACAACATTCTTTGTTCCTTGGCAAATAGATCTTGGAAAAAATGCCTGCTATTCATATGTTAACTGTATGATCTGTGTCCAAGATCATCATCTGTGTCCAGGATGTCACATGCATCAATGCTCGCTGGGTCACCCTGCTTCACTGGATTTCCTGGAGGAGTTCTGGGCCCAGCTGTGGCTCAGGCCTTTGCCTCCTTTGGAGACTCTACCAACTCCTGCTGGTTTGATTACAGGGATCGAGTGTATCCATCAAGCCCTTTAAAGTCCTCAGTAATTTAAAGCACAACATCAGCTATGCAGGTGATCATTATGTATTATTTGTGTCTTCAGGGGCACATGGTACCAACTAAAAAGACACAGCAACTACATAGGGATTTTGCAAATAATCTCTCTGTATTGTCATTCAGATCTCACAAAATTCACAAATTCAAGTCCCTCATTTAACAAACCTACCAAAACCATAGCATTTTCTTGCTATGTTCTTTTTAATTTTTTTCTTTTTTCCTTTACAAAAATGGAAATAGATAGGTACTTTATTTGATATTTATAGGCAAGAACACCTGCTTATCAAAAATAATTGAGATTTATTTATTTATTTTAAATTCAGAAGAACAGCAGGTGGGAAAATACATGAATATTTTTAACTTCCATGGAGTAAGCAGACACCAGCAGTGCTAAAATAAAAACAGACATTAGGAAAGGGTACAAGAATATCAGAAGCCTAAGATTATTTTCAGATAATTGTCTGGAAAATATGTGGGTTTCATAACTCATTGATAAGAATCAAATTCTTGACTCTCTTCCTGTTAAAAGTCCCCAGGCAGATAAGGTCCAGCATTCAGAAAACCCCATGAGTTCAAAATATAGGGTCAATTTCCCTAATTTCAAATAATTCTAATAGAATTTTTTTCCACTTTTAGCATGGCCCAACTTGTTCCACTGTTTCATTTTATGAAGATTTCAGAAGCGGTCAAATTGCTAGTGGTGGCTCTCCCACAGCCTTCTCAGCAGAGACCAGAGCTGATTGCAAGCAAATTTCTAACTGTGGAACATTTTAGGAACAGTGTGGACAAATCTGCCAAAAATGGGTGCCCACAGGGTCAAGAGAAAAAGTGCATGTAATAATTTCTGGGCAAGAGGGAAGAAAATTGACAGGTGAAGGATTAGCTTCAAAATGGAACAGCCTAAAAGGCAGCTGCAGGATTATTTTGAAGGACATTTTTCCTTCTTTTTCCCACCTGAAGAGAATTCAATTACGTATGTTTTGTGGGTTCTGGCAGAGAAGTTCTAAGTGACCATTAGCATCAATGAACATGAAGGAAAATGGCCATGCCATTTACTTCAGGGTGTAATGGTGTTCTCTGAACTCTCTCCCAACTTCCTGGAGGTACCTATTTCTTTCTATGCCTGTTTTATGAGGAATCTATTGTACATATGTTTGGTCCTCTGAATCCCATCTTCATTTGACATCCAATAGAAACAAAGTGAACTTCTCTCAGAGAGTCTGTTAGGCTCTCCCACACTCAAGTAAGGAGCTATATGTATTTCCCTAAGACCTATCATTTCCTGACATCAGGCAGACCCTGTCATTTTGAATTAAATTTTTATTAGAGCTTCCCTTTGGGCTTAAAAGAGAAAATTTTTTGTGTGTGTGTTGACTCAGATGACTGAGCTAAAAATTAAAACTCTTCTCAAATGATTATGAACTCAAGCATTACCCAACTTGTAGGTGAAGCACAGAGAAATGTGCCTAAGCAACGCCAGAGTCTGGAAGGGAGCTGTGTTCTTCCCACTCCAATTCTAGCCAAGACTTAAGCACTGAACTGCACAACATTATGGATCACAGCCCATTAGACAAAACAAGGGCCAGCTAGTGCTCCCATCTGAGCTATCCCTATGTGCTTTGTGCTTTCTCTTGCTTTAGTAACATCCAATAGAGAAGGAACTGTTCACGTTTCTGCCACAATCAAATCAAAGCTGTCTGACTTTTCAATTCTAAGAGCTCACAGGTACAGAAATCCAGAACACTTGTGTTGGTTTGAAGACCAAGCAGGGACCAAGCCTCCCCATCATCATCCACATCATCAAGGGCAAGTCCTGCCTGACCACTCCAGTGGCCTTCTACAGTGGAGTGACTACATCAGAGGATAAGGAAAAAGCGGCAAATTACATTTATGCACAATCTTTGATGCAGTCCCCTGCAACATCCTTCTCTCTAAACTGCAGAGAGATGGATTTGATGGGTGGACTGTTAGATTGATAAGAAATTTATTGACAGTCACATCCAGAGTGGAGTGGTTAATGGCTCAGAGTCCTGATGGACATCAGTCACAAGTGGTGTCCCTCAGAGGTCCATATAGTGACCAGTATTATTTAATATCTTCATTAATGACATAGATGAATGGGTCACCCTCAGCAAGTTTGCAGATGACACCAAGCTGAGTGGTGCAGTTGACATACCTGAGGAACCGGATGCCATCCAGAGGGACCTGGACAAACTCCAGAAGTGGGCACAGGGGAATCTGATGATTTTGTAAGACAGTGTAAAGTTCTGCACCTGGGCTGGGGAAACCCCCAGTATCAACAAAGGCTGGGGGATAAACAGATCGAGAGCAGGACAGCTGAGAAGGACTTGAGGGTGCCGGCAGATGAGAGGCTGGACATGACCCAAGCCACACATGTCCTGGGCTGCATCAAAACCAATGGGGGCAGGGTGAGGGAGGGGATTCTGCCCCTTTACTCCTGTCTGGTGAGAACCCCCCTGCAGTGCTGCTTCTGCCTCTGGGGTCCCCAGCACAAGAATAACATTGACTTGGAGTGAGTTCAGAGGAAAGCCACCAAGATGGTTAGAGGCATGGAGTATGTCTCCTAAAAGGAAAGCCTGGGAGAATTTGGATGGTTCACTCTAGGGAAGAGAAGGCTTTGGGGTGACCTAATTGCAGCCTTCCAATACCTGAAGAGAGATTACAAGAAAGATGGACAGAAGTTATTTACTAGAGCATTTAGTGTGAGGACAAGGGGGAATGGTTACAAACTGAAAGAACTTAGGTTTAGAATAGGTAGAATGGGTTATTATGAAGAAATTCTTAATTGNTCTAGGGAAGAGAAGGCTTTGGGGTGACCTAATTGCAGCCTTCCAATACCTGAAGAGAGATTACAAGAAGTTATTTACTAGAGCATTTAGTGTGAGGACAAGGGGGAATGGTTACAAACTGAAAGAACTTAGGTTTAGAATAGGTAGAATGGGTTATTATGAAGAAATTCTTAATTGTGAGGGTGGTAAACCACTGGAACAGGTTGTCCAGAAGAATTTTCAACACGAGGTTGGATGGGGCTCTGAGCAACCTGGTCTAGTGGCAGATGTCCCTGCCCATGGCAGGGGGATTGGAATGAGATGATCTTTAAGGTCCTTTCCAACTCAAGTGATTTTCTGATTCCATGATCCTAAGAAGTACCTCTGTTTGGTAAGAGGTTACAGCCCTGCCTGTGAATGGCGGGGGGGGGGGGGGGGGAAAACCCAAATTTTATTTCTGTTTTGCAAATAGGGAATATACAAGAAAATGTCCATTCTGACAGACCACTTTGTCTTCCAAAATTTGCCTAAGGAAGCCAAATCTGATTTCATCCATGGTGCTTTGTGGCCACATGTTTGTTTGGCCATGTATAACTGGTAATACTTTCCTGAGTTGCAAATTCCAGAGGAGATGCCATTACTGGTCCTTGCATTGCAAGCAACCTGAACTCTGCCTCAGTTTAGCCTGCACACAAATCCATTCTGCCCTTGCCACAAGTGGTACCATAGAACCTTTAGGAGCCTAGGCCATTTTGGCCTAAAGTTGTCGTTTGCCCATAAGAGTGGAAGGAAAAGATGAATGGACTAGGCTATTCTGGGATGTAGCAAATGGCAAGTGCCAAGGCTTTTTCCTCCAGAAGTCATATTAGCCGTGACCTGGGATGAAGGGACTTTGTGTGCCTTAGCCAAGAGTGCAGGGTGTCCCAAAAGGAATATGTCTTGCATGCTTAGGACACAATAATGTCAGTATGTCTGCTTGCCAGCTGCTTGCAGTATGTTTAACTCCCTTCACCCTGATCCCTGTCCCTCCTCTCCCTCCAATCCCTGCATAGTGCACAAGTGAAAACACATATCAAGGCAGCAATCTAGCCTGGCCCATTCCCCAGAAAGCACTAGAACTGCATTGTAAGACATCTGACAATGTAAATTTGATTTTAGGTTTTAACCTGACTGACAATGCATACACACCCAATCAAGAGCAGATGAACTCTCCAAGACATGTGGAAAGTCTGCAGCAAAACAAATCTCTTCTAGTAAAGAGGTTTATTTTTCAACACAAATCCTGTGTTGTGACTTTACCTAATGCCTTTCTACAGCTGCACCATCTTGGCTTTCTTCTTTTATGTCGTTATTCACAACAGAATTTTATTTAAAATATCTAGGAACTAAGGTTACTTCTATAGATACGCCAGAAGTAAATAGCTTTGTAGATTTGGGCGTCTGTTCTTAAAGCCAATTGCCTCCATTGTGCTTTCTTTCCTCACACTATGTATCTCTGTGACAAATGGTGATGGCTGTGTTTGATTTGAACATTGACTGACGAGTACAAGCAGGGCAGAGGGAAGCAGAAGGGTATAGGGAGCAAATATTCAATTTAAAAAATTTGTGCTATAAAATATGTAATAATTTTCAAGTGAAAAGGACATCTTCATTTTCTAAATGGGTCTTTTAAAATGATAGGCAATAATGGGAGAATAAGTCCATTATTCATTTATAAGGGAATTAGCATAACAAAGCTGCTTAATGTGAGAGTTCAGAAAGCTCTGATTAATAAATTAATCCTTAAATTTTACAATAGGTCTCATTTTTTTTCAGTAATTTCTATAAGAAAGTGTTTTAATAATCTCAATGTTTTTCTTCAGAAAATTTAACTCTTTGTAAACTACCCAGAGCAGAGATCAAGATGAATTTCAAGTGCAGATGGGTGCAAATAATAATGACTCTCAAGAACTGATAGCATTGCACAGGGAAAAGCTACGAGCAGGAGCACAGAGGGCTCCACCGGTGGCTTTGTAGAACATAAGAGTCTATCACACTGGTGCTAACAGCTAAGCAGAGCAATTTAAATTAATCTGGATGGTAATTTATATGAAGGAAAAAAGAATTATGAGCCTTCAGTGTTCAGAAGAGTAGCCTGAATAGAGAACAATTTTTTAAAAAAACCTCTTTAAAACCCTTTCATAATTTTCCTTTCTATAAGTTACTTTTTAGTGTGGACACAGTCTCTTAAACTTGCCTTCTCCTCACTATATAGACTCTACACTACAATTTAAATCCTTTTCTGAAAAAGTTCTGTTCCAGATGAAACACTTTCCATATCAAGTCACTGCTCTGCTTGTCTTGCAAAGACAAGTAAAGAATCATTCTCAACCTTCTTTCTTAGAAAAGAGCCTTTTACTCTGTCTTCTTTTTTAAGCTTCAGTGAATCTGGCCTTTTTATCTGAATAACTCATAAAAGGCTTTTATTCAGGTTTATTTTATTAGCACTGCATTGTTCCTACGTAGTTGTAAGCAATACCATTTGATGTATGGCATCATTTCTTGTCTATTTCTGTATTAACAATTTTAGAGAGTAACCTTTCTATTTTTACAAGAAGACACTAATGAAACCAGCGCTTTTTGATTCCATTCCTCTTTCTCCCTGTAACTGATCTCTAATGCTGTTATTTCCCTCCATGCAGGTCTAATGGGAGTGGACAAATCTTTCTGATTACTTTTGGAGGGCCAGAAAGGATGCTGACAATAGGAATCTTGAGATAAAATGCTAGTCACAATGAAGCAGAGAATGGCAAATGCTGCTCAGACACACCATGCACCACAGAATGCCTGATGTGACATGCTCCAGTCGGCTTTTGAAAGCTTTGGGGAGAGGGTTAATGATGCAGTAACATAACAAGGAAGGTAGAAAAGAGAAAATAATGATGACGTTGGTAGTTTCACCTTGAACAATGCGGATGCCACTTTTACTGAGCTTATCAGAGATCTCAGAGTGTGGTTTGATTGGGGAACGGAAAAAAATAGGCCGAGAGGCTCTTGCTGACCTCCTCAGTTTGGGAGGTCAGTCACTGAACAATGATAGAAAGTCTCAGCCATTGGGTTTGTGTCCTTCCTTTGGATAATGCAAATGGAGTTACTTTCCCAGGTCTACTGCCCACACATCAACAGCAAAACAACTGCAAACCTTTCTTTGGGTTGTCAGAGTAATAAAGTCTCGTTTCTGATACTACTGACCTCTGCTCCTTCACCTATGGAGTCTTCTGGTACATTCAACTTGTCTGCTCTCATCACACCTTTATTCTGTAAATCTAAAAGACAAGGCACTGCCTTGTGAAATGGAATAGGACAGCAGGGGGAAAAACATTGTACACAAAAATAACAGTTTGCATCTAGACTGCACAGCAGTTCTTCACAAATAACTCTCACTTCAAACACAAGCCAGAAGCAGCAGATCTTTAAAAGGAAAGCATTTGACAGATTACATTCTCTAATAAGTCTCATATTGCAAAACAGAGGGGAAGGCACTATTAGAAAACTGTTCCTAATTCATGCTTTATTACAAATTAATGATGCAAACAGGAAAACATAGACTCTATTACTTATTTGCATAAGAATTTCTCCAGCAACAAGCCTTCTGTTTGAGTTTTATTTGTGATTCTTATCACTCTTGCTTTGGTTAAATTTACGATTTATATCTTTATTATTTTGGTTTAATTTATGATATCTTGTTGTCTAGAGTGCTTCAGAAAGAGCTGTGAAAACTTGGTGAAATCTATTTGGCAATGCAAGACTGTCTTTACAGAAAAATTAGCAGGGTTTGCCAAGCTCGTGAGCCCAAGGGTTGTATCATTTAAATCTTTCTCTTATGCTCAATAAAAAAAAAAATAAAAGCCCTTAGAAATTACTTCTTTGGCACTCAGCACTAGCCTCCATTTAATTGTTCTTCCCTTTGGCATTGCTGCTTCTCACAAGGAACTAAAAAAAAAAAATCCACTTTTTCAAGTTCCTTTAAGGTCCTATTCATATTCTTCCTCACTTCATTTCTACTGTCCTAGTTCTTGTCTTCAGCTGTTCTCACCATATTATATTCATAGAAGACACCTTTCTTTTTCAGCCCAGCCCCAGACACAAAGCAGAGATTTGGTGGCAGTCATTGACTTATCATTTTGGAAGGACTGTTGAATCTTTTCCAACCTTTAAGATTCTCCTATTCTCAAACTTGTAAGGATGACAATTTCACTGTGTATAAATGTTTGCTCTATGCAAATTTGTACATTTATGTTTCCATATGATTGTGCATTTTCAAGCTTTCACTGTGGACCTACAGGCAAAGTTAGCAAAAAGCCACTGGATTTAAGAATATAAGTTTGCTGAAGTTCACTAGCCCGCTGTTATTTGAGGATTTTCAAGAAAGATGATTTCTTATATTAATATTTAGAGTTTTTCTTTACTATTTAAAATTCTAGCATAGCAGTATTTTTGTCTCAGTAATGGTTTAAGATCTACCTGTAGTCTTTAATTACTCTCTGTGTGTCATTTGTTCTTTAGGCTCAGAAGACCTATTCTCATCTGTCGACTAAGTATTTAATGTGAAGAGTTTCATCAAAGACTAGACTAGTCAGGGCTCACAGTCATAAAATAAAAGGTAGAGTCTGAAAGAATGACATTGATTCTCTGTCCTATCCAAAGATAGCTGACAAATTAAAAACAATAAAGTATAAGTTGAGACACATGACGTTTCATTTCTGGTTAGCTAGGGAGAGTAATACACGAGCCACAGGCAGGTCCATCAATCTCAGCTGGCCAGAGATGAAACTCCATGTATAACAGCACCTCATCTAGTTTTTGTTTCCTTTTGCTTTGCTTTGTGGCTTTCCCATAAAAGTCATCATTACAATAAAATGAGAAAATGAAAAATGAAGTTTGAATGGTGTTCAAAATTTTGTATGCTGAAAAAACCACAAAACACCACAATAACAGCAACAACAAGGCCCCACAAATAAATATTTTGCACAATACACAGCAAAAAAAAATTTCTTTTGCAAATATGACAATCTAATAACAAATTCATTCTGGAGTCTTGCTTTCTCTTGAATATCATGTTTGTAGTCAAGATGTTTCTAAGCACATGCACAAGACAGAAGTGGGAGCACAAATGTAGTCAAGAGCAACCTTTGTAAGTCCTACATTGCAGGTTAGCCAGAGTATCAACTAAAGGTGTCTTAGAGCATCTTCATCTGAATTCCTTCTTATGGCATGGAGCATCATTGCCACGCTCGTTTTGAGGCCAGGAAGCTGAGGAAAACACAGGACCAATGGCCATAATAATATCTTATCCTTGGCTTCAGGCTCCTGACCCCCAGCTCAGCACCAGAGCAGGTGCTGAAAGTAGAACAATAATTCTATAATCAAGTCATGCCTGTGTCGTTCTGGTGACTTAGGGCATCAGAGATGAGGTTTGTTCAGGGTTTCATTGGAAAATTCAGGTCTGCCCTTCCTCAGTCAGCCATTTGGTTTACAGTGGTAGGTTAATGGTAGATATGTGACTCGTTTTCTTCTTGAGACCTGAGCATGCCTGTGGGAGGAGAGAGAGCTATCAGTTAGCCAGGTAAGATAGCAGTCTGCCAATCTGCCAGGAGTAAAGGAGAAGTACCAGAGATGGATAAAAAAAAAAAACAAAACAAACCAAAAACAACAATACCAGAAAACAAACAAGCTCTTCCATCTTCATGATTATAAAGCTTTAGAAAAGCTGACACCATGCTAGGTGTATACTGATGCAGATACTCCCTAGGAGTAGAAGAAAGAGCGTTTTCTTGGTCTTCTGTCAGCATTACAACTTAGCCTGAGGTTTTAAAACCTATGCACAACTGATATCATTTAAGAGCTAACTTCCAAGTTAAACTTCTGAATTTGCTCACCTTCTGAACTTCTGTTAGGAATTAATCTAATACAAAGGTAGCCTGTGAGAACAAGCAAGTGCAGTGTTTCTATTTGTTTCCTGATCAAGAGTTTATCCTTATAATCTTATTTAAAGTGCTGCTCTTGACTAACCATGTGCTTTAGAGGATCACCACACTCTAGATTCCAAATCAAATAGCACCCAAAAAATTACTGCATTGCTTGCCTCTCATGACTAGTAGTTTACTGTCTTCAAATGCAGGACGTGATCAGGCAAATCAAAAGCTCTACCAGAAACAAGAAAACAATGAGAAACTTTCTGTAAAAGCAATATATTTAAATGTAATTCCTAAAGCAGTCCTTAAAAAATGAGCGCCATAGTATCATAACCAGTAAATGAAGACAATCAAGGCAATGGAATCCAGTTTTGTAAAGACCTAATTAGGACAGTCAGTAGGGTTGTTTGGCTAACCTCTTGGATTTTTGAGTGTTTTCTGCATTTATAAAAGGCTCATAATGAATATGAAATAGTGAAGAAGAAATATTTTCTTAGGAGAATGATTCATAGCTTTTTAATACTGAAAACTCCTTAAGCTGCCCAATACTAGAACCTCAGAAGGAGGTTTGCTCTATATTTAGTATCTCTCTATGTCCTTGATAGATTATTTGCTTCTGACTATGATGAACAAATGGGTAATGTATGAAGGTAGGATTATTCCTTTTTTTTATGTTCCACTCCTCTGTATTAATAGATCTTGCTCATGATATTTATATTTTTTAGTGAATCCTTTCATAAATTTCATATCCAGTAAATTTTCAACATTGAATAGTTCTTTCAGCAGAAAAACATTACTTTTCCTCATAGCAGGAAGAGAAACAATTTCATAGGAATGGTAGCAGGTTGTCTTGGATGATGGAAAGGGTTAGGCATTGGTTACAATAAATCTAAGCATGTTTTCTAGTTATATCTTGCTTATATATGCATATGTTGCATAGTACTTTAGAAGCTCCTAAAGAATTTAAAAGGAAGAATGCAAGGGCTGAGTTTGAAATCTATTGCAGAGTCTTTTGACCTTTATGGTATTATTGCCTGAGAACATGTGAAAGGTGCAAAATGTACATGAGCCAGGCAGAAGCACAAAACTCTCAAAAGTTGCACCCTGAGGCATGTAGCTCAAACACCACTTGACACAGAGTAAGTTTAAAAACAGCTAGTTTACTGGAGATCTTATTAGATACATGTAAATATTTCAAAAGCTACTCTGTGCAAATAACAAACCTATGATTGGATTACTTAAAAATGCACTTTTAAAAAGGTTTAGATATTACAAAAAAAAACAAATATGAGAGAATTACTCTACTAGGGATGCCTAATTGATATTACAGGAGGCTTAAAATGGTAACTTTTCCATTTCCATTTGTCTCAGGAAAGTCAGTGATATTCACTTATGTCAGTGTCAGGACTGCTAACTTCAAGCTTTCAAAATTCATGAGTCAGCCCAAAAGAAGTTTTCTCATTCACCTAAAAATCATTAGGTTAAATAAAGGTGAGTGGCTCATCTATTCTTTTCCATCTCTCACTCTGTAAACTGCCTGCCTCATATGTTTTCAGAACCTCTTTTCTTAACTCTGGAGTCCAGAAAGTTGTGGATATTTGAAATGAAAACTAGGAAGTCTCTTGGCACCCCATTAAGCTTCAGGCACAGAAATCAGGGAAAAACACTACACCCTGTAGCCCTTGTGATTAAAACAGCTTCTATTTCAATTTTTGTACTAGAAGGGTCTGAAAATGTCATGGCTGTGACTGTTCAGTTTGGTATCATGAATAAAGGGCTGTTGGCCCAACACTCCTTTTCCCCTTTTAAGAAAGAGTGTCAGGGTAGTACCTGAGTTTTAGGAAGTCCTTCTGAAGTCACAGAGGGATATGTTCCACTTAGAACACCTGTAGTTACTCCCACTCATTTTTGAGTTTTGATGTAGAAAGAAGAAATTATGTTGGGCTTTGCGAACATTCCTCCATCTCTTTACATTTCTCTTATCCACTTTTTCATAAGCATATCCAAGAAGGGTTAGTGAATTCAGTTCAGCCTAGACATCACATAAATTGTGACTGCAATAATTAGCCAGATGATCCAAGACATAAAAGCCCAAACCTCTGTTAACTAGTAAAAAGATTTCTAAAGGTCTGGAATGCGATATATTTGAGGAGAATATATTTGAATAAATGTGTCCTATCATTAATAGTCAAAGAAATATTTCTATCTTTTATCCTGATGATTTAAAAAAATAAAAATGAAATTGCAGAGGGAGCACCTGGGGCTTCTGCTTTTTCTGTTTTTTTATTATTTACCTGTGGAGAGTATTATATTCCTTCATCAAATGGACTTTGTTAGGAGCTTTCATTCATCATAGACTTGCTGTCAAATGGGGCAGCTCATTTAGTTCCAGCAGACACAGATAAGACTAAGGTACTCCATGACCTGGATTTTGTTAGCAAAATTTGCTCCAGTAAAAGGAATAGAAAAGCATCCAGTAATACAAAACAGAACTGATTTAGATGCCTCTTGGGTAATCCCTACGGGACACTTTGAGGGTGCTGAGAGGTCTGGTTACTGACTTCATGAGGCTGCTCTCAACTATTTTTGAAATATTGTTGTGGTCAGAGAATGTCCCATTGGCCAAAGAAAGGTAGATATTCTCAGCATATTTGTAGAAAGGTCCAAAATGTAATCAAATGAAATTCTGTCCAGTCAACATCACCTCAGGACCTGGAGAAAACATCTAGGAAGTCCTCTTGGAAGCCACTTCTGGATTCATGAAGTACAGGAATGTGATTGGGAATATCTAGCAGTGATTGAACCACGCCTGACCAACCTAGTGACTGTCTTGTGTAATCACTAGATCTGTGAATTAATGTTAGGCAGAGGATATTGGCTGCTTTGGTTTTAGCACAGCACTGGACACAGTATGTAAGTCAGGACATTATGGTCTAGATGAGTGAACTACCAGAGAGCTGGATTGTCAGCCTGGACAGAGAGCAGCTTGTGGTTGGTACCCTGCCTGCAGGTCAATTACAGGTAGAGGGGTCTGTATTGGGACTCTTCCTATTTAATATCTTTATCAATAACCTGGAGGAGGAGATCAAGTGCACCCCATCAATCTTACACCAAATTGGGGAGTGTAGCTAATGTGCTCAAGGGCAGAGTTGTCTTCCAGTTGCCTTGATCCCTCAAAATTCAAATGCTTCATGTCAAAAAGACAGTTTTTTGATCTTCAGATTAAAAAAATGGGTCTGTATCAACCATTCAAATATAAATATTTTGTCCAAAATTAAAAGAAAACCTTTATGTGTCTCAAAGCAAGTCAGTTTTATCAGCTTTACGAAAATCAAAAGTATTTTTTATTTGCCAGTGAATGGACAAAAAGCAATTTTTTACACATATTTGCTGAAGAAACATTTGTTTCAGGCTGTAAAGTGGTTTATGTCTTCATTGTTCCAAGAGTGCAATGAGGTTTATTTTCTGTATTGCAGGGAAGCGATATGGTACTAAAATTGTGTAAATTAGAAGGGGGAGCCAAAGTGTCACAAAATACCTTGTTTCCTTCTTCCTCTTCTGTTACTGTGATAGATTTGAGCGTGTGTGTTTGTGTGTGCATATTTAAACAAACAAAAATGTTTCCTGATTTCTTCCTCTGTCCTTTGTTAGCATGTTATCTGAGGTATGACAATACCTTCACTTTGAAAAATCAAATGCAGATGGATTACTTTGAGCTCAAAGTATAACTCCAGTTCCTAGCTCTAGTAACATAAACAGGAACTTTCCAGACTGGTGTTTCTACGGAACAAGAGGAATCCTGTCTCTTCATGTTAAACAAATAGTAATCCTAAAAGTAAATCAGTCTCAAGAAACAATGGTCCAAGCAGTTAATAGAATAGCTAGGATTTGAGACTCTAATGAATGTGAGGAGAAGAAGGGGAGAAATCCTAAACTCTCTTCTTTTCTGGAAAAATAAAAGTAGAAGAAAAGGAAGTATGCCAAGGTGGACAAAAGAATGAACTCTAGCATCTGGTTTATCCACATGTCTAGAAAATTTCAATCAGGATCACCTTCGGGGTGTATGCCTCTCTCCCAGAGCACCTAATTTTTCCAGGAAAAGAAGCACAAAGAAATCATCAGTGGCAAAATTTTATATTCCCATACAGGAAGTCCACAGTGATGTTTTTGCACAAATTGCCCTGAAAAATATAAGTCAAGACAGGAAAATGATGATCACTTAAGAGCAATAATTTTGATGCACCTCCTGGAAGAGGAAATTTTGAAAAAAAGGAGGATAAGAGATATGAAAGCACAAAAAGTCTTCTTGGCACAAAAGTATAAATACAAACTTAATGCTGTCAGAAAGTATATTCACTTTTAACTTCCCTGAGGCTGATTCCTACTCACAGAAAAATTACCCTTTCCTCTAAGACACCTTACCTGAATCAAGGGCAAGAGACTTTGCTCACAAGTTTAAACTAGAGGAACAACCTCTACAGCAACATCAGCAAGAAACTTAACTGCACATTCAAAGAACAAGTTAAAAGCCTAATTGTGAAATTCATGGAGTGGCAACTTTGAGGTGCAGATCAATCAAAGGCAGGATTGATACAAGGGCAGCTATAGATTCCTCCATTTTCATTCACTGGACAGTATGTATATATTGCATTTTGCTGCAATTGTTTCTAAGCCCAGGACCCTTATGATCCATTGGCAGAAGCTACACTGTGTCAGCTGAAATGGAGGCTTTCTCTGCAGGTAGAATATGCATCATGTTTCTCTTAGCAGAAATTTCTCCTTGCGTATCTGATGGGTTACTCTTAAACTATATCCTTAAAAAATTTAAAAAATAAAAATTCGTGTTTCTTTCTGAGACAGCCACACTATTTCCTGGAATATGTAAGAGAATTTTTAGAGTGCTAGTAAGTTCTTTTGTATTAGTAACATCTCAAAACATCTTTGCATATATTGGTCCTTCACTGATTTCTTCTGACTTTTCTGGAAGGCCAAGTGTGCTTCCTGTCACTGGTAGCATTGCTAAAGGGAGAATTATGAGAAATTGAGGCCAGCTGTCTGAAGCTGCATACAGCAAACACACTCAGGTTTTATGTTTAACTCAGAATAGCAAGCAGGCAGGTGAGACACTAAATAAGATGACGAGACGGCAGCATCAGCTAACCTCTTTCTGTGTTGCTGGGAGATGGAGAGGCAGGAGAATCTATGCTGTAGCAGCCAAACACACCTCCAGTGCTGCCTGCTAGGTATGCAGGTATTCCAGATTATAAGGTGGAGGGAGGTGTTCTTTACCAGGCTCCTCTTTTAGAGGTACGTGATTTGTGAAGGAATGGCTGCTGAAAAAAAGGAGCACAGAAAAACATGCAAATAAGCACTCCTCATGTTTCTCCTCTCTGATTTCTCCTCTTGCTTGGGAGTCATCACCAACTTCTGTGTCTTCACATGGCAAAACCAGAAGCGCAGTCAACTTGGCTTGATGTTAATGGACCGCTTACCGTGAGCATCACAGGTAGCTGTTAGGAATATATATTTTCACTCATGATTCAAATCTAACCTAGCTTTCATAGTGTCATAGTGATAATATTCTATGAAAGTTTAATAAGTTAGGATGAGTAAGTAAAATTTATGAAGCGTGAATATGGGATTGTTTTTTGTAACATTCGTATTTTCCATCCTGCTGTAAATAAGTGGCTATTCATTTGGACGTGTCAGAGATAACTAAGAGGATGTACTTATTTAAGCATCTTCTCATTTTGCACATGTGCAAAGCAATGATTGGTATTTAGTATTTATGAGTCTAGGGATCTGTTACTGTGTTAATGTAGTTGGAGTTCCCATAAATTTATATCTTTAACACTTAGAACATTTGTATGTTTTGGTGAACACAGTGGTAATGTAATGTGGAAGGCAGTGCAGTCCCATTGCTTTATCCTTGAATGAGTGCTGTGATTCTTGTGTGGCCTTCAGCAAACCATCCCTCTTTCTCTGTGGTTGGTAGTCTCTGTTTTTACAGTGGTCCCTGGAAGACAAGTGCCACACATTATCTCTGTATTTTTCATTGTTCTGAGAATACCCTCAGAGGTCTTAGCCACCTCTTTAGAGCAGCTGGTTGAAAACTATGCTTCCCTTTTTCCACATCCTGTCACTCTTTTATATTTGACACAACGTGCTAGGAGAGGATAATTGGAAAATAGGATACAACTACTGTCCAAAGATTAGAGTTTGTGACCTCTAGTTTTACTTTGGATCCAGGCATTATCTTGGTGATTTACACATAGATCTTTGTTTGCACTTCTCAAGGGCTCTCAAAAGCTACAGTAATTCTGGCTGCTACTTTGCAAGACATATATAAGGAAACGTTTTTTCCCCCTGAAAATGTGTGAAGGTTGTTCCTTTTCTGTTCTTTGAGTGGTGCATGTCACTCTGAAAGAGGAATAAGAGAAGGCGAGAATCTAAGTTTGCTTTTTATTTCATGTAAAGTCGATTCCATGAATGTTGTCCTTGCAATCTCCCAAGAGTGTCCCTAAGGGTTCACACTCCTCTTTAAAGGAGGATAATGTTGCCAAGGAACTTTGACATTGCTGATAAATGATTCTACATAAGGGTGAATCATTGATTTATTGCCTGCAGTGCTAGATTGAAATTTGTAAGAATGGAGTATCTGTGGACTTTTATAGACTATTATTTGTAACCAAGTTTTCTGCTGGCCACTTCAGCTAAAAGAGAACAGCTGATGATGTGGAGGGAAAAGGAACTCATAATGTAACTTGGAAATTCTTAAGTACTGAGGAGCTGGAAAGTGGTGAGACATCATCAGTCACTTGACCTTCATGTGAGCAATGGAGGTGTTTGTCGCAGAAAATAAAAGCTCTTTGGGAGAGTTCCAGAAGGGAGATGAGTGGGTCAATTTACTGCTTGGCTCCTGTCTGTCTCTGCTATGTTTCTTCGTTCTCCACAGATCCTAATGACAGAAGCGAGGTTCAGAGAGAGAGAAGAGTCTCTCTCTCTCTTGTCTGAAATTGCATATCTAATTCAATGCTGCACCATTAGATCTGAATTCTGCCTTGGTGATAGCCATTTTATAATCCCCTAATCAAAAATGAGACAAAACCCCACAATAAGTCCATAGTTATTTCCATTGAGCCAGAAAGTGGTATTGCCATCTCCTGTCTTTGTGGTTATGAGTCTCATGAAAAAAAAAAATTATGTTTTCATACTTTTCTCTCTATTTTTTATTCTATATTGGTGCATGAAGAGATGTTAAAGCACACTTTAATTTTTTAAAAAATAGGTAGTTTGTAGTAGACAATTTGAATCTCATCTAATTAATACAAATATTTCTCCCAAAAATGGATTTTAGTTTTAAAGTATGAAAGATTATCAAAACATATTGTAAGTATTTCTGAAACTGTACTGCTTACAATCAACACTGTAATCCACACATTGTGGTTTGGACAACTCCGGTCAGTGTTTGCAAAATATTCACTGGGACTTATTTGAAAACAGTGATTTATATCCTGAAGACACCTGCAATATTTTGCAAAATTAATATATTGTTGTCTTTTAACTCCATCAGGCAGCTAAGTACCATGGAGCCACTTGCTCACCATCTCCCTGAGGGAAGAAGAATCAACCCGTGGGTTGAGATAAAAACAGTTTAATAATTGAAACAAATAAAATATAACAATAATACTAATAATAAGAATTATAATAATAGTAAAGATAATTCTAAAGAAAAAGAGCAAGAGACAGTAATTAAACCCAAGAAAAAACAATTGATACACAATACAATTGCTCACCACATGCTGAGCAATGACCAGCCTGTCTCCCAGCAGAAATTGGCAGCTCCCTGCCACGTCCCCCCAGTTTGTATACTGTTCATAACCTTCTATGGTATGGAATATCTGTTTGGTCAGTTCAGTTCAGCTGTCCTGGCCAAGGTCTCTCACAACTTCTTGTCCAGCTCCTCCCTAGCAGAGCCTGGGAAACTGAAAACTCCTGGACTTAGGGTTAGCAACAGCGAAAACATCAGTCTGTTATCAATGTTGTTCTCACACGGAATCCAAAACACAGCACTCTACCAGCTATGAACAAGAAAATTAGCTCTATACCACAGGAAACCAGGACATACACTAAGGAATTTTACCAGCCACAAGCAATTTACAATCAGAAGTATGGATGACATCCATCAAATCAGTTATTATTGCTCATACACTCCTAATAACAGTCATGATAATATGATAATATGTTTTCAAGTGTGTTCATGTTTTGGAAGCAGATTCTTCTGCCTTAAACATTTTCTTCAATACAGTTTTCTTTAGTACTGAGATTATAGTAAGCACCTAAAAGCATTTCTGTGCTTTTAAGAGGAATATAAGGAAAAGTGTTTTGGTGAAAGCTTTTCCCAAGAGCAGAAGATAAAAAGCATAGACAAGGCAAGGATCCTGAACTGACTTCCATTATGATATAACTAAGTGAATGTACCTTAGTTTAAAACAAATAGAAGTATAGAATGGGACATCAGTAATATTTGTTCTCACAAGTTAATTCCTCTCCTGACCACTAAACCACATCAGTGTACATTATGAGTTCACAAACGCTTTTCTCACAGGTGTTTTTTGGTGTGGTGTCTACAGAGATGGTTTACAATGTCAGAACATGCATGCCTGTCCTGGCACATGCCTTGTAGTCATATCTGTCCAGAAGAAGCATCCTTGTCATCTAGAATGCTGGGATGTGTCCTAGGCACCCATAAAACTAATTTGCCAACAAACTCATTACTGGACTAAGAATTTCTCAGGGCAGTTATTATATCAATGCACATGCAGTAATAAGAGTTTTCCTGGAAAAAGAGCAGAATAAAGACAAAAGGAAGCTGAATCATGTAATTTAAAAAAAAATCTTTTAGTTATAGATTATTCTTATATTTCTTGATGTAGCATCACAGCAGGTGCTGTCCTGTGCCACAAAAATGCTACATATTCCTGGCCTCCTACTAAGATTAGATATTCCTAATTTCAAAAAAAAACCTAAATGAACCTGAGTAAAGCACTGCATTTCAGTTGCAGCTCTCCAGTAATGAGTATCTGGTGTTACCTACTCAGCAATATACAGCTTGTCCAGCCTAAAAGCTCTGTAGTGTGATTTATACACATGCCAAAACACTGAGCAAGCTTAACAGGCATGCTCTGGTTACCTTGCAGCACAAAGGAAGCACAATACTTGTCTAATCAGCAGTTTTGCCAATCCCTTTCTAAATAGCTTGCATTATCAGATCAGGGTAGAGATAAATTTAATTCAAAAGGAGGAGCTGAGTAGCTGCTACCACCTAATGGGACTGTGAAGTGCACTGACTGAGTTTTTTGTATTTCTGACGGCAAAACTAGGTGGAGATAAAGGTTTTGGCATCCTACGGAGCATGCACATTGATTCTGTTGAGCAGGAATGAGCTTTGTCTGTTGTTCTTCATCATCTCTGGTGGACCAGCATGCTCTATTGCAGGACCAAAGACAATCTGACATCTGCTGAGGAATGCCAGTGTCCACATTTCTCTATAGAAATGCCCATGTGCCATATACCAGGGGCTTGGGGGTGCCTGCCTCAACCAACTGCTTCTCTGGTTCTGATTGGACTGTCAAATTCCTAGAAATCATAGTGGAAAGCAGTGTATTTGTAGCAATATTGTGGGCAGAGCAAAGCTTCAGGACACTAAGCAAAAGCTATGTTCATATCTAGTTTATAATTTATCTTGCTTATTTCCATGTGATATCAAAGGTAAGAAGGTGATATCCAGATAGCTTTAATAGATATTAAAAAATGGCCTAAGTGTACCAGAACATGATACATTGTCAAGCAAATTGCCTTACTACTCATTATTTTTGCATCCTTTGTTATCTTCTTCCATGCAGGGCTGGAACACTTATTTCCACTGAGAAATGTAATTTTACTATAATCAAAATAATGTACTTGTCCACTTTGGTGCTCAAAGCAATTGGGAAGAAAGTCTAAAACTTTATTATTTCCTTGATTCATTTGAATAAAGTCAAAAGGCATTATTTTAATGAAGTGGAAATATGCTTTCTGACTTGGGGTTTGATTTGAATATTGTAGGGAAATGCATGGTTTAAGTAGGTATGCTGGATTAAATGTTAAGTACATTACCATTTTTTACATGAGGATAGAGAGAGTTGCTTGAAAGACTTGACAAGACCATTTTCTATTCTTTAAGGCACTCAAAATCAAAACGCTTCACAAAATCATGTTGATGCCACCAAGAATTCCTTCCAGAAAATTTACTATGAAGTTGTAATGTTTCCTTTTTACATATCTGCATTGAGGCATTTGACAGTCTTCATTTAGAAATCATGCATCTGATTAATATTATTTTTGTATACTTCATAATACAGTAGTACTTCTTAAAGTGTGTTAAAAATAAAACATCCAAAGTGAACGTACATCTCTTTAGTTATGAGTTTTTTCAGGTTTTGTTCAGAATAAAAAACCCACTCATATTAGCATCATTTTTTAAATATATTTTACCCTGCTCTGTTCTATTTTTTGTCTCACTGAATAAAAATAACTGATATTATTGAAATGAAAATAATTCATCATTGCTAAATTAAAGATTTTAATTTAAAAAATCATCCAATCTCAGTGTTGAGAATGTCTTTGTGTTTGTAGCAATGTTTTTGTTTCAGTCTTCTGTGGTTTTATTTTTTCATCTGTGGTCATAATATCTTCTTTAGTTTCCATGTCCAGATTTTCTGTGAAAAGGAAAAATTCTACTTTTTTTGCCCAGCATAGTAACTGCTGGTAGTGTGTTGGGCAAATACATATGCTTTGCAGATACATAAAAATAACATTTTTCATTTGTTACAATTTTATTGTTTTGTCCTAAATAATATGTTGCCATGTCAACATCCTGTCAGGTCCAATGGCAACATCTGGGTGCCGTATGACACACAATACATGAGGACAAGGTGTAGAAGAAGCGATTAAAATCTGCGTTTCTCTGTTTTAAGGCAGCTACCCACTCACTGTTATTTCTGGTAACAAATGTCAGAAGCGCTTACCGCCCAGCCGGCTCAGAGGTTGGTGGGTGCTCCTTATTCTCTGTGACTGAAACTAATTTGGGATCATTGTCTGCTTTCACAGTCCTGCGTTCATTTCAGAGGGATAACACAAAGTGCCTGGGTTCAGTGGGTGGTGGGACCTGGGCTGTGCTGGGGGAGTTGCCCGTGCCCCCTCCCATCAGGAAGTCTGCTGGAGCTGCACAAAGCACCTTGTGAGTGCCTGGGGAAGAAATCTTTCTGGAATAACTTTAAACATTTCTTGCCTTCCTTCATTTTGTATAGAAAGCTCACGCTTCCTCAGATACCTTTCCTAGCTCTGAAAAGTAAAGCAAACTCGCTTTGCAATGTAACACGTTCTAACCTCTCAAACCTCTGTAAAATTTTTTGCATTCTCTGACCTGGCCTGCAATATTTTCCATGGTTTGTCTTGCCTTTGGGGTGCATTTAAATAATTGCCTAGTCAGAGTAACCTATTCTAATCTTGTATCAGTATTATTTTGGCCCATATAATTCATTCAAAGGAAAACAGTTCCCTCATTCCTAGTTCCTTGGAAACCTTTTCTGGTAATTCATATTGACAGCAGTGAGTTGTGACATTTATCGGTGAGGTGAAGCTGACCAGCTGCAGGGCTCCTGACTGATTTACTCAGCCAACAAGCTGCTCATGATTCCAGCCAAGTATTGACTTTTCTTTCCCTTCCCTCCCCTCTAGTTGGAAAGAAAATACAGAAGCATTCTTTATCGCCACATTTTTATTTTTACCAATCATATTGAAAGCTAAAAATTGGACCACCAACTATATCTTCCCTCTAAAATTTACTTTCTTAATGCAAAAGGATCTTAAATATGTTTAAAGGAAAGAAAATCAGCATTGAATCTAAACTAGTTGAAATATAAAATAACTGAGCATATTCAATCTAATGTTATTGGAATCACTTACTTCAATAGCAATGAGCTTCAGTCTCATAAACAACCTGCCTGCAATCAGATGACCTTTGTGATAAAAAACTCTAACAGTTCAAACTTAGCTCATTTTCACTCTTCAGCTCCAAAAGCACAAAATGTGCTTCAAGTATTCTTGGATTTTTTTTTATTTCTAAAGCTTAGATACCAATAGAAGTCAAGCATAGAGAATTTTCTGTATTTCTCTAGTTCCTCTCACTTTTCAAGTCCCTTCTTTTTGGACTAACATGTCTGAGCCACAATCAAACTTAAGGAAAGTATGAGTATTTCTAGAACTGACATTTTCAAGCACCAGTGAATTACTGAATCACTCATTCTTGGCACCGATACATTATATCCATAATTGTTCTGCTTGAGGAGGTGACATTTCCAGAAATGGCAGTTCAGCGTGACAAAGGACACAGCACTGCTGGGAAGATAAGTGAAAGGTGACAAGACTATGCAGCTGCCAAGGACCAGGCACTCTTCGGTACATCAGCACTGTATGTAACCAAGTTCAAGTGTTGTAGTCTTGATGGAGATTCAAGTCAACCTACATTCTAATGCTCTCGTCTGATCTCTGCGACATGGACTGCATGGAATTAGCACAAAGGCCATTACTGAAGCTTTTAAACCTGCTGAAAGGCATCCAGAGTGACTGCTGAGCACAGAGAACAGGTAGGTAAAACAGGTGAGAAAAAGGGGAGGGCAAAGTGGCTCAGAAAAGAATGGTCAGAAGGGGACTTCTGATGGATCAGGAAAATAAGTTTTCACCATTATGATAAGAAATGTGGGACAGATAAAATGCCCACTGGCACAAATGTTCTCACCTTGTGATGATTGCAATTGAAATATAATTTACTGAAACTTCAATGTTTGTGCTAAAACTATTAAACCAGTTGTTGTACTAGGGATTACCACACTCAAAGTAATCCCAAAAGTTAATCCACAGATATTAATCATGTGGAACCATGCATGCTGCACATACCTTCCTGATTGTTGTACAAATCCATAGAAAATAAAAGACATGTACCTACACTCAGCCATTCTTGCCTGTGTAAAGAGGTTATGTATTATGATGCTTATATATATGATGCAGCTGTGTTTGAAGAATGTGTGCATTTCTAGAGATGGACTTGGGAAGAGAGTACATTTTCAATCTGTGCTTAGAGCAAGTCCTTTAACAAGAAAATATATTAAGTTGCCTGTTTGAAGTACTGTGGCTTCTTCGAATGTAGCTGTGAAAAACGCCTTTTGTCATTCCTCCCCAGTGCATTATGCTGTGACAAGGCAGTCATGTTACATAATGTGATGGGGCTGATACCAAATAGCATGTGAAAGGTTTGATGTCTTTCCCTTTTAGTATGAGTATCCTGAGCTGTGAGTGGCTGGACTTTGGAGGGTCTTTTCTTTCTCTTTAAAGAGAAGGAACAAAGGAACCCTGAAAGTCCTTTCATAAGATCTGACATTAGAAATTTTGCTTTAATTTTCTTTACATCTATTAGCTGAAAACCATCTTCATCTTTAAAATATGCACATTGTTTCTGGCTCGCTCTTTCCACTGTCTCATCAAGAGCAGATTTTTATTAGGGCCTATAAAACAGGCTTTGAGAAACTTAAGCATGTAACCTGTATGGCTCATGGCATCACATGGTGAGGTGCATACCACACTGTCAGTGACCCACTGGCTTGACCCATTTACTTCTCAGTGCTGACAGCAGCAGAAGAGAAGGAGGAAGGAGGGCATTGAGAAGTCACTAGGAGAGGGAGGGACCAGCAGGGACGTAGGAGGCTGAAAAGCGAGAGTTCTTTCCCTCTCCCACAAGGTATTTTTGAAACTGTTGCTGTTTTGGACTGCCTGAATCCGGTGTATTGAGAAACTTGCATCTTTTCAGAAGTATACTGAGGAATTATTTCCTCTGCTATAAATTAAAACCACCACAATTTAATTTAAAGATGGTGCAATCCAGCTGCTCTTAATAGAGTTACCTCAGTGATAGCATTGGCCCATCAGCGTAATTGCTGGGGGTTAAGTGGCCTCAGAAACCAAATTAACTGGAGATTTTCTGCCTAACAAACACTCTTTTGCAAAGAAGAGTTTGAGAAATAAACAGACTCATCTTTCAGTTAAAGACTTCCAATCAATAAATACAACCCCTCTGTCTTTCTGAAAAGTAAATCTTCATTGCATTTTACTGACCTGACTGAAACTGTTTTTGTATTCAGAGGTCGGCAGAGGCACCTGTCAGAATACTTTAGAAGCAAAAAAGAAAACAGTGAAAATTAAAAAATTTAAGGCAAAAATTCAGGAAACACTACAGTCATATCATATTTATATTTAATAAATATATAAACAATCTTGATGAATGAGATTGTACAGTACAGTGATAGTACTTTCAAAACTCTCCCTGGAACTCAACCAACAGGAATCGAAACCATGTCAATGCCTTTGATTACATGTTAATACCATCAGTGACACACATTTTTAGTCACAGAATTCAACAAGAGCAAATAGCAAACACAGCTTTTAAAAAGTACTCATCACTGGAAAAATAAAATTACTCCAAACATTCAACTTAATGTCAAATATGTCAGTATGTCAACTTCCTAACAAGATTGTTCCTAAAATGAGAGATTGTGAACTGACAAGTTAATAGATATGTGCCTTCATTATTTCATTTTCCACAACTCTAGAAAGTGAGGTCATTTTTACTTTTGCTATCACCAAACCCATGAGATAGACTACAGGATGATATCAAGGCCCTAAAATACATCATTGTTGGAAGTTTGGGATTATTTTTCTGGATCAATCCAAGATCTCTTCTAGAGCTATGTCCTGTTCTTGATAAAACTCAAGAGTTCATGAATTACAAGATTGTTAAGAGAGATCATGGTCTACATTTCCAAGTGTTTCAGTGAGAGAATGTTTATAAATTCTAATTGCTCTAGGGAAACAGTCTTTATAACACACTGTTAAAATCTGATTATTACAATTATTAGAGATGCCTTTAGCTGAATTAAGGTGCAAACAAGGCTATATGCTGAAGTCAATATTATGGATTTTATTTAAAAAATTATGTGAGGTAGAGACAGATATAAAGAAATTGAAAAAAGACAACAGTGAGAGAAATAGAGTGACAGAGAGACAGATTAAGGGAAAAAATTCCACCATCCTTGGATCCAGATGGCACCCTGTCAGTCCTCTTCTGGTCTTCTCACAGACAGGGATCCCAAGGTTGCTCAAAACTTCTAACCATTTATACATTTTAGCAAACAAAGGAATCAATGCTCATTGGCTAACAGCTCTCTTATCCTATTGTTTAAATGACTCCCTCACTTCCAATACTAATAAATCCCATGCTCAGTCTTCCTCCTCCTTTGAGTTGGGCCTCACATCTTGAGGCAGTGTGATGCCTTAGGTTTTCACTTTTATATTTTTCAAACCCTATACTGCCTAGTGTAACTCTGAACTTTCTCGTAGCTCATTAGCTGCTGCTCTCTTATGCAAGACAGACATAACAAAGCCTCTCCAGGCTTGCTCTTCAAGGACACCCAGACTGTCGTAGGCCCAAAATGCGTAAACCAACATCTTGAGAAGGGGGAGGGTAAGCTTGGAGAAATTACATCATTAGCTAAAGTTTTAATTTGGAGAATTTATGCTTATGTGAAAATGGACCAAACTTATAAAAGTGTGAAGAACTCGTGACCTGTCGTCCATCTTGGGATCCATTTGGGCAGCAGCCTCTGGACACCCCAGGGTGTACCTTCAAAGGCCTTTCAAATAAATACCTCCTTTATTTCCTTATTCCTGTCTAGTCTCTGTCTTTAGGTAGCCATTTAAGGCATCAAGTGGGCTATGGCCTTCCCCTGCCCGACCCAGCCAGAGCTGATTTTCAGCAATTGGTTTTCCTTGTGAGTACATTCTTCTCCCCCCGCCTTGTTTAATTGTCTTTAAACCTAAGATAATTCGACAGTAGTACCACCTTTATCATATCTCCAATCAGGTGGCTTAACACATCCAAACTCCTGGAATCCAGGAGGTATATTCAGGCAGGGGATAGAGGGAGCAGATGAGCAGATTCTTCTTTGCCCAGTTTGCTACACTTATGATCTTAACAGCATTTGAGGCAATCAAATCTCTTACACATGCACTAACAATTCTTCGGATTTTCAAAAATGTATTTGCATAGAGCAATGTGTCATTTATTGCTCAGCTGTGAGACCTCCACTGTACATCTTCAGCAGTCCTGCCTTTATCTCACTATACCTCGCTCCTATCTCAGTTTACTGCTGATTCAAATAATGATGGATGCCTATGTGTACTTTAAAGACAGGCCATACAAAAAATGTAAGCTCCTACTCTCTTTTATTGTTCTGTCTGGGAATAGCACAATTAGCCCTCTGGTACAATCCTTTTCAAAATGTGTTCAATGTTACATAAGTCTTACTCCTGGACTGAAGACTCTGAGCCAATATTGGTCCTGTGCCCATAACTTTTCAGTTTTTTGAGAATTTAGTCTATTTTTCAAGGCTCTAGGGACCTATTAGTCACTCATTGTCCAAGTAATATGGAGTACCTGAACACTGTAGTAAAACTGAGAATTAATGGTAATCATGACATATAAGCATTATCTACACAACCTAGAAACAGAAAAAGTGCAGATTTATATAAGTTGTGTTGTTTAAGTACGTAAATGTTGTAAAATCATGAATATTCTCTGTGTGTGTCGGCCCATTCAGGAATTAGAGAACTTCCCCTTTTGGACTGCGGCAAATGAAAAGCTGCTTCGTGTGAAGAGAAACTGGAAAACACCAAAATTGTTTGTAGATTCAAATGATCTGCAGGATGAAACAGGCTTGAGTTTTCCTAATCTCCTTGGTTGAAGATTAACTAAAGGCCAATTGTGTACCTATTTGGAAGCTGTGTATTTATTCGGAATATTAACTGTAAAGTGTAAAGACAGGAAGAATAAAGAGTGCCTTCATTCAAAGATAATAAACCTCAGCTGTTCAATATTCATATCACTTAAGAAAATTAGAAATATAGCAGAGTCTTGACTGATTGTGAAGGAATTACATGGTCAAAATGGAGTTCCAAAGCAGGACACTGGAGAGGATGACTGAGTTAGAATGTAAATATTACAAAGAGAAACAATTACATTGCAGTGTCTCCCAGACATTATAATTTATGACTTTGATTCAATTAAAATAATTTCAGAGCTTTCTAAGTGCAAAGAAGAGCACTCAAAGTCTGTAAAGCTATGAAAATTGGCTTCACAGATGGCTGGTTTGTTCTATAAGAAAGCAGGAGGTCTAGAGAAAATGTTCAAAATATCCTCCTGATAAGTCAAAATTTGAAGAGTTGATAACAAGGTGAAGAGGACAATCATACAAATTAGTTCCAGGAAGATGGCTTGGGAAAACAATCACTCATTAAAAGCACTTGTTCTTTCTCAGAGACTCAACAAATTAGTTATTCTGCAGAAAACACTCACATTTTGAAACTATGTCTTCTAGGGATAGAGTCATCCATGGCTTCCTGCCCAATACATCACATTTAAGATACTGATGACCAGATTCTGGCCATGTGTTTACACAGAAAATAAAGTAAATAAAGATGAGGCCTCATAGATTACAGCCTATTGTGAAGACGGAATAAATACTCTGCTGAAAAATTTGTAGAAGTAAACTTACATCATGATGGGCTTTCTATTCTTCCTCTCTTCCCAGTTTGTTACATATCTTTTACCTTCCCATCCATAAGAGATCTGCACTTGGACGACCATCATAGTTTTTATTGTTCTTTGGGATTTTCCAGGATGATTATGAATAATCAAAGTATAATTGAAGGGTTGATACCATCAATGCTTAAACATTCGGGTTGCATAAAGAAAAGATTCTTATGTCTGTAAACGTAGATAAAAACATAGATCTACAGAAATAGAAATATACATGAAGTATTGAGTGCAGGAGGCACAGCATGTATGACACTTACCTGCCACGATGCCAGAAGAGCTCTGTGTCACTCACTTGCCCACACCTCACTTTAACTGTTGAATCAGGTGCAAGGCAGGTTGCCATTTATAGTGTTTAATATGTTTCCTGTAAATGTGCAGGAAATATTTGTTTGAAGTTCTGAAGGAAGCAGTATTGATGTTCACAGAGATGCAACAAACTACTTGATGAAAGAAATCATTTTCAAGAAAGAGTCCTATGGGAGAAACAGAGCCTGTTTATTTACACGAAGATCAAAGCAAATTTCATATGAATTGATGCTAAATATTTAGTACTTGAGTGACTAGTAAAGAACCCTCTAAACTTCTAAAAGAAAGAATAAAAATGGGAGACAAATTCTGACATATAAATATATACATAGGCTCTCTGTTGGCAAAAACTTTTTATTATTATTTGCATTAGGGTAGTGTCTAGGGTCCAGCTTGAGACTCGACCCACTCTGTCACACTGTATGCAAATACTTGGCAAAATACAGTCTCTTTTCTGACAAACTTATCATGAAAACAGGCAAAGGTCAGGAAGGAGAAAAATTTCTGATTCAATTTGTGTGAATTTCCCTCTTCAAAAATATGGATATTAAATAAAATTAAATAAAATTGTCATTAAATTACTCCAAGCAACGGAAATTGCTTAATGTGCATGTCAGGCAAACCAAATATGAACAAAAGACCCCATATACTAACTGCTCCCAATGAAAACTTTCCTTAGGGTGTCTATCTATATTCTCATTTTCTTCTTCATCCAAAGGAAGTTGAATTACAAAAAATCAAAATCAGAGTTTAGCTGTCCTTACAGTATTACACATTTTCACAATGACAGAGGATATATCACAGACTGATCAAGCAAAAAAAGGATATTACAAACGAGTAGTGCAGGAATAGGCACCCAACCACCAAAGAAAACCATCTCTGTGGGTTGCCAGCAACCTCAACCTCACCCAAAATAGCTGCCTCTATCTGGCAGAAATCTGAGTCTCTCTCCTTAAAGGTGAATCCCAAGGTTTCAGGAGGAACTGTGCCAAATCTGATCAATTTGTCTGAGTGCCAGAATTTCTGCAGCTAGGGAGGGAGAAGGCTGTGAAATAGGTCAGTGGCATGTATTTCTCATAGTTCACCACCTTCTTTCCAGCCTTTAGCTGCAGATCCCTAACCCTGCAAGACCTCCCTCTAGAAATCAGCACAGTACTAACGCACATCTGTGACTCTGGGACCGTGGTTAATCTGGAGCTAGGCTGAATTCACAATTCCTCAAATCAGAAAAGCTTTGTCCTCCTATGTGTAATGTACTACTTTTCACTGTATGCTCCTGAATAGTCCTAATTTCTGCAATATTTTTCCCAATAGCACATTCAGTGTGCCTTTACCATCTGTCACACGTGGTTTGTTCTCTCTCTTGTTCTTTATTACTACCAATATAAAATAACATAAAAATAATAGGAAGAGTAGGGTTGTTGACGACAAGGGGTAAATAAAGTGAAAAATTGACAACAACCAATAACAGATATTTATGAAAGAATCTTATTTGTTTTTTATTCCTTCACAAATTCAACGTAGATTCTTCAAGCTACAGTCACTGGTATGGTATTCATTGCTCTTTCTTTCTCCTCAAAGAGGAATTATGTTATTTTGAACTTAAACAGTGAAGATTTTTCTCTCTCTTTGAAGGTTTGTAATAAACATGCTATAATATGAACTAGACTACCTCAAAGAAACAAAATAAGTACCATTGCTTTAAATTCCTAACAATGGGAAACCAGTAGAAAATTTAAAACAAAATTTGCCATATACTAAGCCTTGTGGACAATTTCAACACTGAACTGTACTGAGCTCGGGAGAACTGATTCCCTTCTTTGCAGTGCCTAACAGAGGTCATGTGTTCCCTGGCACTAGCAGCTACAGACTTGTGAAGTGTCTGCCTTAATTCTCTCTGTGACCTCAGATGGGCTCATCTGCCTGTCATGCCACAGCTGGTCCCTGTTGGATACTTGACTGCTTAGGTCTGAAAAAGTCTGAGCCCTGAAGTTCTAGTCCAACTGCCTTGCCATGGGCAGGAACACAAAGAATTTTCCATATCTTCCCTTGAGAACTCAGACCCTTTGATGTTATTGTCAGAAAGATTTCCTTGAAATTAATCCATCTTTCCTCTTTTCATTTTAGTCTTATTTTGTAGGATAAAATTGCAATTTCTGTAACCTAGTCTAAAGTTTTTATAATCAGTACTTCAGTTGCAGATATTAGAGCTCCTTGGAACCCTTCAAAATTTACCTTTTTTGGTTTTTTTAACAACAGTTTATTGATACCACAACGTTTAACAAACTTGTATAGATTTCAACAGCAGTTTTGATGGCATGCTTTTTGAGGTCATGGGTGAAATCTGTGGCAACCCTAAAAAGGCATATGTAGACAGAGAGAAATATTAGAAAACAAATCTTTTCACTACACAAATGCATGTACTTTTTTGGAAGAATGTTTATTATCCATGTTTTGAACTCAAACTACGATAGAATTTTTAACTGATACAATAAAACCATATTGTCAGTTCTCACTTAACCATTATATGTGTGTATTAGGACAATATAATTATGTCCTCAATTTGTTTTTCATCAGAAATACATACCTAACAGGACATGTTCTAATGGTCTGTCTTTTCCAGGCTTCAAAGAATTTAATATTTTCATTAATGATCTAAAAGGAACAAGAGAGTAGGCTTATTAATTAACAGATACCATTTTCTGGGAGGGACAAAAAGAATGTTAGAGAACAAGGCGAGGATTCAAAATGATCTTAAAAAATCAGAGATATGGACAGAAAATATTACAAGATTTAGTAGTGTTAAATGCAAGATCCTATACTTAGTCATGATTAATTCACTACATTCATACAGGATAAGTAATAATGGTGTACAGACAGCTAAAAAAATAAACGGAGGGTTGCAAGGGGTCACAAAGTGAACATGAGTCAACAGTGTCATGCTGTTGTGAAAAAGGCAAATGCCTCAGAATCTCTACAGCAGGATGTATAAGACCATGACTGGAAGGAAATACGAAGTAATCCCTCTGCTTTGTTCAATGTTTTATTCAACACTATGGCCTTAGATAGAATATTGTGTCTAGTCCTGGGCAGTGTACTTCAATAAACGCACAGATCAATGCAGAGAGTCTAGCAAAAAAAAAAAAAAAAGAAAAATAAAAAGAAAAAGAAAGATCAGAGGTTTAAAAATATGGCCTATGGGCAAAGACTAAAGGAAATGAGTAGTTTAGTTCAGAGTAGAGAAGACCAAAGAACGTTTGCCTTAAATAACAGTTAAACAAACAAAAGGGATGAGGTTCTTTTCTTGTCCTAGGATTTCATGATTCCTGGCTGCTGAAGTAAATAAGACTATAGTTCTGTGGAGCAGAGACATCAGCCAGAAATATATAATACCTCCAAAATAAAAAACAGAGGTATCTTTACATTTCTCAAACTCTTATTATAGGAACTTGCAGAGGGAAAAGAGCACAGCTGAGTCAGCAAAATACATCATCATTAAGTAGCAGCAAAGAGTCTGTATAATTCACTGGATAAAAACATAAAGTTTATTTGTACCATGCCATCTATAACTTATTCCCACTCCAGAAATCATAGAATTAATCATAGAATGGTTTGGGTTGGAGGTGACCTTAAACATCCTTTAGCTCCGCCTGTCCTGCCATGGACAGAGACCTTTCTCTAGACCAGGTTGCTCAGAGCTCCATCCAACTGCACCTTGAACTCATCAAGGGATGGGACATCCACCACATGCCCATCATTGCCAAAATGTCTTGAGATTTTTAATAATCATTTTGCAATCCAACTAAAAGCTATTCAAGGTATACCTTCTATACAGATATAACAGTCAAAGAGATAGTGTATAGGAATTTAAATCTCTGTGTCTGTAAAATAACCACTTTGGAGATTTTTTGTAAGCACAAAATCAGAAGCAAATATCAGATGCTCTAAAAAAAGTCTTGAGTGATTGGGTGTTGTACTTCTTAATACGTATATCTCTGTGAAATCCTTAAATCCTTTATTATACTCCCCAAATAGAAAAAGCGAATTGGTGAGGAAGTTTCAGAATTAAGTACTGAGAAATGTGGTGGTAAAAATCAATGCAAAATGAACAGCTTACACAATATAGATCCTAAATACAGTTAATTTTTCTTCTACAGTTAAGACAGTTTCTGTGAATCCCAAAGGAAACTATATTCATCTTGTTTCATCCTGGAAGAAGGATCTGCCTAAAAGGAAAACCACTGAGAACACAAAGCAGAGGCAACATTTGAGATGTTCTACACAAGCAATATACAGAGACTGCATCATTCATCAAGCTGCACATATTCTTCCTTTGCAAACCATGCTTTTTTCCCCAGCTACCAAAGTGGTGAGGAAAATAATTTATTTCAAGTCATGCGAGTCCGCTGTGGAAGTACTGGCCAGTACTCTCTAGGGCTTCCAGACAGAAGAGGACAATGCAAACAACTCAGAGCAGCAGGGAGAGCACAAAACTAGAAAATTCTGTGATCATTTGTCTCCTCACCCAAGGAGCTACACTGCACTGAAAGTGTTATACCCCAAAAATTCCATGCAATCTTGATTCCAGAAACACGCAGGCTGAGGACCCATGTTCCTCTTCCTACTGTGGTGGTGGAGCAAGGAAAGAATAATCTAGGCTTCTCTGTCACTGAGAGGTGCCAATGAGAGACTAAATTGAAAAAGGTGTAAGGCTGCCTAAATAGGAAAACAATTACCCAGCTCAGAAGAAAAACATACTGAACACCAAAAACTTTGTGACTTGATAAATAGAAGAGGACACCATGTAGCAGTAACAAGTGTTTCCATCTAAAAAAAAAAAAAAATCTTATCAGCCACCCACCATGTGCTATAATTTAAAAGCTTTTGAGCAAAAAGCACTGCTTTACTGCTAAAAGGTTTAAAATGCTGCAGTATGTAGACCAAAAAGTCTTGATTAGCTGTGGCAGATGAGTCAGCAGAGACATAGTTCAAAATGCAGTGCAGCCCTTACATTTTGAAATGTATTGTTTAGGGCTCTCCAAAGTTATTCCAAAGTGGCAAAGAAAGAAGGAAAGAAAGGAAAAAAAAAAAAAAGTGTGGCATGGTGAATTTAACCTTGAAAATAACATAAGGGAAAGGATATGAAAATGGAGGGCATGGCATTCTTCAACTTCATAGATTTTGTGGAGGTTTTAGAATCAGCACACAAAATTTAGTCTTTCCTGCCACAGGGGATTCCTCAAGATGTCTATGTATTGGATTGTCCTGATGCACTCGAGGCAGACGTTGGGACTCAGAGTGTCACCACGTCTGAAGGTTATTGTTGGCGTGGGGCCCTGGGGGAGACAGGCGTATCACTTCTGGCAGTGGATGAAACAAATGGCAGGAGACAAAACAAAGAGCAGGAGGCAAGAGAGAAAGTGGGATAGTTAACAGATTAGGTGAAGAGATTTTAATCTGTAGCCATTGGAGACCAAAAGATGTAACCCTAGAAGATGAGGTCTGTAGCTGTTGAACTGTGAGTTTGGAACTGTACATAAGATGTGCTTTGTACAATAAAAGGGGACTTTGCATGTACCCAGCGGAGCCCACGTTTCAATCACGGACAGGCAGAAACTTACTCGTGCAGCCAGGGAAGTAGTGTCTTAATATTACTAATATTGTGCTGCAGCACAAGCCCTTTTCTCTTTTTGAGAGAAAGAAAATGTTACATAAATACAGTAACAGATGTGCAGTAGTGCTGGATGACTACACACTGTGCATCTTTCTGTGACTCTACCATCTATAAATCTAAATAAACAAAAATAATTCGATTGAAGGGCTGGATAAAACACATCCCAGAAACATGCTGGTTCTGCAACACTGTTAGCTCTTTCTTTCAGAACATGATGAAGTTGAGCTCCCAGAGCAGAAGTCGAGAAGGGAAGAAGGAAGACATAAAAAAGAGGTTCTGACAGTTCCAGATGCCAAGATATTTCTAGCAAAAGTCAAAACTCTATCATTAATATTCCAAGTTTCTACATGACTGAATTCAATGAGCGTTCCAGACAATCATATGAGATTACAGTCTGGTTTAGAAGGGAGATGGTTTTCTTTAATCTCTCAAGGTCTGAAGAGTTCCTGTTAAATGTGAGAATGCAGAAGTTCTCTTGCATTATTTAGCACAGCTGCAGGATGGGAAACATTTTGCAGTGTCCTCTTGCAGGGATTGCTACCCTTCCCAGGGCAACCACCAGCTATAGAAGTGACTTGATCAGGGCACTGCAAGAAAGGGTTGCAGAACAAAAGCAGCAGCTCACTGCAGAGAAAAAGTTAAATGACAAGTCCACCCTCCTACTGGGGCTATAAAGTCAAGGGCTGAGGTAACAGTCCCGCTTTCTCCTAAAACAGGGATACATAATGGACCCACAGCTGCAGCAACATAGGGAAAAAACAATATGACAGCATAGCTTTTCTCCCTGCCTGGTTAATACCAACAACAGCTTCTCTCTCCCCGCACTGAGCTGTATATGCCTAAATTTTGAAAGATTACCTTCTTTTTTCTTTGTATCCTGAGCCTGAACTGAACAAATAAGTTATGAATAATCAACACTCAAGCCTATTTAAATTTCAAAGGTAGTGGAAGTCTTCCTCTCTAATTTTATAGATTGGTACACACTGTTTTGATTCCAAAATGTTTGTTAAATCAGAAGAGGTGGAGTCTTTTCCCTGTGCTGATTTGGAATGTGATCAAAGTCTGAGAAGGTATTAGGATGAAGAAGCAGTTTTCTGAAGCATCATTTTTACCACTCTGGGTAGAAATCATGCTCTATTTCTAGTTTAAGAATCCTATCTTTCAGTTGTTACTAATATGGCTCAAAACTGACTTAAGAATATAAATAGAAAAACTGATGGATTTCACAGTTTTATGTTAAATTCTTACCATCATTTCACATCACGAGAGGTTTCTAACCACACTGTTAAATTTTGTACAGTTCTTTACATGTTTTTATTTTCGCTAGGCTTATATTTGACTGTCTTATAATTGTACTGCATCTAAACACAGAACCATAGGGAGACAGGTAGATAAAAAGTGCAGATGGTGCTAAGAAAAATCTTTCAGCAGATCTTAAGCCAGACAGAACTCTGTGTGCTTTGTATTGCAGCTGTGTGCAGTAACTGTAGACCATCATACTGCACAGATGGAAGTGCAAGTTTGAGGGCTATTGAGCATGTGGATTTTCCCAGTGTGTCACAATTACAGAAACATCTGTGCTAAATAACTTCAAGCTGATCCACAGCAAAAATTGGCAATGTTCAATAACTCTCAATATCCTCTTTTTCCCCTGTGGTGAGATGGCCTAGTGATTGCGAGTTGGACTATAGTATAGAACATGTAGCTTCATTATTTCAGGGCCTATTTAGAGATTTCTCCCATGGTATATTACCTAAAAAATCCATATGTTTTTCTTTACTTAGCTCTGTAGAGCCTGAGTTTCAGAGATGCCACATGCCTGCAGCTATCATTGACTTCCATTAGAGGTGTGGATATGTAGGTTCCCTGAAAATTGAGTCCTGTGGGGATATTTTTAATTGATTTTGATTTGCACAGGGAAAGGGAACAGTCTGGGTGGCACGTTCATAAGAGAACAGAAGGGAAACAGAGGCAGTTTGCCTGTAGGAAAAGATTAAAAACTATGAACATATCTGATATTTATATTGTGCCATAAAACCACAGAAATCATTCATAACTTTCTTTCTTCTAGTGGAGACAGTGAAGACAGTATTCCCCTAAAAAGCTGTTACAGAACAGAAAACTTTCCCAAATACCCTAAATGACATAATTACACGATCTTCAATATATTTGGACCACAATGCAGTTTAGGAAACTTCAGTGTTCCTTATCCATGACTGAGTTAGGACATTGTTTCTCTCCCTGGATTCTCCTGCAGCATTGGAGCCCTGGGGATTTTTGGATAAAAGTGCATCACTCAAATATGACACATTACCAATTCCTCATGCACTGCCACAGAATTACTTTAAATTCTTTATTGTCTTTAATTTCACCTAGAAAAGCACCCCAAAATGTCACCAGATTTTTCTGACTTCCTCCCAGTAAATGAAATAGAAGGATTCATATATTTCTCAGCTGCAAGGCAGTACTAAAACTTCTGCCTAATGTACATTTTTCCACGCATTGTCCAACGTCAGTTGGGACTTTCCAAGTGTATAATATTCTTCCTCAGAAACTGTGATTATTCTTTAATGTAATAAACTCAGTGATAGGATTCCTTCCTTTATATCTAGTATGGTTTTTATTTTCCCCAGTTCCACCCTAGTTTCTTCCAAGAATACTATTATTCAACTGAATTTTTCCTTGTCTGCTTTGATGTTCAGACTCTTGAAATATTAGCAAACTAGTGACACGCATCTTATCTGACATTCAGCCAACTTAAACATTGTTAGTTCTTTCATCTTTATAAACAAGCCTCCAGTTTTTGATAATTACTGCTACCTGTTTTTAAATTCTTCCTAGTTAATCTCTGACTTTCTATGTACAGAGCTGCAGCTGCTATAATATTCTAACTACTATCATATCTGAACTACAGAGGAACTATAATCTTCTTGGTTTATGATATGACTCCTCAGAGGGAGCAGCCAAAATCATATTGGCTTTTTATGCAGCCTTATCTCTTTGCCAGCTCTTGCATAATATTTTTGCAGTTTGATATATATTCATCCTAGGGTGAATGCATAGCTAGTTGATGTCTGTAAACAGGTCTTCTCTCCTTCTTGTTTCAAAGATGTTAAGCTTCTAAGTAGCAACACTGTAAAAAGCAAAAGCAAAAGCAAAAACAGAAACAAACAAAAATTTCAAAAATCAGCAAAACAGACAAAAAAACCACCCCAACATAAAGGAGAGATTGAAAGATTGAAAGAATTTCTCAGTCTTTTTTCCTCCTAGCCACCCATCCATCCCCAGTGCACACCCACCTGAAATCATCCAACAGCCCCTCTCCCAGAGTTCTCTGCCAACTCTAACAACTGCCAAGTTGTCAAATGATTCTGTTATTGTGTCCCCATAGCAACAAGCTTTCTGGCCTAAATGACAGTATTTCCACATTGTCAACTGGAAAATGTCCCAAATAACTCTAGGAGCACCTGGAGTTTTCCTGCTATGCATATATCTTTTTCTTTTCCCCTCCCCATTCTTCATATATTAAAAGGAAGTTATTTATACTCATTGCAACAGTTGGTATGATGACAGCTGAGCTTTTGAAATTGGCTTTAAAATTCTTTAAATCTGTCCTTTCAGTGGAATTTATGTTCCTTTTGGAATATAATTTGTGAATTTTAATGTCATATTTAAAATAAATTTAAAAAAAATACCAGTAAGATATCAAGATCTTGATAACTGAACAGAGAAAATATATAATGTATTATGCGACACATCCTTCATGCTTTTAAAGTCAATGAGAGATATAAGAGAAATGCAAAAGAACTGATGAAAATGTTTTCCTTAAGGAGGAACAGGTTTCTAACCTATGTATATCTAATACGTTACTCTACTGAATGCTATGACTAATCTTCCAGAGCAACAGTGTTTTGATCATACAGGCTGATTATGCATATATTAAAAGGGAAGCGAGGTGAGGAATAAAAACAAAATAAATGCCACCAGTCTAAGTGAATTGGGTGAAATTTACAGCCCTGATAATATGACAGTTATGTTAGCAATCTCAAATTTTACCAGTATTTTTCAGTTAGATGATTTAATCTCACTGACTTTTGAAGATGACTCTTAGTCCATTTATCAATGGCCACATAAGGTCATAAATGAAAGAGGAAGTGGGTGTTCTTGAAGCATGTGGAAACTGATTTTATCAGCACCAATACAACATTCATATAATATCACTCCAAGTTAGCATGAGGGTAAAAATAACCAGAAGTTTACTGTCTTTTGGACAAGATGTGGGTCTGCACAGCAATTGGTGAAGTCACATCCAGTATCCTTGTCAAGTGCAGGTTTTGTGCCAAACCCTATCACCCAGGTTACCAGCATAGTTTCAACAATTTAACACCATCATATCCTTTTATTTGGCTGCTTTGCTACATATTAAGCTTTCAATAATGAGTGACAGCTCATCCTATTAATTGCATATTGCTAATTTTGTGGGCGTAAGATTATTATGGTGCTTAATTAGAGACTGTTTGCAATGTTCTTTAAGAGGCTTTACTGAATAAAGGATTGCATGTCCAAAATATACCAATGCAAATAACACAAATTCATGAATTAAAAGCTTATTCTAAAAATTAGGACCCCATATATGCAGGTTGGTTATATAAGGAAAGACGGAAAAATACTTAACAATTTGATGTAAGCAATTCATAATTTCTGAAACAGTCAGCATACTTTTAATCTGAGAATAAGTGAGGAAAGAATTAATAAAGCCTACTTCAAGGAGAGAGATCCATTTTATTGAAAATATTAATTTAAAAATATAGTAATTTTATGGGGCAAGCCTTGTAGACTCTACATAATAAAGTACACTTCATTCACACATTATGTCCTAGCAGTTCCAGCTAGTTATGTCTATATTACAAAGAATTATTTAGGGAGAAATCCTTACCTGAAATCTGCAAAAGCACTGGGTCAAAGGAAACACTGAATTTCACAAACAACAGCTTGATTATTGTTTCTCTCTGCATAAGTACAAAACACAATTAGCATCAAAACACCTGAGTTGGTTAGGTTATGAGCACAAGCTGAGGGCAAAACTTGCCTACGTGACAGCAAAAGAGGGATAGGTACAGGGCAATCAGGCAATTAAACAAGGTCTGCAGACTGAGCACAGCAGCACAATACTGGGAGACATAACCTGATGGTGACACAGGCCACCCCTGTCCTCACAGGCAGCCCTCACACCAGTGCACAGCAGCAGACTGAATCACCACAGATTCACAACACCCTACCCTGAAATATAAAGTGCAGAAGCCCAAAACCTTCAAAATCTATGCTTGTCACAGGAAGAACAAAGGAGGAATGAACGTCAAATATTCCACAACACTAAAGAAGTATTCAGAAAATCAGAGAATCACAGCACCACTCAGGCTGGAAAGGACCTCTAAGACCATCGGATCCAAGCATTAACCCAGCATTGTCAACCCAGCTCTAAACAATGTCCTTAAGTGCCACAAGTTCATATCACTCCATGCAAAAATCTCGTGCCTGGGCTTTGTTATTACTGCTCCACAACTGGGATTTTCCCTACTTTTTATGTTTAGAATGCTATCAATTTTAAATCCATGAAAGTAGTTGCTTCAAGCAGCACGTGGGCTTTTGCTGTACATAAAACTGTGATTTCTGAGCTGACTCCTCTTTTTTGTATGAGCCCATAAAACTGGGCTCAGATCAGCTCATGCCCTTGCCTGCTGAGTGGTTGCTGCATTTAAGCTACATAAGGGTTACTGTACTTGAGTGTAATATAGCAAATGAGTGCACCAGAATCCCACCGAGGCAGCATGTAGCCTGCAGGTACTAATGGTTCATCAAGAAGAACTTAAAGCCTATTTAATGCCAAAGACTAAAGATCTTTATACTTCTTTCTGCCATTTTGCAATTCATTGCAGAGTCAAAGTCAGAGAGAGAAGGGTTTTTTCCTCATGTTGCAAATTAAAAAATGAACAATTGGGTATTATGTGTTTCTTTATAACACAATATGATTGATGCCTCATCCTTCATGCAAGCCAATAGTTTTTTGATTTAGAGCATGGATAGCTATAAACCATTATTACAAAGTAATCTGCTACAGGAGAATTTATAGAACAAATCCCTTAAGTAAGGGTCCATGGCTCGTCAGCCCAAACATCCTACATCTATCTATTTAATCTAGTTAATTTATCTATCTCTATATTTATAAAGCATCCACTCACTGGTAGCCAGATGCCACCAGTGTAAAAGTAGTTTATTGACAAATGGGGGGGGAGGAGGGGGTGTTGCTGAGAGTTCAGTCATTAAGGAAATAAATGTTTTTAAAAATACAATCACTGTGTTGATATATTTTATAAAATTTTATATTCTTTCACATTCTGACCCATTATAGTATTTTCATTTGGACTGGAATATTTATCTTTGCAAGTAACAGTTGGGAAGGGGTGGGGAGCACAGGGAAGGGTAGTACAAGTGAAGAGTCCCAGATCCCTGCTGAAGTAGCAGTGTCTGCTATCACACATGTAACTCCTTTACATGTTATATTTGTTAGAAGTGTTAATTAAGCATTCAGAAGGTCAATTTGGGAAAAAATCAGTGTGGTGTCATGTTCTTCTTCCCTGTTATTCATAGAGACTACATAAAACATTTCCACATTGGGAATATTTTCTCTGGAAATATATGTCTCGTTATTTGCCAGGAATGATTATGCTTATTATGTACCTAAGTTGGGATACACACAGTTGAGAATGGCATTTTTAGAAATGAAATATCCACATGTAAGCTCACACATAAGAGAGCTGTTGCTTCACAAGGACAGTTCCTGTTGCTGTTCCTGATAGAGAAGGTCCTGCTGTGCTACTTTTGTTTCTGCTATGTGGGGACAAGTTCTTGCCTGCAGGCGAGACTGAACTTCCAAAATGATCATGTTACTCTCTGTGTCTAGTGAGCAACGTGGAAAGCATGGGGGTTTGATTTGAGGATACAGGAGAGCTATAAGGATTTAATGTCTGGAATGAATCACACTGCTAGAGTTCACTCTGCCACTGGTCAGTCATCCTTTCTGTGCTCACATATCGCTACAAATCATTACATGCTGGCATATTAAGGAAATATTTCTGCATTTGTTGTGTCAATGAAAATTTTATAATGGCAGGAGTTCGTTGGTTTTTTATTGTTTCAGCGAACAACAAGCATGTGAAACTGTAGCAAAAAAATTCTTGGTCAGACCATAGAGCTTCAAACTTGAGCTGACACATTGTGGTGATGCATATGTAATACAAATGCTTTCCATTTTCTGCCAGAAACTAGGACATCTAACAGCATCCTCTGGAGCAGTGAGAGTCCCAAACTGCCTCTTCCATGCCTCTTCCCAAGAGCTTCAGAACAGCAAATCCCTATATTCTGTCTCCCAGCTGTGCCTCATTTAATCCAGATTTTGAAGTAGAAAAGAAGCTGATTGCTGAATAGCACCATGAAGAAGATAAATTGAGATTTTTACTCTTTTATCTATGGGCAGTAATGACACCTTTCCTAGGAGTAACAGTGTCAGTCCCAATGGAACTTAATGGCTAAATCTGTGATATTATGCTATAGAGACTAATATCTTTGTAGATGACTGCCCTTGTTCTGGAGTACCTTTAAGATAACAATGTAAGGGCACATACATTTTCAGACTTCTAATGTGACACAGTCACAATCCAGGCCCTTCACTGTTCAGTGCTTACAATCCAATTTTATATCAGATGCCAACATTTGTTTCATTTTTCTTAGAAACTGCAGTTATTTAGATCTTTTACATTTAAGTGTGTCTATTTTTGCTTACCTGTTTGATTATTATTTTTCTCCTCACTATGTACTAAAGCATGTGCTCCATCAACCTGGAAAAAATGCAGTGAAAGGTGTAACCTGGAGTCAGACTTTGGTTGCCTAAAATGATTTCAAATAAAACCCAAGGGAGAGCTGTTCACACTGTTCCATGATGCATGGAGGTGCAAGGGTCAATTAGACACCCACAAAAAATCAAGTGTGGGTTAGAGATCCTGGAACTCATGATAGTGCATGATACTTGCCCAGATAGTTATTTTAGGATACAGAAATGCTGTTGGAAACCTATTGATGCTGTGTATCTGCTTTACCAGCAGAACCAGTATTTATGCACATCAAATTCAGATCATGTGATCCAAATCATTATATTTGCTGGTTCTGGTGCGCATCTTTTTCTGTTTCCGATACAATGAAAAACTGATGTCCTAGGACCGAGCATGACTCCCTGTGTATGAGTATTTCTCAAAAACCAGTGCTCATATTAGTCAGCACAGTCATTTTATGTTTCACTCAGCTGCCTGTGCACACAATGCATTTTTTTCCCTGTGTTACCGTGACCTCTAAAAGATAGTTTTGTTATTCCATGCTTCCTAATAAGCAGATAAAGCTAAAGCAAAACAAAATATGATTGTCTTCCTCTGATCTCTTTTCTGGCTTCTGTACCTAAGAATGCAACCTCTATTTCTCTCTGTTCCCTGGCTCATTCCTTTCTGAGCACACCTGACACACATAAGGTTTAATAATTTACAGGTAGAGGGCCTAGTTTGCCAGGCTAGAGACATATTCCAATTTCTTCCCACAACTCTAATGAGACAAAGCAGTCAGAAGCTTATTGCTACCACCACATAAAATCAGATTTACGGTTGCTTTTTGTCAGAAAGTGGTGCAAGGCAGTTTGAGTGTTCCACTCAATGATGAATTTCTCCATTCATTTTCCAGAGCAAAGTTTTCCCCACCTGCTAATGGAAGAATCACTATTATGAGTATTAATTTTTTTCCTAATTAAAAAGCTAGGTAAGATTTCCCCAGTCCAAAACACACTGTGCAATTCTACACAAAACTACTAGCTTTATATCTAGTGGTTATAATTCCCAGAAGACTGTACCTGGGGAGAGAGAGCTTTGTGTGCTATAGCTCTGTGCTATTCCTGGTTGACACGTTAGAGCGGGGTGGTATGGAACCAGTGATCCTCTAAATGATCTGCCACTGCTAGCAGAGCTCCAGAGAGTTCTCCTTAGATTGCAAAGGTTATTCTGCACTCTCTGAAAATGATAATAGGGCATACTGTGCATCCCCCTCTTTCCCAGCTGACCAGGAGATGCCCATTGACTTTTGTTTGTTTGCTTTTCTCTGTTTCTGACGTGAATTATTCATTGCTTCTGTTGAAACAGTCTGGGGTTTTGGATCATCTCAAGATGCCGCATCAGCATTATAATTTCAGAGGATGCAGCACAAAGGCAAAAGGGACTCACGTTATATATGGTGGCAGCACATCCAGCTCTAGAAGTGGACAGATCTGAGATATTGCATTGTGAAGCAGATGGTGTTGTCAGACAGCAGAGAATGACAGGTTTTAGATGATGCAGAAAGGATAATGTGCCCAAGCAGTGAAGGAATTCTATCTCCACTTGCTGCATTTTTTTCACTTCAGTTACAGATGGCACAGCAAGGATCATCTCAGAAGGAAAAGCAAAACTTCCTCATAGCTGATCTGAACTTAAAAGTATGTGTTGCAACATTTCAAAATTAGCCAGGCAGACCCTTGTTCCTAGAGACTGCCTTTGGCTCTCTCACAGTATAAGAAATAGAGGATAATGCAAGGAATTGGGAATTGTTTGTTGGTTTGGTTTTTATTTTTCTGAAAAACTACAGAATAGTACTCATTCCTATCAAGCAACACCTCTAATTCAAAATAGATACTGAAATATGTTAAGTTGTTTTCCTCTTCATAAACTAGTTCCAACTGTCAGGTCAAAATATTTTTCAGATCAAAATATAACTTAGAGGAGAAACAGTAAAATATTTCTAGGAAATCAAATTGAGAGAGGCTGAAATGATCAAAACTAAATTACATCATTCACTCAAGCTATCACACATTACTTCACAGATCAGAATTTCTGTTTTGTTGAGAATTCTTAAAAGTTAATTTTCATCATGATTTGTTGTCTGCAATTTCTGCTCATCTTGAAAATACTCAAAAGGAAGTATAGTATTTCTTACCCAGTGCTGATTCAAATATGGGTTTTAGCCGTACTAGACCAATTACCCAAAATTCAGACTTTTCTTCCAAATATCTCAGAGTTATATATACTGCATTCACCCCATTTAGCACCATAATGCTACTAAATGACTGGACTTACATAAAAATGGGGTCCAGTTTCTATCTTCTCTTAAAATAACTTGTCTTTGAACTACAGAGGCCACATGCCAAACTATCTTCTTTCATCTGAACTAATGAAAATTAGCACATCAGTCCATAAAGCATACTCTAAGACTGTGCCAACAAAAAATTACAATACCTGGGGCATTTATTTTGCTTGTGGCAGATAAAGTCAAGGAAGATGAATTGCAATTCAGAGAATCACCACCTCCACCTGCAAAATTAAACACTGAATTGCATATTAAAAAAAAAATGTTATAAAGATAAAACTCCTGCTTAATGCAATATGCTTCTTCTCTTGCTGTAGAAATTTATTAAAAACATACAAATAAAACTGGCTTAATTCTGCTGATCTCAGTCCTCTGCAGCCATCGCAAATTGGCTGTCTGACAAATTGCTAATGACAAATAGGTGGAACTTTTATCTCTAATGGGAAAACATAAACAAGATATTATTTCAGAAATTTAGGACTAAAATACAGTCTTTAATCATTTAATGGAGATGCAGAGGACAGCCAGAGAAATTAGAACATTTTTACCTGTTTCAAGCAGCTCAACTCCTTGCCATGTTGTGTTGAGCTGTATGGCACATATGGCTCTTTAAAAATGATTAAAAATTTACTTTTTTGTAGGATGGTTAGGAGGGAGGATAAAAAATGAGAATCTTTCCAAACAAATGTATGGATGCAGGAAAAATCAGGTGTAGATGAATCAACACAGAAGCAGCAACCAGGAAGGAGCAAGGGAATGAAGATACTTTTCTTTCAGGGAAGCATTTATTAGGACTGACTATTTAATGAAAACAGATATTTTATACTATGTATACTGTATATACATAGTATAAAAAAAATCCATTCTATTTCAAAATACTTTATTATTGGAAACTTTTTTAGGCCTAAATTTTCTTAGTCCCACAAGGAAAAGAATTTTATTGAACATATGCCCTCTTCTCCTCAAGAATTATACTTTTGCAGAATTAGAATGGATGGGAGAAATGCTTTCTGTTCCAGAGTGAAAACACATTCATATGCTTTTTTTGCAAGATTTCTTTCAAAAGCTGATCTACATTCCCGTAGCTCTAGCAAAAATATGGCATCCACCAATAGCTAGTTTTCGCTTGCTTGTTTGTTTTTTCCAAAAAAATTACTTTCAAACATGGTAAGCAAAGCCAGCAAAAACAAATTTACATTGGCAAATCTGCACCTCATAATGGTTCTGCTACTGTAGTGATGCCAGCCGGGGGAAAAGATACTCACAATACTAGCAGGAAAGTTGAGAAAGTTAAGCCAAGCGACATTTTTAACTGGGGTATATAAATATCTTGAGTTAGTTTATTTTTTTTTGTTTCTCATGGTAACAAAATGTATAAAGCATCATGTAATCTACACAAATGCATGCAGCAACAAACAAGAGGAGCTAGAAGTCACTGTGCAGCAATTAAACTACGAAATAGTTACCTTCACAGAAAAGCGGTGGGATGACTTGCATGACTGAGTGCTGCAATGGATGGCCACAGACACCTGAGAAGGCAGAGGCAAAGAAGGAGAAGTGGTGGGGTAGTCCTGTATCATAGAATCACAGAGAGCCATCAGAAGTGCTCACCAAGCCATTTCCATTATTTACAGCAGTCCTAGATATCCAGAGAGGTCCAAGTTAACTTGAGGCTAGCCATTGTGATGACTACAAGGACTGGAAAGAGGATCTGGGCAACTACAGGCCAACCTCAGTCCAACCTCAGTGTCGGTGGAGATCATCTTGAGTGTCATTGCATGGCACATACAGGACAGCAAGGGGATCCGGTCCAGCCAGAATGGGCTCATGGAAGGCAGGTCCTGCTTGACCAACATCCTTGTATGATGTGGAGGCCAGTGAGCCTGCCGCACAAGGGTCCCTGAGGAACCCCTGGGAGGGAAGGACCCTGAGAGGCATTCCCCAGGTTAGGGAGACCCAAGAGGTTTCTCTCACAGGATGCCCTGTTATGTTAATGTATCCCGGTTCTGCTCCCAGTTGGTCCACAACCGCTTGTCCCTCAGTCACTCCCTCCCTGACCCCCTATGGGCTCCCATACCCTAACCCCGCCTGTGTGCTGCCCACATGCCCCCTGAGGGTTGGTCCCTGATGCTCTCTCTGCCCCTGACACCCCCATACCTAACCCTGGATCGTTCCCATGATGCTTGGCCTTGTCGCTGGACAGTCCATGCACGTGGCTGGAATAAAGAGCTCTATGGACCCCTTACAAAGGCCCTTCCTGCCTCAGACTAGCAGCTATCCCAGCTTGCTACAGTAGGACAGTAAGATCCACTGAGTGGATAAGGAAAAGGCTATGGATGTTGCCTATCTAGACTTCATTAAAGACTCTGACACCATTTCCCACAGCATCCTCCTAGAGAAACTGATAATGGATTGGATGGGCGCACTCTCGGCTAGTAACAAATGATAGGGCAAGAGGAAATGGCCTGCAGCTGGGCCATGAGAGGTTTAGATTGAATCTTCAGAAGAAGCATTTTCAAGCATTGGGGCAGGCTGCCCAAGAAGTGATCGAGTCATCCCTGGAGGGATTTATGAGACATGTAGGTGTGCCGCTCAGTGACGTGGTTTAGTGGTGGCATTGCTGGCTTAAAGGTCGGACTCAATTCTCTTGAAGGTCTTTTCCAACCTAAATGATTCTATGATTCTCTTCTGTAAAGCAGACCTGGCATTTGTATGGAGACAACTATACCTGCTATGTTCCAGGTCTGAGATACAGATACAATTTATTTTTTTTTTTACATTAAGTGTCCCAGTTTGAGACAAATTCAAAGGAAAATATCCTCTGATAGAAAGCAGGCTGTAGTCACCCCTCCTGCACTAGGTTTGGGAAAAGAAATATTTCCTTGGAGGAAAGTGAAGAAAAACAAAACTATTTATTTAACAAACACACAAGAAAATAATAATAATGCTAAATAATAAAATCTCTCACTGTGGAGAGAAAACCTGGAAGATTTTAGAGTCCTTCTGTGGACTTCTCTCTCTCTCTCTCCCCTTTTTGCAGCTGGGTTGGTGTGCGGAGGCCCCCCATCAGGCCAGTGGAAGGTCTCCCAGTGAGGTTTTGATGTTCTGGTGTTCTGAACAAGTCCAGAAGAGAAGAAGAAGAAACAAAAGACCCAGGAAAACCCAGGAGTTTAACTCTCCATGTCTCTCCAAAATGAGATGGAAAGGAGCTGGCTGGAAAGCAAAAAAAGGGTGCTTCCTCCCCTCTCTGCTGCAGCAGCAGCAGCAGCTATTTTCCCCACAGCAGCAGAACAACAGAGAGGAGTAGTGACCTTGAAGCACAGAATTGCTTTGAAAAAGTTCCTCTGGCTGTTTTTTCTTTCTCTCCCCTCTCAGGCTCAGTTTAAAGGCACAGAAAGGCACAAGATTCATTTACTGGGAATAGAGTAGGCAATATAGGATACATCATAAAGTCACCCCAAGACATAAAGGTACTCTATAAAGACAGTTATCCTGCTGATGGATGAAAGACTAAATAACTCCATCCACAAATAAGCAAAAAACTTATGGCAGTTGCATCTGTCATAGAATAATTGAAGACGGCTTCAAAAACGCATCTTAAGTGGTGATCAGTAATTAGGTTTACCATTCTAGGTAGTTTTCAAAAGTATGTATAGTTATCTAACCTCTGAGAAACTTGCCCTTCATTGTTTTCTGTAATGCCTGAACAGGTTTCTTAGAAGCAGTTGCTGACTCCTGATAGTGTTCTGTCAGTGGATGAATGTGCACGAGCTCCACTGTTAAGTCCTCTGCCATTTTAGGTGCAAGTTACTGAATCTCTAGGAGTTTCTTCAAGTCCAGTTTGGCAATTTGGAACCCACTGTGTATAACCCACGTGATGCTGAAGGTAGTTTCAAAGACTGCAACACTGGAAAAAGAGTCTACATTAAGATATATATTTTGGACAATCCGTTGGGTATTGGAGCATTGTAGGGAAAGGTACTGCCTTGTAATGAAAAATGAGACAAAATAAAAAGGAGAACTTTATGGCTGATCAGAAAATAATTTCAAAGTTCCATAAATTATTTCCTTCCAGGTATTTTGTCATAATAACTTGTTAGTTTTTCTTTCTCCCACAACATCTTTCCTTGAACATTTGCTGTTTTTTTTTTTCTTTTTGGTAGAAATAACTTCAGCTTCATGTACAATGTGGGATGTCTGTACTTCCACCTTTTGATATTGCATCAGTTCCCACTTCTTCCTGTATCAGGTAAAGCTCGAATTATCAAATATAGAAACAGCTCTCTGTTCTAAGCACTTCTTCCAGATACTGATCTTTCTACAAAGACTCAGGTCCCTCTTCAGTAAAGTTACTCCTCAGCTACCTAACTATCAATGACTTCACATCACAGCATTCTCACCCAGACAAGATTGCCTCGAAAGATCTCAACAGATCAAAATTCACCAGCAGTCATCTTATATTGGTAAGGCTTTATGCATTTGTCTCTCTGAGGGTCACTAAGTTTCCCCAGACCAACGTTTATGCTCACAGTTTACAAGAGCAGGAGTGACATGGCCACTGACAAGTACCAGCAGCATTATTAGCTTGAGCAGACACACTGTCCAATCCAATTTTAGGCTCTGCAGACCTGACCATAACTTCAGTTCATGAAAGGTCAGATCTGTCATTTGTGATCACCATACAAAAAAACAGATTAATGTCTCTGTTCCCATTTTGCTTGATAAGTGTGGCTTCACCCACTTGCTCTTTCCCCTGGAGTGTTAGAACAATCTTCATTAGAGTCATCCAGAAAGCTAGGACAGACAAATAGCTTGTATGGGAGTTTTGTCTCCTCCTCTGCCCTGCACATTCACCTTTTCCATAAGGTCATATTCGGAGGATGAGGAGAGGAACTGGCCTGAGCCTGGAAGCACTAGCAATACATTTCATTATTCCTGTTTGATGTGGTCAAAACCTGCATGAGTTCTGTCAGTCACCAATGAGCAAGAATCACTCTCATTCTATGTTATGGCCTCTGGCCACAGAAGCTCTGGAAAAGTTTCTTTTGATCTTCCTGAGCCTCTTGGGATTATTTCTTGACTTTTTCCAGCACCTTCTAATTGTTCAAGTCCAGGTTTGAACAGGCACCACTAGGCAAACTCACCATGACACATGCAACTCCTGTGCCACTGTGCACTCAGTTTTGCTCAAAGTCCTTTGAAACCTCTCTGCTTCGAGGCCCTAGTTAGGGTTAGTACTTCAAATGCTTCTTAATAATGTACTTGTAAAAAGAGAAATTCCCTCTGAGCTCCTCACTCCAAATAATTCTCCAAGACCCTTACATATTTTTCTAAAAGGGTTTATCACTGCCTCATTTGTTCTAACTTCAACCAGAAGCCAGAGAGCATCATGCAGGTGTGACTGTGGTTAGCTTTATCTGACATATGACATCAGTATGGACTGCCCCTCTGCATGTTTTATTTGTTGATTTTATCCCCCTAAGTCTGCCATTGCTTTATTTCTTCCCTATATTTTTTTGTTCCTTTCTGATCCCCCTGTTTTATTATAAATATTTTCCTTTTCCCTTTGGATTGCCTTGTAAAAATAGATCACCAAATCAAAGTATTGCAGAGTGGATAGTTAATTGTACTAAACTGACAGCCTTATCTGCTTGTGTCTTGTCATTACTATTGTAATGTTTAGAGAGGACATAATTTCTTTAATCTGTTGAAACCCTCAGGAGCACTTAGGAGAACTTGTATTGCCGGTGCAGGCTTGTGTACAAGGAGAGAGAAAATTTTATTTATGTGCTACATTGTGGTTTTGGCCACAGCCCACAGCAAAAGGCAGAACAAAGCTGCACCATCCCATGGAAGAAACTGGAGGAAATCTGGTCTGGACACCAAGCTGCCTTGGAAGTATAGTATCTTCAAATATCCTGGGCACATTCTTTATATTTGACTGGTCTGAGGAAAAATCTGTGACTTCCTTTCCACTCTGCTTTAGATGCTATCAAAGGAAACATCACCAAAACTGCCCATTAACCCCAACTAGAGCCTCTGTGAAGGGAGAACGTATGTAATTTTAATGTCCAGCTGTCAGGAGGTGAGTCAGTGTAGAAGAGACCTTCATCCTTCCTCATGGCTCACTGTCTTTAAAAGCCCCTACAAGCTTTTGGGAACCTTCAGAATTAGTCAGCCATCAGATCAGTTAAACCATGTAGGAAGCTGAACTCTGAACATTTCCTCTCCCAACAGCCAGGAAAGCTATGGCCTTTCTGACAATTGAGAATTTAACATTTAATTCTGACTAGGCAAAGCCACAAAACTATGGAAAGGTATAACCTCTAATGGCAGGGGGGTTGGAACTAGATGATCTTTAAGGTCCCTTCCAAGCATTTTCACTTGGCCTTTCCTGCTTTGAGACCTTATCTTGTACGCAGTTTTGTGGCCACCAAATGACCAGAAAAAGGCTGTATTTTCCTGGTACACTGGACATTCCTCAGAACCAAGAAGGGCTTTAACTGTCTATCCCTTTGAGCAATACAATATTTGCAGAAAGCTGAGGCTTGCTAACTTGCTTTGGCACGCTTGCAGAGCATCGCTGTGAATGCAAAGACGTGGCATGTTTCAGACCACAATGCACAGGGATGTGCGTCCTGCTTATTGAACTGAAAATCCTTCCTAGTTTATAAAAGACAGAGCAACAAACAGGGAGTGTTGAGCTGAAGTCTATATATAATGGATCTAAGAGATATCCTTCTGTCATGCTGAGACTTGATTACAGCCTAAGTGCTGTCAGAAGGGCCATATGTTCCATTCACAGCATGGCTTAGCCCTCTGCGGGCTCAGCAGGAGTGGGCAGCAGCTTGGCAATTTGTCCAAGGCACGTCATGAATTGACTAGGATAAAGAGATTAGGGCCCTGATCCTCAAGTACCTTCCACCTCGTAGAGTGACTTGTGTGAGTGCAAAGTGGATATGAATGGATACTGCTTGGCCTTGATAGTGATTTAACACCACTTTGGGCTCATTTTGAAAAGGTGAAAATGACTGTAGAAGCAGCAGATAATCATTGACCTTAATTCCTGCCCTGCATTTCCTTTGTGGTTGTGTGTTTCTTCAATGATTTGTCTGTTTCTAACTGCTGCATTTGAAACAAATTGGAGTGGGAAAAGGCAAAGGCCTCTGTGTTCCTTCACTGCATTTGAATCTGCTGGTAAACACCAGGCATCTGTGGTCACTAAAATCAAGAAGTGATGGGAAAAGCTAATGGTTGCTTTTAAATAAAGTAAGATTAATAAAATAATTTTAAAAAAAAAAAAAAGTGGTCAAGAAAATTAATGTTCTCTTCCTCTGCCAGTCTTCTAACATTATTTACTAGTCTGTTTTTCACTTCTAGTGTCTTTCTGTAATGGTGTTTTCTGCAGTGCCTTAGAAAATGGCTTGTAGGCTCACAAGTCAGTGGTACAGAAGTATTTCATGAACTACTTCTGGAATGGGGATAATTTCCAGAGCCCTAATTTTCATGCAAATTACTGACTCTGTTTAGAAAGGTCAGTACTGCAAAATGCTAACAAAATGCAACAGCAGGCAAGCCTAGTGGAGTTAAGGGACTGCTCATGAATTTTTTTCACAGAACCCTGTAGAAAATAACCCTGTCTCTGTCACAAAGAGCACAACATTATGATCTGAAATAAGATTTCTATGAGTCAGTTGAGAAGTGGATAATGTACTAATTTACTTCCATCTAAAAGAGAGGGGGAATAAAACGTCAATCTGCCCTTGATTTTTGCTCTCAAAGAAACCGAACATAAGTATGGTCCCCTGAATCACAGGTATGAATCAGAATTTCACACATTTTTTGTGGTAATTGGCACCACACTCCTTTCTTCAAAAGGGCTCCTCAATTAATGCAGGTAGGACAAAAGAAACAACATTGAGGTGGTATTATAACATAAAGCTCCATCTGTAATAAAGGGTCAACTTAATGCTAGCAGGTATAAAATTCCAGCTTTTGTCATATGAGGGGACATTCAGTCTGCGAGTTCTTTTAACATTAGGCAGAGCCTGGTATTTCAACAGTACTGGAGTTTTCTGAGTATTTTTTTCCTTGGTTTAGGGAAGGAAAAAAACCCCAAAAATAAATTCTCTTTTGTTTGACCCAAATAAAATGTGTAACTCTGCTATTCAAGTTTTTAACATTAAAGAAATGGTAGATAGTTTTTTTTTTTAATCATCACTTTAATTATTTTAAATGGTTAGCTTTTAAAAACTAAACCCAATATTTTTCCCATTTGGACTGGAATGTACCCACTGTTTTCCCTGAAAACAGTGGGTAATTTTCAGTTAATAGGTTACCTGAATGCAGTAACTGTCCACGCAAACTTGCCTGTTTATATGAAAAAGAGAAAAAGAGCAGCATGAAGAAATGCTTATTTTCTGAATAGTGGGGTAGTCTGGAGATGACTGATTATCCATGATCCCTATGATCAGAAGCAATGGAGGATTTAACATTTAGTTCTGACTAGGCAAAGGTACAGGGCTGAACACTGTAAAACATTTGGTTTAGTCCAGCTTTGCTGTTAGAAAGTATTACAAAAGAAAAATTCCTGAAGTCCAGGGAGGCATTTGTAAAAGTGGGAGAGGGAGGCATGGGTTCAGATGAGATGTTGAGCTTGTCTTATTTTGCTTGGTGAGATGGTGAAGGTTTGTGTGCTGCAAGAACAGCTTCAGGGCATGGTTCATTCCCCTGGATTTAGTGCTGCCAGGACTGGAACTTCAGCGCTTAGCAGAGTGAAAAGCACTGTTGCAGCATGCCATGTTGTGAACCGTTTGCCTTTTTAGCTGCTCAAAACCTCTCTGAAGTAGAAAAAAGAATGGCAAAAAAATTATCCCCTTTTCAATGTACATAATTAGACTGGACTTCATTCCTCTTTATCTGCAAAAATTTGTGTGTTGTGTGCATCAAGAAATATCAACCTCTGACAACCCTTTCCTAACAACTCACAAACAGAAGGGAAATTCATCACATACAAACCTGTGTGCACTAATTTGGTCACCTCTAGCATTAATGATTTCACTCTCTTTCCTGCTAACTCTTCTCTTATGCCCTGTGCTAGATCAGCTGCTCTCCTCTTCTTCTCATGGGAGCCCTGCAGTATATTTGGAATAAACCCTTTGGCGTCCAATTTCCTCCATTGCTGCTCCCTGCTATCAGGTTTCTGTGATTTTCAGAGGTGATATGGGAAGGAGCTGCTTTGGATTCTGACTTCATTTTCATTTAGTGTGCACAAATGACAAGCAAGCCACCACAGTGCCCCTCTGCTTTGGAAAAGTGCCAGGATCAAAGACCACAGAGCCTTTTACAAAGCTCCATTACTAGAATAGTTTTCAGTCCTACACCATTCAAGCCCATTAGACATGTGCTCAGACACATACTTTCCCCATCCCTAACACAGTAGGGTACAAGGTGAGACAGATCAGGATCAGCAGAGAGGTACTACCACTGCGTTCTCAAATTAGAGTGAAATTGGTTTTGTCTATTCTTTCATTGTACTCCCATGGAGAAGGCTTGTCCTCAGGAAATGTTTTTTTTTTAATCAAGTACATCAAATGAAACTTCAGAAGTATTGGAGGCGTGACTTTAAAAAAGTCTGTCTTTGTAAAATTTTGATAAAGATGCACATTTAAATGGCATCCAAATCCAGGAAAGTAGTATCAGAATTCAGGATCCACACGTGTTTATCTTTATAGCTATTAATCTATTGCTAAGCTATAAATCTATTAGGAAGGGCTTTGAATATTGCCTTTCATCTGCTTCTTTCCTTTTCCTAAAATAGATCTCACTCAATAACCTTCCTATTCTTGGATAAGAGGTTCAATATCCATTGGTATCCTTTCTCTTGTCAGACATGAGGTTATTACTGAATAATGATGATAATTAAAAGTACTCTAACTGATGTGACTAATAAAACAAATTTACATCAATGGTGAAGGGCAAATCTCAACACGTTGGGCTTGGTTTAGATAAGCAGCCAAAAGATTGATTATCCAAATGTTATCTAAAGGCTGTGTGCTAAAATGGGAGCAGCAAAAATTCAGATGAAAATCTTATAATAGCAGCTTCTTTGTGGTAAGTTCCTTCCTGCAGCTGGAAAAAGAACTGCTGTATTTTATAACCAAAGGCAATATAACCATTGATCAAAATGGGCTGATATATGATGCCTTCCCAGCACTTCTCAAAACCATAATCACAGATACTGACACTTTTTGGACATTGATGAATAGGTTTCAATGAGGTGGGGGAACTTGTAGCTTTCCATTCTGACCACTGAATATAAATAAGCTCAGTTCTGGAATTTTATGAGAAATATAAAAATATGTTTATATTAAAAATATATATCAAAGAATGTTTTATGCTCTATTTGTATTTTCATTTGTAATAAAGATTATAAATTTATATTATTACTTATAATATATTGTCATGTACAGCACATTCAGCTTTCAGTTCTAGGTTTTCCTTGCTTATGAACACAGTTCTCTTCAAAAGCAAATGCACTGCCTTCTCAGGTCCATCCATATGCCAGCCCCTTTTACTTCTCTGTCAATATAAATATAAGCTTTCCTTTTATTTCAGCCATGTTAGCCTTTTTCTAGAAGCTAAACTCTACTCTCCTGCAAACCTTTGAGTAAATCTCTCCTCAAATCCTGTCTTTCCAAGAATGTGTCTAAGAAATCAGCCAATTTTCTGGGAAGTGAGTGAAAAGACAGATAGGAAAAAAAAAATTAAAATAATAAAGCTGAAATGCTTATTCCCATTGAAGACTGTAGTTATTCATCTGTGTGGTTCCTCTCCCCTCCTTTAGCACTGGTGGAGTCCACTGTGCAGCAGTGTAAGCACAACCCTGATGTGGTCCCTGAGGTATGCAGGCGTGAGGGTATCCACCTTATCAGTCAATGGAGCAGCTAAAATTCCTTTCTGCTCTTCTGACTACAGAGCATATTCTGCCTAATGATTTTCTGTGCCTTTGTGTGCTTGCTAACAAAAATAAATATTAAGTAGTTGAAGGACACAGCTTTGGAATAAAAGGCTAAAACCTCTTGATGTAAAATGTATTCTTTTTTTTTCACGCAAACTTGAACACACCAATTAATAGGCAAAAATTTCATCCTGTGAAAAAATTTCACATATAAAAAACTGACTGAAATAAACCAAATAAAGTCTTTACCACGAACAGTTAACCTGCTTTAGCCCTTGCTCAAGGAAACTCTAAACCATAACTCACATCTCTGACTAGAAAGCCTGAGATTTAGTCTTTAGTTTTTAGACTCAAAGTATATTATCTTGCTCAGAATTAGTGAATGATGTCAATATTACATTATTCCAAACACATGATGACTAATATGGGCTATATAAAATCAGTTACCTTCCCTTTTTGTCTTCAATTTCCTTGAAGAGGAAAAACACAAAAAGAATTCCTTAAAAAATAAAATTAGGAAAAAAAAAAGGAAACCAAAGAAATTCCTTCAATTTCCTATGAAGAAACCTTTCACACTGAGTGCATTAAAAATCCCCCACAACCTAAACACATTCATATAAAGACAATTTCCTTAGATAACATCATTCTTTATTCCTCTTGCTATTATTAAAGATGCTAGTGTTTGAATAGCTTTCTCCTTCACAAATCAGCTTTCCCTTCAGCTGAGGGAAGTCATAACCCTGTGCTTATAACATCTCATGCTGTTTCTCAAAGAATAATTGTTGTGCCACCAGTGCAGAAAAGATCATAGGGCTGATGAACTCTTCATATCTTAAACAGTTACTCTGATTTGAAAAGCTATATTTTCAAATTAGATGCATCCTGGCTTTCAATTTTGCACTATCAGAATAAGGTACCTACATGCCCCAAGTGCACAAATTGGAGTACCTGTGATCTTGAGCCCTTAAAGAGAACACAAACAAGGATGTCAAATACAGACGGTTTGGTTCTGGCATGTAAAGAAGAGCATTTCCAAGGTTTTGAGTATGTATCAACTCCATCAGCCTCTGTTGGACTGAACAAGAAATGAAGATGCAGAACATTCTAAGACTTCCACAGATAAGTGTTTAGTCTTTCCCTTAATGGTCTCTCTTTCAAAATACCACTTTACCTCACGAGAATGTCGTGGCTTTTTTACTGTAAGGGTGACAAAGCATTCAAGCTTGTTGCCCAAGTACATTGTAGAGCCTCCACCACTGGAGATATGAAGCAGCCATCTGAACAAAGTACGAGGCAGCTGGGTCTAACTGGTCCTGCTTAAGTCGGGGGGCTTGGACCAGAGGACCTCTGGAGGTCACTTTGTTTGAGATTCACTCCCTACAGTCAGAAGCTGTGCTTACTTGCTATAGTGTAAACTAAATGAGGCTACCAAGATGAATTACTTGCAAAAAACATTTATTTTTAATAGGAAGAAAAATTAGCTAGGTAAATGATGGAACATAAATGTGTTTTCTTCTGTTGGATGGTGGGCATTATTTTTACATTCTCCTTACTGTACTGATGTCTTTTTTAAAACATGGAACAGTTTCTATGGTAACTTTCTAATTTCAAAAATGTGAATGAAATAGCACTTCATAAAATTCATAGAAAAACGTGATTAAGGTAAAATATATTGTTAACAATTTTCAGGGGCAGAAATATGTCCATAACAAGAAAAATGAGGAAGGAACAAACTTAAGCAAAACAACAACTTTAATTCACCTGAAACACTATTTGTTTTTCTGATGCATTATATTAGTCAGATGAATCTTGAAGAAAAAGGAAAAGAACTTTCCTTTTAGAAAATTCTTTATGGGCTCCAGAGAAATTGAACTCTTGGTTAGGGTATGTGTGGTTGAAAACCAGTGCATAGTTATCCATTTATTAGTCAGTCTACAGCCATATTTACCAGTAAATCCAGCTAGAAAAAAATCCAGCTAGATTGTTAGGAAAAAAAAAATAGTAACAATACTTTTAGCTCTATAAACAGCTCCCCTTAGTTTTGATTTTCTGCAGGGCTGCCTGGTGGCTCCCTATTGAGGACAAAGAGGGTAGTTGCACACCTCTGGTCCCCCAGCTGTTCCCCCAGTGTGCCATCCAACCCTGACACAGCCCCTCAGTCAGGAGGAAGCATTGCTAGCTGAGAGCTGCATGGAAGTCCTCTGGGAGAATATAGAACCTTCACGTCTTAAAAAAAAATAGCAACAATCTTTTGCCACAAAGTTCTCCTTACAGTCTGGCCCACAAGTACAAATTTTGGGGGGTTTGGAAGGTGCGGAACATGTATTCAAAGCCCCTGCTGACATGGAGGATTTTGACTGATATGCTTAAGGCTAAGATTCAATGTCTTTGAGACGGAGACTGGATGCAAGAACATCCTATAGTCAAGTCACACTTACGGACTCATGTAGTACCCTTTAGATTTTATAGCACTGGCCTTCTACACTGCCACAGCACCAAACCAAAACTAGGTATAGGCACATAGCTCCCAGGCATTTTTCAACTTCTTATGGTGACACTAAAGAGATTGTCCTTTCACTTTTTTTGTTGTCTCAGTTTGTAGGTTCCTTTCGAGTCTGGATTACCACTGCTTTAACATAAAAAAGGGCTGCTTTATCTTGCAAATTAAAGTCACCAAGAATGTCAATTTCAAAATTCACTAGAAAACTAATAAGGGTTCCCACAGAAATTAAAAGTTACTGCAGCCTCTCATGTCCAGGCAGGTTTGCATGTCTACAGGAGCTACCCAGTCACACTATGAGCATTATTAATTCAAGTGATCCAGAAAGGAATGAAATATTCAAAACACCTGTGAAACTTAGTAAATGTGACACACAGAATACTGTACACCATGTCACCCAGTATTTCCTGCAATAAGTAATAATCTCCCTAAAAAGAAGCAAATTGATCTCCCCTCCTGAAATGGTTTATTTTTCATGTCTCACGCTGTTAACATTGAGCTGTTGGAAGTGGGGGGGCTCAAGATATGGGCGAAGCAAACTGGGATATTGACAGAGAATGAAGTGACCCTGAAGGAGAATGTTGATTAATTAGGTGACAGGTTTGACACCAAGGATTGCATAGCAGTATCTAGTTTGCTTGTTATGATTTCTCTTGGAGAGTTTCGTCCTAAAAATTCTTCAGGAAAGCAATGCAGACTCTGATTTCATTGAGGACCTAATTTGATACACTTTTCCTTCAGATACCCCATCAGCCAACAACTAAATCTTCCAGGTTGTTTCACTGTTGTTGTTGTTGTTGTTTTGATGCTTGTTTGTTTGTTTGTTTGTTGGGGCTTTTTAAAATTGATTTCTTTCACATTTCTGCAAATAAGCTATTGTGAATGTAAATTTCAGAAGCAGGAAGTGATGGCTAATTACATCTAATGTGATCACTGACTTGTAATAAACCTTGTAAAAAAAATGAAATGGATTTTTGATAATAAAACAAAATTGGCAAGTATTAATATCATTTTTGCTGAGACCAAACCCTGAAATCAGTAGAAAAATTCTGGTCTGATTTTATCTTTATTAACCATAGATCATAGAAGCTGCACAAATGTCTCTAAAGCCACTCAAAAGTACTTAGTGCCTTCCTTGTTTATGAAGAGCTCTTACAATAAATCAGTCTTCACATTTTCAAATGTGTTTTTACAGTTTTTATCACGTATAGCTGCCAACTGCCAAGATAAATTTGTAAGGGAAGAAAGTGGAAATTGCTCCACCCAAAATTAAAGATCCTTTTTTTATAATTTGCTATGTACTATTATTCCTCTTGAACATTAAGAATTATTGGGGCAAAAAATTAAGTATGATAGCAATCTCAATTTCAAATTACTTTAAGAAAATCAATATTTAAGAAGACCAATACTGAAAGAGAAATAATGTTAAAATGACCAAATCTGTCAATGGAAATTCAAGGAAAAAATCAACAAAAATTTTCAGATTAAAAAAAATTAGTTGTAATGTCACTAGAATATCAGTACATGAAAACATAATTTTTTAAAAAGTATATGATTATTTCAGAATTAGAAAATGAGGCTTATATGCTAGGTTCCAGATAGGTCTATCTTATTTTTCCAAATTTTCCACTGATTTGTTTGCCATATTGCAGTTCCTTGGCTTGTTCGTATTTTCTAATATGTCTGGTCAGTTTCAAATAATCCTATTTAAACCCACATTAAGCCAATTAACTCATTCAGATTTGAAAACTGTATTAATATAAAATGGGAATGAAAGTTAAACATATTATAGTTTTTCATTGTTACATGGATCTTTCCCCATTGAAAGAGTTTTAAATGTCTCTCTCTCTTTTCCCTTTCTCTTTCATAAAAAAGAGCTCTCTGAAAGGACACCTAGGAATTAAAACGTTTTTTTGCCTTCTAAAAACAGTGTTGAACTGCCTTAGTTCTCAGCAAGTATCAGTGCCAGTTTCATCACTGATGCAGCTCCAGCTCTTTTCTCTGCAGTTTTGCAAAAACACGACTAACACGGTTCAGATCTTCTTTGTTGCTTCTCTGTGAAAACTCCAATTCTGTAATAATAAAGCTTAAAACCAAGAAGGTTAACTTTTGTGTTCCATATTTTGTAAAATATTGTTTGATCAAGTAAACACAATTAGCCAATTAAGAACAAAGAAACACATGAAGGTCATGCTGAAGCGAGTCACTATGTCTGCCATCAGATTAGGATGAGATTAAGTGAGACTGAACTAGCATTTGCTGTTCCTATTAGGTTTAATTCTGGCCAGTCATGAGGAATTATTTTAGGAAGTAATAGGATTAACTAAGCAAAAACCAAGATGCAGCATTCACTTTCTTTACTAAAATAGAAGGGTTCTTAAAAAGCTTATCAGTCTTTTATTATTCATTAATACTTATGACTGGTTCTATTAGCAGATGCTTGTGGCAAGAATATAAAATCATAGAAAAAGAAAACTTGCATAGCTGTATTTGAAAATGTTCTTAGCTAAGTTTGTCTGACTAATAAAACACACCTGAGTTAACAGGCGTGGAAAGATCTCCCACCTACTCATGTCAAATTTCCAAACTGAAACTATTTTTGTCTCTTTTATGTTTTTTATTAGTTTTTATGCTTTTATTTCTTGTTTAAACATTTTCAGAAATGAGGGACTTAGATGGAATTCTGTGTGTGTGTATACATATTCACAGTGGTCATGGTAGGGAGAAGAAAATCCTTAGCATGTGATCTATTCATCTAGCACAAAGGTGGGAAAAGAAGCACCAGTATGTTACCTTTGTGCATTGAATATACATGTACACACACATATTAAAATGAGGTAAAAAGAGGTCAGAAACTGGCAGCAAAGGTCAGGCAAAGAATTCTTCTTCAAAGAGAAATAGATTGGGAGGAGAAATAGATTTTCTGACAAAGAAATGCTTTCAAGTACACAGGAAAACCTCAATTTATTTTCCTTATTTCATTTGCAAATCAAACATCTCTCTATCTCCCAAAATAAAAAACTCTGGTTTGTTTTTGTAGGAATTATCAACTTCTAGTCTGAATGAACAGCAATCTGAAGAAAGGAAGAAAAGGAAGAAAATTCACAAATTCCACTTAAAATGCCAGAGTAAGGCACAAAAGCAAACACGAGGCTTTCACGTACAAAAGGGTTTTTTTACAATATCCTGGTTTAAAGTGTCAGTCTGGTGAGGTAAGTGACATAAGGAGGACTTTGGAAAATTCCAGTGCAATAGCACTCTTGAACCAGCAACTCACTCAGTTGGGCCTGTACCAGCTGCTTTTTTTCCAGTGCTTTGTAGCCTCCCCGTGCTGCAGGAAGGGGATCTGGCTGCAAAATAATAGGGCACGAGGAACCAGAGCTCCATCATTGCACTGAAATAAGCAGACATGTTTAAGTGAGCACAGTAATTGCTGTAAGTATTGCCAAGGCCAGGGCTGCAGATTGAGTAGCTGTAGATGGCTGCCTAATGCTCCACCTTTATCTTCTGTAAGGAGCAGAGATCAAATGCAGTGCCCTTTGTGTTTGAGTGTCAAGCCTGTGGAACATTCTATTGCAGATATAGGACTTTTTCAGCAAAAAAGCTCCTGTAATCTTAAAAATATAGAACACTTAACTGGTTTCTGACAAATGAAATTACTTCAGTGCTGAGGTGGAGCTGAGATTGGTAGATGACTCTGGAAACTCTGGTGAAACCACTAACATCTCAAATCCCTATTGTGAACTGGTTTTCAGGATACTTTTATTAATCATTGATCATACGGTTTTCTATTGATTAGCAGGTTTCTCTGTGCATGAATAATTCTGTGCAGCTTTTATGTCTCAGTCATAAAACATAAGACCCCCAGAGCTTGAAAAGATGGGGGTCATTTGAAAACTACTCAGTAAATGGTTAAGTTACAGCAATTAACAGCCAAAAAAATCTAAATATAGTGCAAGTGTAGGAATTATTTCGATAATCAATATCTAGGGAGAGAAAAAAAGTATGGTAGATGAAAAAAAGGAGGAAAATTTAAAAATTTAGAAGGAAATGGGATCCATTTCTGAATATATTTTCATCCTCGTTTGCATTTACAAATCTAACAAAATGCTCTTGAAACCTTATATTTCACTACTTTTTAGGTCAGACCTGAGCTATCGGCTTGATCCAGTTAGTTCACAGGCAGCTCCAGGTTAAAGAAAAACAAAAAATACCACTTGCCCCCTCCCCCTCAAAAAAACCACCAAATCCAAACAAACAAAAAGCCCTACAAAAAACCCCTAAACCTTAGTTAGGATATATTAATCTCCTCCTTTCCCAAGAAGTTAGTTCAGTTACTGCTGTTTAATTCCTTTACAAATATTTTAATCAATTTGGAAAATTCACATGTGCAACAAAAAAAAATTAATCTATTATTTGCCCACAGACTTTAATGCTAAATAATAAATTGAGATCTCATACATTTAATACAACAAAATTAGGTTCTACACAATCATCTCCATATTCTATAGTTTTAAGGCTATGGAGGATCAAATCTAGTATTTTCATCTCCAGGGGAAATTTAGGAGCTTTTGTGTTCAGATAAGTACCTCAGACATTTTCCAGCTTCACTTGCTGAGACAATCAGGGAAAATACCAGCCTCCACACACAGTGGTTTCTGTGATGAAGCATTCCAGAAATATGGGGAAAGCAGGAGTTCTGGTGCTCTGGATTGCAGGCGCTGAGAACCTGAACACACCACAGCACACTGGTGAGTTTGGAAGTATCTGACCACAGATGTACCTCCCTCTCCTAAGAAGTTAGCTCAGACTTTCTGACATCAGTGACTTTTTTTTTTTTGTGAATCAAAGTGCAGAGCAGGGAAGAAAATACCACTCATACTTTTTGCAGTTTACAAGAAAAATTTTGCAACAATGTACCAGAATTGTGTTGGCTTTTAGATAGGCTATGTTAAGAGAAAAAGAGGGAACAGTTCTTATACTTTGCTGACAAGTGTACATATCTACACAAGCAAATCACATTGACCACAGTTGTTCAATCAGAATTCTTTAAGTGCTTCCTGAGGCCAAGTGGTCTAATACAAATGAACACTGTACCACTCCTGTAAATCAATAGACATCTGTGTTAATGTACAATATCTAAAAATCTAATAAATTATTTTAGTGGAATAAAGTGGAATTTTTAGCATCAGAATTTTTAGTATTTTTGCAACTGTTCTTTTTCCTTACTAATGACTATGGATGGGTGAATTCAGTTTTGTTTTCTTCCAAACTACTCAAACATTGTACATTTAAATTTTAACATTACTTGCATTCTGCTTACAAGCAACTAATAAAAAAAAAAAAAAGAGAGGGGCATACAGAGAAAAAAAAAAGTAATTCCCAAATCCTCTGAGTCAGAGGCTATCTATTTAGAATATGTTTATTCAAAACCTAGCACAATGGAGTTCTGTTCGCATGACTGGCCTCCTCTATGTTACTGTGATACTAATAATAAATTGTTATAACCACAGAAACTAAAAATTTTTATGCATCCAAATGACAAGGAAACTTTGACCCCATTTTCCAAAGTACCTAAATTGCCTTCAGAGTCTGAATGCCATCTAGTTTCTTACGTACAATGGCACTTTTGAAAATGTTACCTATGATGCAAAAATAGATCAGTAGCTGAGCCAAGACTGAGATACTGAGAATAAAGAAGCTCAAAGAAGGCGAGAGGAAAATCCAATTTAAATGTATAATACCTACACACATGTGCGTGTATAGTTACACACACATACATAATGTCAACTGAATTTACTGTGCTTAAACAGCATAACGTTCTCTTTATCTAGGAAAAATTTCAATTAGCACAAACATCTTTCCAAGTGGCAAGCAAGCTTACACTACAAGAAAAATAGTACTTCTGGGCACTAACTGCTTTTATGACTTTATGAATTTGTGAGATGTGCAAAACATCAAACCACAGAAGCCACAATGTAATCCAGAAAAACAAAAAATATTCTAGAGTGATTTTTTTTGCAAGCCTTTCCACTTCCCCTGCTGTCCTGCTTTTAGTTTCTCCAGCCTGACAGCTACATGTGATATACCACATATACTGCTAAGCCTCTGCTGAGAAAATTCAAAGCTGCCATAGCATAAACCAGGCAAGTCATACGTATCATTTAAGGTGGCTCCAGATGGCTATGGGAGTTCTCCTAAATTTCTTTCTTAAAATTTAAAACAAGTGTAAAAATGTAAAAACAAGGAAAGTTACTTAATCTTTGCCCACATTTGTATAAATATTTGTATGATTGGAAAATATTGAGATATGCACTAGAAGACTTTCTCAAACTTGTTTGTTTTTTTAACAATTTTCGTTTCTAATGAGGACTTCTCAGATATAAAAAAATGTAGATCAGTCAGAATGACCCAAATTTATCTATGTCATATCAAAACTCTACCAAGTAGATGTTTGATCAGGCAGAAAATATTAACAAGCCTCTCCGTGAAAATGAGCTTCAAACCATCCAAGTTTTGCACTGCCAGACTGTGTCAGACTTGGATGGAATTACTCAGGGGCTGGTTGTACTCTTGCCAGGAATTTCCCAGGAATAACATCATGAAATTTTTTTAGTCCCACAATGGTCATGAGGCTCCTTGGAACCCCACATTTCCAACCCACAGTCAAAAACAATAGATAAGCTTAGCCAAGCTCTGATAAAGGTGATGATATCACCCCTGTCATGAGGGCAGTTCTGAATTCCTTTCCCAGAAGGTCTTCGTCTTAATATTTTCCTGAAATGAAGACTTGGATAAAAACTGACTGGATGAGTCAAAATCAAGGTAAGACATGATAAAGCTAGTTTACTAGAGATATTTTGTAAAGACCTTGGCAGAGAGTAATTTGAGAAATAAGGTTTGCAGCATAATTTATTTTAATTTATAATGAACTTCTTGATTGCTCTCTATTCCTAAGAGGTTTTCCTGCCTTGTAGTGTTTTTCCTTCTTAATTTTATGCTCAACAATGTTTTTTAGGTGGGAAGTTGATCCTAGTTACTGGTACCCCTGTGACATGCAGAACAGATGAGTAAAATGCACCTCCATAAATTTGTCTCCAAGGAAGAAGCTTGGTCTAGAGGGGACTATCATGGACAGTCAGTTTCATCACACAGACCACAGGGACCTCATTAGGCCTTAAAATCCACTTTCAGGAGTTGTTCAAGGACCAAAGCCATTCTTTAAATCTCCCAGTTCTGCTGACTACTGTGCACCCAGGAGGCCACATCCCTCTCTATGGCAGTCCAGTCCAGATATTGCACACTTGCCAACAGAGTCTGCAGAAACTCGACGATGACAAACTCTGATTTTCAGAGAGCCTTAACTCTTCCTCCTTTCAGCTACTTGATGCTGAAATAGCAGGCCATCAAGGAAGATTGCAGGGCCCAACCAAACCCAGAGGCTTCTGCCCACTGACCATCCTTTCAAGCTCCCAGCTACTAAGTAGTTCCATATTCTTTCGGCGTAAACTTGGCAGAACAATTTACTTTTTTAAATGAATACTAATAGCACAAGACCAAAAACGCCTTGCAATTATGCTCTTCTATGAGGAATATATCTTTCCATTAATATATTATTCCAAGTATTTTTGAAGAGGACAAATGCCTACTTCATAAACTGTTTGTACTGCTTGTATTAATTAACAGCCTTTTTTTATCCTAGTAGATTGGATTAGGATTAATGGATTATGAAGACCACTCAGATCTGCCATTCCCTAAGGCATTGGCAGAAAATCCACCTGGGTCCTGGCTGACAAGTATGGAAGGTCATCCAAACTGCACTAAGATATAAATTGCATATAGGTCATTGCTATTTAATGGCTGTTTTGAACCAAAATAGAGTTTCACTGGTCATGCACGTTATTTCATGTATTCAGGGACAACAAGGCCTGTCTGCTGTCCTTATTGACTTCAGTTTATAATATAGCTATTTCACTGTCCCACTCTGTCTTTAATTCAGTCACAAAAGGCCATGCACTGGAAAGTTATTATTATTTATATACACCACGCCACTGCCTAGGCATGTAATCAAGGATCGATTGTACTGTGTAGTATACAGACACATAACAAAGAAAACAGTCCCTGCCTCAGGCACTTGCAGTCTGTGCAGCAAGTACAGCAGGTAAACACAAGTGATAAATAGCACAGGGCTGGATAAGTGAAAAATAAAATGCATAACATTTATCAGAAAACAGATGTCCCGGCTTCCTACCTAGGTTTTATATTTGTCCTGTCTTTGGCATCCCACTCTAGCAGTTCATTTTTTAAGCTCTTTCAGTAAGACACTTATTACTTTATGCTCACATGCAGATAAAGTCCATGAATAAAAATATCATAATAATTTTACATATGCTTAGAAACCATATGTATATGCATTACACAAAAAGCCAAAAATTAGTGAGGAAGACTAATGGCAATCACAAGGCTTTGCATGTATATCAGAACGCATGTAATTATGAGTGCATGTAGGTGTTTTTACTGCACACCTCAGTTCATTGCATGTATAGAGCTAATACATATTGATATATTTCAACATCATTATTCTGTTTTATACTTGAAAGGATAAGAAAGTCGCTGGAGAAAAATCTGGATAAATGGGCTGCAAAAAAGTAGCTTAGACAGCTTTTAGAAGTTAAAATAAGTGACAGAGTCACAGCCTGGAATCACTGTCCATATATATACTCACTAGAAAACCCTCCTTAATTTTCATCATAATTGTTGTTTATGGTGGACATTTCATCAACCTGATTCCAATGAGAGATGCCATTTTAAAACTGATGGATGACATTACACAAACAAGTGCAGTCTGACATTCAGGTCTAGCTATCACAGAAGGCCCAGTAGCAAAGTGAGTCTGTGAAAAATTCAACTACCTTGCTGTAAAATGTCCTGGAATTTAAAACAGATTTGACTCATGGAATTCATTGAGCTGACCCTTCAAATCAGGCTCTGCACATCTGAGGTGAAAACAAGGGCTGTGGTCTCAGCACATGCAATGCCTGGGCTGCTCACCATCATCTTCACATGCAGCAGCTGTTACCTTTTCACCCCATTCTAGTTTTAGCAAGCAGAAGGTCAACACCTACTTTTGGTATTTGATTAGTTACTCATACTCATACTCCTAATTTTCACACATGAAGATATGTAGGTGAACAGATCTGAATCAGAAATGGGAGCAGAATGAAATCTTGCTGACACTCTCTCTGCTGCTGCAGTAGAGACGCTTAGGCAGAGAAGACATCTGTTCCCAGATGTTGTTTCTTTTGTAGACTGATCTCTGGGAAGAGCCCACTTGTATGGAGAGTGAGTGAGGAATGATTTAGCCTATACCTATCCTACTACATAAAATAAGGCTAGGGCACAGTCAGAAGTACAGTACAGTACTGTACCAGGATAGTTGCATTCTTTTATTATTATCACACTCCTCAACATTGTTTTGGCCTGGATGTGGTTTGTGGGACAGCACTTGTCAGGAGCTATTTCCATTAACCAGCCTGAAAGCTGTGACACTGCCTGCTCCTGAGAGGAGCAGTCACAAACTATGCGGACACAAAGCCAGGCTGCACCACTTGCCCTCAGGAGCAAATAGTCTCTGAATGACTATAGGTACTGATGAGACATAGTTTTTTGAGGTGAAGGACACATGATTTCCCCACCATGTGGAAATACCCATGAAATCTAGGTCCACATCTCCTAATAATGACTTCCTCTAAAGACTCTTTTCATGTACTGAAGACAGACTGCGCATCACAAGATACATTTGAAGATGAGGATGTGGAAAAGTTCATCACTAATCACATCATACAAATCTGGACTGAAATAACTAACTGGGATTTCATTTTGCTTAAAGGGATCACCAAATATTGTGTCTGTAATAATATTGTGGAGATTAACCATGAATTCTGCAAAAAATAGGCCAAAGAAGACAGTCCGAGATAGGGCTGAATGTGCAGAAGCAGACTGGTTTCATGGCTGGGTGGGCAAGCAGGGAGTGAATTAGCATGAGATGATCAGGAACAGCAATTAGGATTGGGATGGCAGACCAGGAAACAAAGCAAGTAAGTCTTTTCTACACAGTTATTGCTTTTCAAAGGCTGCAATCATGGTAAGGGGGTCTGAACTCGTTTCTGAGCACTGAAACTCATTCTTTCATAATACTCCAAAGTTCCTAAAAATGCTTCTGGTATATCTTTCACCCAGCCAACTTGCATGATTCTGCATTAGCAGTTTCTAAAAGTTTTGAAGTAGATTTTGAGAATTAACTGGTACAAAGACTCTTCTCAGTCAACAATACAGGTGACATGGCCCTGTGTTGGAAGAAGAAATACTCTTATGCCTGGTTGTAGGATATTCAATGCACATTGGGAAAGGGAATGGTCCAGGGGTGTTTAATATAGCTGGTCATAGCCCTTTCCCTGCCATCTGCCTGTGACACTAGATCTTGATGGAAGTTCTGTTTACTAGCTATTGGGAAACCAGTGATTATCTTCCTAACTCTGCATGATCTTACAACCTAAATCCCGGCAGAATTTAACCAATGGGTTAAATTCTGGAAGCCTGATAGCAGTTCTGGAGGTAACTTTGTAAGTTTTACCAGTTTACATGGGTTCAAAGTACTGTTAAGCACCTGGGAGCCACATTCAGATCAGTAATTTCTCTTGGTTGAAAATAATCTGTGTTAGGAAAATATTAGGCAAAAACATCACTGTCATACTGCACCTACTCTAAGCATCTGCTGGTGGCCACTACTGGTAGGAGAAGGCTAGAATAGACCTGATAAAGTCACTAAATAAGGTTTTAAGATGTATTGTGTATCTGAGCATTAATATATACACACAAAGACATAGACAGACACATACATACTCCCAAAAATGCAAAGAAACAATTTGAGTAGGTGTCCTAAGAGCATAAGTTTGGAAGGTCAACAATAATAGTAGAATTATCTAGAGGTTAAAAAACATTCTATGCAGAGTTCAAATTAAAAATTGAAACAGAAGGTCAGTGACTACAAACTAACAACCTCAGAAAACGAAGTCTTCATTCCTGATCTATTATAGGCCAGAAGAAAAGAGTAAACCAATGCATTCATATTATGTGCCTTTTTTATCCCTGTCCCCCACTGAGTAAATGATAGTTAAGCACACTTAAACATGGTATCTGAAAAGAAAATGAGCAATTTTTGCTGGTTAATTTGAAGTGTAGCTGTCTGATTAATTTTAATGCAGTTATTCCCTAAGAAACCAGTTTATTAGGAGAGGCTATAAGTGCTACTCTTCCCTAAATGTTGTCTTTTATACATTTTCAGATATTTTCTGTTCCTCTTTCTCAGAAAAGGAATAAAGCACTCATCACCTTTGGGATCTCACCTCAGAGATATTTAATGAACTTAAAAAACAAAAAAAATTTACAGAGCTGAGCCAGGAAAACAGAAACACGAAGTATTGATATTAAATTACATTGAAAAGGACATTAATTACCTCTCTGCTTATGCTGAATATTTTTATGTTTCAGCACAAAGTCCGTGTGTTCCTTTGGTGGAAGGCGCCTTATAGCTGGAATTCTGAGCGCAGGCTGAGGATATGCAGTGGTAAAATACTTTATCTTTCTTGTGTAGCAAGAAAGCAACCATTCTGCCTTAGTAAAACCTAAATGTCAGTGATCACGACGGATTGTGCCCAGATTTTCTGTCATCCCTGTTAGCTGTGAACAGAGGGATCAGCATTTGGCACCCAAATTCGCAGATATGGCCAGCAACACTTAGCGAGGATGGCGGGAACTCTTTAGGTGACTGATATTGCTGCTCTATAAGGACTGTGAGCAGGAAAGTAAAGCAGACATGGAATTCACAGATTCCGGCCGCAAGTTTCAAATGCTGCCAAGATTTTATCCCCCTATGACCACTTTTACTCTTCTTTTTTTTTTTTTTTTGGTCCTCTCCTCCCTCCTCCCCCTAAAAAAACTAGTGAGATTCTTTGACTGTTCTTAAAACCTGACACTTCTTTGTCTGCTCTTCTAAGGGGAGGGCTCTTTTACACTGTATTCATCTTCAAGCTGGGACTGCCAATTATAGCTCCACCTGGGCTCAGGAATAAAAGATGTCAGACTGCAGCCTTTGTCCTTTTTTGACTGCTTTATACTGCTATTACATTGATTGCTCTTTGTTTCCCTGCAAATGGGGTTTTACAATTGCAGTCCACCTCCGTCCCTCCTTCTACCACACTCCCTACTCCTTGTTACAAGCTTTTTTTCTTTCTTTTTCTTCTTTTTTTTTTTTTTCTTCCCACTTCTAAAATTAATTTTTGGTAGATGTTGAGTTTTGATAAGAATCACTCACCTAGGTCTGAAGCACTTCTTTATGAGATTTTAAACCACACTTGGGGAGAATCAAAGGTAAATCAGCAGAGGGATCAACACAGACATATTTCTATCCAGGAATAATTCAGCACCCGTGTCTCATTTACACTTTGTGATAATGACTGCTTTTAATATGATTTTTCCCTCCAGTTTAGAGACCTGATGTGTATTCTTATGAATTAAAAGTGGATCCCTGCCTTTTGTGGTTTGTTCACATCTGTCCAGAGAGCAGAGCAGGAAAGCTTTAGCCAACAATGCCAATACAACACTATGAAGATTAATAGGGTACCTGAAAAGCAACAAGGACTTTGAGTGATTTCAAGGATTCTGAAGACTCAAGAAATCAATTTCAGTGAAAATGCCCTTGCTAATTTAGTACCTGATAGTATTTGACACCTCTGTGCTCCAGTAAGAACACAGCAATATAAGGATTTCTGTGCATGCCTTTTGCGATCAGGACTGCAAATGAAAATTAATGCTAGCTAAATCCATACAGACAGAAAGATAAAGAATACCCTTCTAATACCTATCTATTCAAAATAAAAGTTAGCTCTATTATTATCTTCACACCTAGCAAAAAGAAATAAATCAGTAAAGGAAAATAAATTATGGACACTGGCTAAATAAGAGGGGAACATTGCTGAAACTATTAAACCTTGCATAATGTGTCAGAACTGCTGCAGCATCGCCTTAGCACTGAAGAACCATGTGAGGCTGCTGGGGAAAAAAGCCCACAACTCCTCCTGACATGAGACAATTTGGGTACTAGTTGACTTGATCTTGTCATTGCTTCATTGCATAGTAAAAAAAAAACACCAACTCATGCTAGATGCTCAAAACAGGATAAAAGGAATCCACAAAATAAAATCTCTCCTCTGATGATGTCGTAGGTATTAAAATTCTGTTTATAGTGAAGACTTTTTATATGTCCTAATTACATGCTGGAACTAACTATTGTCAGTTCTGCCATGCTGAAAGAGCCTTAATGATGACTTTATAGTTTTAATAGAATTTTTAAGCAGATCTAATGTAAAAAGAGATGTAACTAATCAAATTTTAAGTTTATTTATCTAGGAATAAAGGCCTGCTCTATCTTTCCCTAAGACTATTGCAATCTTTCTAATACAAACAAGGCCTAGATCTATGAACTTCTAAAACAAAGTAGGAAAGCAAATTATAGACATCTTAGAGGGCAGCAGAAGGGAAAAAATACTTAGTAAGGGACACATCTCTTCTTCTAATATCTATAACAGATCTTACACCCTCTTATTTTTTCTAGGAAATATATTTCATCACCACTAGCAAGATCATTATCCACATCCCATTTTTAGTGTGCCAAACAATTTGCACATAGAGGAATAACACAAAAGCAAGTGAAGGAAGAGGGTTGAGGACAGAGTGATGTTATATACACTATTGGATGCTGGTTGACACAAACCAGATGCGTAAAGATTTTTTGTCAACCAGTTGCAGCCTTCACATTGCATTATTTCATCTGGAGAAAAAAAGGTATCACACTGGACTTATCTTTTTCCGATTTCAGGTTAGTTGAGAGAAAAGATAAGTACTTCAGAGAGCTTCACAGAAATCTGACACACTTTGCATGGATAGTATGCACACACATTTCGTGTGTAAGTACATGTACTGTCCTTACACAGACACACACATACACCACAGAATATACATACAGAAGTATGTACAAAGATATAGGTACAAGCACACGTGACTTGCAGCATGCACCAGTATAAAATGTAGCAAACTAAATCACTCTGCAAGGAAAAAGAAAGCTGCTGACCCTCAAAGCTTATAAACATTGTGATCCTTAGCTGCATGACTAAATAAATGTTTTATGTTTTAAGGGTAGCTATGCATAGTTCAATTTAAAGCTTTAGGTTTTATGTTTGGATTGTACCTACCATCCAGCTTTCTCCATGTGTCTAGCCTTGTGTGAATAATGCAGGTTAATCGCCAAGTCACATAGCAGTGTGAAGAGAAGAAAAAGCAGAGAGCAACCCCAGCTCCCCTCTCTCATCATTGCTGGCTGTTATCTTCACTTCTGTGCATAGCCTGCCTAGGCACCATGGAAAGCTGCACCCACATTTAAATAAAATGAGTCTAATGAGTGAGTCTCACAGATCTATTTTGTATTTGCTGTGTTCACTGGCCTCATCTGCGCTGATGAAAGCTTGTGAAAAACTTGTTAAAGGGAAAAGATAAAGAAAATCAAGGCAGTCAGAATTAATAGTTGCTGTGCTACTACGAATGGTGCCAGAAGCGGCCCTTAAAATACAATTTCAAGCTAAAACTCAGAAAGAAAACTCTCAAGCAGATACAACAAAGGTACAGAGAGGTCATTTGTGCTATTCAAATAACCATCACATTGAAATGTTACTGCAGAAAAGTGGTATTTCTAACAAAAACATCTGCTGCCTATGAGTTGTCTGAGTAACATCCATGGAGCATACCAAGAAAATGTATTTGAAGTAGAGGCGTGAGAGTTAAAATCTCTGTGTTCATTATGGAGTTTGCCACAGACCTTGAACAAATTGCTAAATATTCCTAAGCTAGTGGGTTTCATAAGATAAATAAACACACTAAAAGGTAGTAGAATTAAAATAGAGTTGATCTCACTGAACACATCAGGAATCTGTTCTGGATTAGAAATATCAACCCACCTTCTGCCACTTAATTTATAGCCATTAATGCTCATGATGTATTTCACAGTCCTTAGATAAATAGGCAGACATGGAAAAAAGGGCCACTCAAAGACCACGTTTTACTGTGCTTTGTGCTGATGACTCATTATTTTTCTGGTAAAGAAGGTCACTGCCTCTTGAATCATCAGCATAATGGCAGTAAATTCTGATTTCAGACTGTGTAACAGTGGCTGGGGGGAAAAAGGAGAGAAGGTAGAGAGCATTTTACAGATGATTCCTGATAACACTTTCCATCACACTTTTTCCACGTTTTTATTGAACGCAGGCAGAAGGGAACCTGTTTTGTCTGTGAAAAAGGCCAAAGACATAGCCCTTGTACCTTGTCACTTAAAATTTATTAAAAGAGATCTTCTAGAGGCCATAAACCTCTCTCCAGAAAACCTCAGCTTCTTCTTTCCAGGCGTCCATGTGGTTTCTGTAGCTTCATGTTACTCTCTGTTACTTCTGCTCCAGTTTATCTAAGGTATGTGAGGCAGGGAAGACCAACTCTCTGTGAAGGAACCATACCAGAGACTGTGGCCCTGTAGATGGGAGAAGGTGGGAAAAGTAAGTGAGATTGAGGACTAAGATATCACATCTTCAACATCACTACACACTGTAGATAAGCTAGGTATAACAAAAAGTCACCATCTACTATAGGTCTTATACTTGGCCTTGAAAAATTGGCCTGTTCTATGATTCAATTTATTTTTATTTTTCCATTTTACTGGAATTTTTGACCATCAGATTTTGCTTTAAAAAGTACGAAATATTTCAAGAAAAGCAGTTGCATCAAACCTGAACTCTTAGTTGTTAAAAAGTAGTGCATTATGATTTATATTATTAGTAAATATATATAAAACACTGATGTTATTATTCTATAATTCTCAAAAGGATCACACTTTAGAGTTCCCTGCATCAAAACATCAAGTATCAAGAGGTATAGTTATCTATAGGTTAAAGTAAGTTCAGGAACCTGTATTTCTTCCATTTGGAAACCCTCTAGAAACAAAATCTGTGTATGTCTATGTTTCAAAGTCACTTCCTTGTCAGTGCCTTGCTGTTTTAATAGAACTATATAGTCCACATACTCCTTTTTTTTTTCCTTTTACAAAAAAAGAAGCTTTCCCATCTGTTGGTTTCATGTTTCCTAAACTAAATTCTTCACATATCCACAGGAGGAACTGGGGACTTTGAAAACCTGATAGGTTTGTCTGAAGAAAGTGTTGTCATTGGCACTCAGGGCTTAGTTGCCATTAGTTCTTGCAATTTGTTTCTGGGCTTCGAGCCTGACCAGTCAAACTAGTCTTTTAAGTCTGGTAGACTCACAACACTGAATCAGAATCTGACCTAATGATTCCCCCCTCAAGTATTTGCTAAGCAATGGCTAACTTTAATACAGTCTTCTCTTTTCTCTGTACTTTTTGCAGGCAGATGCCTCTGGAATTAGATCAACACATTCATCCAGAAAACAAACTAATGTCAGGCCAGCATAAATTATTAGACAGCAGTGCCTGATTTATTCCAAAGGGCAGTTACACAAAAAAAAGTTTAGGTTTGCCTTTTTTGATTTGTTTTGGTTTTAGAGGGTAGGTTACTAATTTCACTTCACCCCCTGCTTGGCAACTGTGAAAACAAAATATGTCATAAAATGGCATACTTAGCCTCAACATCGCTAAATCGTAAACTGAACATAAGCGGCACATTCATCACGTTTTTGAAAGCATTATGTGCTCTCCCTTACCCTATGTTTTCCCACCTACCAGCACTCCTCAGGGCAGAGGCCAGACCACTGTGAAAGATAAGAGTGGGAAACAAACACTGCGGAGATGGAGCCCTGAGGAAGAGAGATGACAGACTGCATAGCACAGCCACAATGGCAATGTCAGGATGGAAACGTGGAGTCACATGTCAAGCCCACAGCTTTTTATCCACTCGCATGTGAATCAGGACAGTGCTGAAAACTCTGCCTGATTTGTGTTCTTTTTGCCTGTAAACTGATTGGAGTTTACATGCAAATTGTGTTCTGTTCTTAGCTAAGATTTTTAGTAGCAACAGCAGCAAGTCAGACATTTATATCTTTGCACAAGAAATCTGCTAGAATAGAGGGAAAACTTTTTCAAAAAACTCAATCCAAAATATCTAAACAAATAGATTTACACAAAAGCTGTTTGTTTTTCCTGTGGTGAAGTTCAGACCTACCAATTTAATGAATTTTGTATGGAGGTGCTTTCAAATTGTTCATCTTGCTATGAAATAGAAGTAGGAATTATCTTAATTTCTGTTCAGTATTGCCAGTTCAAACTGTTTAATGTAAGCAGGACTGGGGAACTGTTGACCAGAGCTTGATTAAACCATTAATACCCTTGGCTGGTAATCAGACTGAAAAACTGAACAGGAGAGGATGTAAAATTTTGCTTCCTGGGAAGAAAATAAGTCCCACCACCTTTCTTGCATCATCACCAGAGGCTGGGCACCATCAAAAAGGAGCAGGAGAGCAGCACTCCGACACCTGGCTGCCAGGCACTGTCAGGTCAGGTCTGTGTGCTCGTGAAGAAGCAGACCAACTATTGTACGTCCTTCTGCCACAAAGGTGTCTTCAATATCAACACCATCATGGTTTGCTTCAAATTCAATACCAGAAGGGTTTGTTGTAAGTTGTTAAGAATTTGGGAGTTTTGTATGAAGACTGACTGAGGAGAAGAAATGTACATCTGTTTTAAACGAACAAGGGAAATGATTGGATTGGTAGAATGGAAAGGTGGTGGGAGCATGAAAGGAAGGCATGTAAAGGATAAAATGAGAATATGGAGGGCCATTTCAGGACTTGCACTTTACCCTGGAAGTTTGGAGAGAACCATATCTTGTGCTGTCTTGTCCACACTGCCTCCAGGGAATGATATAGCCATGGCCTGAACCATATTTGACTTTTCTACAGAAAAGTGCTGGCTAGCAGGGAACATGCTGACTATTAGGAATCTAGACAATTAGTAATCGGTGTTTGAGCTCATTCTATGGTTCGGTTTTACATAGCATTATGATTTATAATTTATAATGTTGCAAAACACACAGCCTAGAGTAATTCTCATTACTCCTAGAGATTTCCCTTCCAACTTTAAAAGTGCACAGTGCACATGAGATCCTGACGCTGTGCTTTGTTTCTTTCATAGTCTGGCAATGCTGTAATACTAAATATTATTAGATGTGGTAGTAAGTCAAGAAAACCTGGAGATAATACAATATTCCTAAGAAATGTTACAAATTTTACATTCTCATATTTTTTTCATACATAGAGAAAGGTTTCTATTCATTTAAGTGTGAGGTTTCTCTGAGTAAAGAGTGTTCAAATCAAGGCTTGATGCTGGTCCACTGGTGTTTGCTTCGCAAATCTGACAAAAGTGTAAGGGAATGAGGAGCTAGCAATAGTACAAAACTTGAGTGGGCAGCATTAACTCCCAATGCCAGGAAGAAGGATTTGACCCGCAGGAATATTGGGATGAATCTGACTTCTTACTCATCTCAAATTATGTCAGCTAAGATTTCCAAAGTTGTGTGTGTGTGCATGGGCATGTGAGTCCCTATTTATTTTCAAATAATCTGTCAGAATCAGATGCTGTCAAAAGTGTTTTAAATTATTTTTCTATAAGAAAAGAGATGAAAAATGTTCACAGCTCTCCTTTTCTTGGACGCCTTTCAAGATGTTACCCCTAAAACACTTTCCTTTTATGAACTGAAACCAAAGTGGGTCATTTGGCTTGTAAGAGACATCATTATTTTGAGCTGTGTGCTAATTAGTTCACTTTCACTGATTATCATTAATACCTGTGGCTGTATGATTTGCCTAGGCCAATAATATGCACATAAAACTGAGAGAATGCAGATAAAAAACTTAAGAGTGACTTTAAAAAGATTAAACACAAGCTGCAAATACAGAAACATAAGAGACCTGAAATGAAAAACCGACATATTAAACATCAAATTTAAATCAGCTTTACGGAGGGATTAAATGCTCACTGCGGACTGTGAGAGAATCCATTTCTAATGGTGAATTTGTATCAGTCCACAGGGAACCCTATCAAGGCACAGCTGACTAATGACTATCATTTTCACTTGATTTCATTAGTATTTAAGTTATAGCATGAAGTACATTCCCTTCGGTGCCCTGAAAGTTAGTGATTTACATACATTTGCTGTGAAGCTTTTGCTTTGACTAATATGAAAATGATTTACTAGTAGAGAGTGTATTCTTTCTCATGCCTACCCAAGTCCACTCATTCAAAAACAAATGTTAACTTTTCAAATGATTAGTCACAGCATATTTCAGAAGCATGTTATAATAAAATTAAAATAATGCTGTCAGCCTGAAATCATTATTTCTTTCTGGATGATGTAACACTCTTTGTTAGTCAGCCTATAGTTGTTTGTTACCAGAATTTTCTGTGTGGTATGTTCATGCAATATGTCTTTTTCCTCTACAGCATTCAAATCCCCAGCTAGAGCAAAATACCATCGACAAGATCCAATATATAGACCACTGATCATGTGTGTCTTTGTGACAACGCCTGTAAAATAAATTCTGAATATTTGGTCAATATGGGGAGTTTTTTGAAAAAGAAACTGCTGAAAGTAAATGACTGCCCGAGTTTCCCTTGCTGACACCTTCCTCCTGGATTCCTCACCCAATTAGAAATAAAACCACTCATCCTTACCTCCAGTTTCTCCTACCTATTCTTTCACATCCCATTACTGACTGCTCAGACAATACAACCTACAAAAACTAGCTGATCCTCATACATTTTTTCAGACTTTTCCATCTTTTTTGCTTTACTCATACCCCTCTCTTTTTCCTGCTGCTTTTTATCTCTAGCTGCATTTTCAACCTCCTCCCACAAAATGACAAATAAAACAGGTACAAGCAGCACCATTTCAGTATTTTGCAGATAGCTTCACTCACACCAGCTTTTTTCAGAATATCCTCTCCTTCTGCGACTTTCTGTCCAAACCATGGACAGATGCAGCACACAGTCGCTGTTAAGTAAATAATATTCTCTATTATATTTAATAGCAAAGCCCAAACCCACGGTGTACATGACACTAGCCTAATTATATGTTGTTCCTTTTTTTTTTTTTTAATGAGGCTACAGGAAAGCTTAAAATATTATGCTTAGATAAGGAGCTATATCTGTAAAGCATCAGTTCTTTATGCGTAAAAAGTCCAGGAAACCCTAAACCTGTAGTTATTTTCAGAGGCACAAAGGAATTAAATCAAAAGAACAGTTTAAAAAAGAGGCTTAAAAGTGCATGGTGAGACAGTTCAGCAAATGAACAGAAACAGGAAACAAAGGTTATGGAGAGAGGGAGCGAGGGGGTAACGCACTGTGTTTGCCATGTATAATCACTGATAAATCCTGGCCACACAGGAAAGGTCCATACAAAAGGCTTCTGATTTGTGTTACTACCATCAATTACGAGTGTCAGCCAGATACCCCCATCAAAACTGGAGCACTACAAACAGACATTGAGGTGAGCCCATGTGTCAGACAACTGACAGGCTAAATAGACAGGGTGGGAAAGGGAAACAGAGGGGAACATTGCCATTCCTGTGCTGTACCTGGCCTAGTGAAACCTTATACCATTTATTCAAATCACTGAAATGTAAGACAGAAACAAGAGGCAAACCCAGATCTGCTTCACAGCCTTTTGCCCCAGCTCACCAGATTTTTCCATCCTCTTCTTTGTTTTCCTCTTGTGTTTTGATTTTATGATTTTTTGATTAGTGGAACTACTCCAGGTTCAAATTATTCCAGTAATGGAGCATGCATGAATCAAGAGCATGGTGGATGAATGCATCAAGTGGAAATGGTGCTTTTTCCAGATCAGCTACTGCTTCTCTCCACTCTATATAACACTCCTCTGCTTCGATGCTCTTGACAAAATATTGCTGCTTCAGCAAAAAGCTTTGAAGGTGAAAAAGTTTGTTCCAAGACTGTGATGTGTATGATCATGTAGCCTCTAAGTGGAAACGTAATGCTGAACTGGGGAGCTGCTGTGACTGTGCTCCTCTCCCTGCCAGCAGAGTCAGAATCTCCTGTTAGCCCCTCCAAGTTTACAGAAACCATGATGCAGATTTATTTTATTTTATGAAGGGGATGGATCATAGGCAAATAATCAACATAGCTTTTCAGCACTAGAAAGGCAAAAAGTTGGTGAAAACCTTCAGTATGCAGATGGCATACACTCCAGTGAAATTATGTTAGACGTCCCAAAGTCCATAAAGAAAGAATTATTTTGCCCACTTTAGGCTGGCCTCTCAGAATACTGGGGGTCCAGCCATTCCTTCTTTTCCTAAACACTCAAATCGTAATATGCTACCACAGTAGAAGGCCTTTAATTTCTAAATCCCAGTACAGACAAGACTTTATTATATTGCAGATTTCATCTGAGACAGTAGTTCTGTCCGTGTTCCTGTCTGCTAGAAAATGCCCTTTAGCAAATGACAGTGCTTTCAAACACTGCATTTCCCTTTGAATTATTTGCAATACCACTGAGTGGTCTGCAGTTTGTTCTCCACCCCAGCAATTCAGTTTCAAAAATAAAGTGCAATATTTTAGATTAAAAAGGGAGTCCCTGAAAATTAAGCCTGCCAATATGTCATGCATGCTAAATCCTTTTGTAAATTCTGACCTTAAACAAAATGCATTATTAGTTAAGCACAAAGAAATTCATTATTTTAACCTACTGTTATTTTGCCAATCATTAAAAATAGATTTAAATGAACTGAAATCAAAGGAGTATGTGAAAAAGATAAAGGTTTTAGTGATTCTGTTCGCAGTAGCTCTTGACTGCTCTTTGTTATTTCAACTTCATCTATTGATAAGATAATTTGTGAACAAGGTATAAACCATCCTTGAGGGTGAAAATGTCAGTAGAGTGGACTACAGGCAGGAATTTATGAAAATGTAGCTGAATTTAACTGAAAGTATTTATCTTTTTTCAATACCCATGATTACCTGAAACTTTTACATCTCTATTACATTTAATCAGTTCACCTTCTGCCTGTATGAAAGATCAGATTCAGGTGGAAACATAAAATAGAAAATATTTTCCCCGTTATCTGCAAATCAGAACATTATTGAAAGTGGCAAAGTATAAGCACTGCCTGAAGTGCCACTAAGGGAGGATGACACACTAGTAAACAGAAAGGTTTTTTACACCTTTAAAGTCAAAACACACATTGAGTTTTTTCAGTGCCTCATTTTGTTTTGTTTTGTTTTTCTATGCAGAATCACAGGAAGAATTTCATTCACTTGTAAAGGATGTTGAACAGCACAGCATGCTCTAAATGGTTGAAAATGCTACCTATTTGTTTAAACTGTGATTAACACTCTGCAGCACTCAGGCTATCCAAATCTTGATGATTAATTGAACCTCATGTAATTTTCTTATTGTATTTGCAATAAACCAGGGTCTAAAATCTTACAGTAAAGTACTTAATCATTCTTATCATTCAATATCTCAGCAAGTCTGTGGTTCTTTGTAGGGTGATGCTGTAGCTAAAAACTTGTAGCTTATCTAGGCCAGGCTCAGAGAAATACCCCTGACTGAGAAAGTTTAGAAAATTAAGAAGAATCTCAGAGTCTTGTTTTTTCATGAGGTCTGTTTAAAACAGAGTCACAACGACATTTGAAAACCATGGCAGACCNGAGTTGTCTTTGCTACTGACATAACATGTAGACAGATTCTGTTAGATTTCCTGGGGTTCCTTTGAGGGGACCTCACTGAAAACAGATCTATCTTTTGAATATTCTGCTGTTCCCCACTGCTTATGAACTTTATACTACTTTGGTTCTTGAATTCTTAGCCATTCTATTGTAGGGTAGCTTAGAGTCAATTATTGGGTGAGAATTCACCACTTTCAGTGGGAAAGGGATATACAATTAGTTGGGGCTTTGGCTAGAATTTTCTTGGTGGAAGCCCGTGTGCAAACTCTCATCCTTGGTGTACCCACGGAGACGATTCCTGTCAGTTTAAAACAGAGTCACAATGACATTTGAAAACCATGGCAGACCTAACTTTAACTGAGGGTTACTTCGATAACAGGATAAACTGGTTCCTCAAAGAGTGGTATCACCTCCTTAGAGATAGCCATTTCTTATTCTCAGTTAAACACTCTTTCAAAAATTTTGGTGTGCTGCCACTGACAGTGCTCATGTGAATGATATCCATGGACCTTTGGCTGCTGTGACAATGGTGTGAAGTATACAAAATCAAGTAATGCTTTATTCTACCAGACAGTAATAAGCATGTAATTATATTGTAATTAAAAAGCAATTATTTACTGGCAACTATTAAAAACGTCTTTAATGGTAATTCTGAGTGCGACTACCATGTAATTTGTAGAGAGAAATAAGTGTGCAATTACCCTGTTAGTAACACAGTAATTACCAAATACATCCATGCATCTTTCTGTTTTCTGACATGGAGTTACCAACACCTGCAAAGTATAAATTACATGGCAACTACATATGCAGCTGCCAGGTGATGTATGGTAGAATGAAAAGATGGCAGATATCATTTCAGAATTAGAGTCTGAGTCATTAACGTAAATCTGGTGTAGCAGATTACAAAACAGTAATCAAATCTGAAACAGGACAAAGCCACTGCAATCCACAGAGCTTGAGAGAGTTATAAATGTGCTGCAAATCAACCCCAAATCTTTGTGTGAAAGTATGGGTACAATAAAATATACTGTCACAAGTCTGGAATTAGGATCTTATCCCTTTCATGTAAACTGATTCTACCCTATTCAAAAGAGAGAGTTTCTGTTGTTTCTATCATCAGTTCCTATCACTGACGAGCAACAGTCTTGCTGTATGTGGAGCCTCATATGACAGCTTCTCACCTCCCTCTTATGTCATTATTCTAGTGACATTTCCAAATAATGGGTTTGACAGAAGGTGGGCCCCGAGCAGAGGAACTTTCCAAGTGAGTGGGAAAGCAGAAGCAAAAGCCCCAAGGCAAGATATGTCATAAACACTTAATAGAAAACACTAAATACATTGTTTTGAAGCAAATGATGTGTCATTTTGTGACTGGTGTAGGCTACATTCATTCTTGTGACGTGGACCCCCATTCTAACAAAGTCCTTGTTTATTCCACATAAATACAGCCTTAGTCTTAGGCACGAGACTTGAAAACAGATTGACTACTTAGGTGCTCAAAGATAAAGATGCATTTATCTACTCTAGCACACACATCATCTCAGTCTTTAAACCTGTGGATCTAAATCACACCCTGAACACCGAAAGATTCCTGTCAAAAATCATACTAAAGCATGAGCAGAGCTTAATTTTAAAAAGACTTGGCAACCAGAAATTAGTATGAGCCCTAAGTGGTCAGAATGTTTGAATATCAGTCCAATTTTATACAACAGCCTACAATAAAGACTGGTGTTTGAGGTTTATTTATGAGTAATTTACCTAAAATGAAAATAGTCTTTGTTTTCCTTAAAGAAAGGATGAAAGAAATAGAGAAACATAGGACTGCAAAACCCTTCTGAATCATAAATTCTAAACGCCAGAAAACAAAGAAATTTATTGCAACTAATCCATTGTGATGCAAGACAACACACTATCATGCAGGAAAGGTTTCTCTCTAGCTGTATTCCCCTTTCTTGGTCTGGGAAACTAAAGTTCAGCAACAAAACTAAGTATGCCTATTATTCACTCTGGCCTCAGATTTCAGTTATTGCTATCATATTACTTAGATTTTGCCATCCCATTTTATATGCTTGCTGAATTTCTTCAGTGGTGCCAGAATACAGCCACTTAATATTTACAGCAATTCATTTGATGTTCTGTCATCCATCAAGATTTACAGCAATACTCTCCCAAGGTGCCTGAATCCTATATAACAAAACACAAGGCTGTTGATTACAAAATAGGATGATGAAAGGGGGGCTGGGGTGTCTTTCTAGAAAGTTGAGGAGGAAAATGTGACTCATCTTAAAGCACTTATTTTGAAGAGAAGCAGGACAAGCCCTTCCTTTCACATCGCCAGCAATTTAGAGTAATAGAGATAATTAAAGTTTTCTCCAACAGCTATACTGTGGGAATGCTGTCATCCTTCTTTCTCCACACTGGATGTTTCAGAGTGATTAATCGTTAATTGACAATTGTCAATATACCCTGGCATGCATATTTTGCTGAAAACATACAGCCAGTGATGGACATTAATTTTATTTTCTTCTTGTTTGCAAAATCTCTCTGAAAGGCATTCAAGTCATTTAATTTATCCAAGAGTTTCCAGGGAACAACAGCTTGCATTCTAGATGCTGGCACTCTATTAAAACCTTGAATTAGGTATAAAGAAGGGTGAGCGTTTTGTCTGAAAGCCTGGATTGCACTAAGGCCATCCCTACACGTAAGTAGATGACCATTCATATGTTCAGTTAGAAATGTGCCTAAATGCAATGGAACTGAGACCAGAGAGTGATCTGTTTGCCAGCTCTCTGTGTCTGCTGCTGATGTAAAGTAAAATAACAGAGAGAAGAAGAAATTAAAAAATAAAGCAAAAACAAGTAAACAAAAACAAACAAAAAAAAAACCCCAACAAAATCCTAGCCTTGCTTATTGAACTGACTTCCTACCACTGTGTTACCAAAACAGCTAGAAAGGCTATTAAGCCTTGGCATGGGCTTTTAGTGACAATACAACTACTGCCCAGTTCCTGTTGCTTTGTTGTGCCATTGTTGCACTCCAGTGGTTGTATTTCAGCTACAGTGCTTCTGGAGTTAGTGGAGGACATGGCTGCTCCTGCAAACATCTACAAAAAGATAAAACCTCTTACGTCACCAGTGGATATTGTTGTAGCAGTGTAAATGGAGAAGTCAAAGCCTGTGAACATGAAAATATAGTAGTATATAATATAGTAGTACATATATATATTTAAAAGAAAGGGTAATGCCCTTTTTATTTCTACAAGACTATTCTATGTGGGTTCAGTTTTTTTTTTAAATTAGTCAAAACAGCCGTGAATACACATAACTGGCTTTGCATGCAGGATATGTTTAGCATTTGTGATTACTTGGACTGACAGTGCCTGTATGGTTTCTTTAGGTTATTGAATAAAGGCCAAAATACATTGTTGTGCTCCCAGTCCTACAACTTTCCTCCCAGAACTCTACTGAGGAAACTCACTCCTCAGTTGCCTGGTTTTTTTGCCTGCTACAGAGATAAACAGAAACCTTCATTCTCTGGAGCTGTCATTTTCATATCTTTCATGTGTGTTAAACTCACTCGAAAAAATATTTCAGAGGAAAACAATAGGAGTGCTTCATAACTCATACAGAGTAATTGGTGTCCTGATGAAATCTGGGGCCTTATCTTGAATTCCTAGCACATCTTATGCTTGCCAGGACTTCACACAAGGAATGTGGCAGGACTCTGTGTTGCTGCTATAACTTTCAATTCAGATGTACAATCCTCTTATTGTTTACTCTCAAAACACTTATAGATAAGTTTAAATGCATATATATATGTATGAAAACTTCAGTCTAGACAAGTAATAAATAAAGAGTTTCTGAATCTTTTGAGGGTATTTCTTCCACTCTTTTTAGCTAAGAAGTCTTTTTTTTTTTTGTATTTTAACTAACAAGACCTTCTACTAAATCTTAAATGGCATTATTTAATCTTAAAATAGTCTGTAGCTTTTAATAGTTAGAGTTGAATAAACAATTTCATTTTAATATTTATTTTAATGTTTTAGGAGTTTAAAAATTCTTAAAAAACATGATGGACAATTACCATATAGGCTTTTGGTAATTCTCCTACATGAAGCAAAAAAATCAACCCTATTTTGGCTACAAACGGCACCCTAATGTGTCACCAAAAGGTGCAGTAGAAATTTCAGAGGTGGCCCAAATTGGGATTGTGCTTGGAAAATTATTCCTGTAGGATATATTCGTATAATCTTTACCATGAAAAGAACCAAAATGTACCGAGTTCAGGAAAGTTGCATGTGCTTATCTTGGAATGCAGAAATCATCCCAATGACATGAATTTTGAATACAGGTTCCTTGCACTTCTGTGGTAGCCAGAGGGTGGATGAAGAGAGTGTAAAGTGGGTTGGAAGGTGCCCATGGTATACACAGAGGGACTCCTGCAATAATAATGCAAAGGTAACAGAAAAATGGAGCTCAGCAGCCTTCCACTTGAGTTGCATATATTCTGCCTAGGAGCTTTCCTGCAGGTAACTCACCTTCTGTCTAAATACTAAAGTTTGCCACTGGCAGAAAAAACAAAACAGAAAAATGGCCATTTCTGAGGTCTCAGCTGCTCTGCTAGAAACAAAGAGTTATTCTCATTGTCTGAAAATGTCTCTGTGGGTGGAGGAGGGAAATAAAATGACCAAAACACAGATTCTTTTCCATTTCTCAATTAGCCAAAAATTAAATGCAAGCATCATCAAGCCTAACTCAAGCTTCTCCTTAAGGACCTGCAGTCTTGTGCCTCTGGGATCAACTTTGTTAGGAAGCCCAGTCACCAATCCAACATGTGTCTTCTCAAAGATGATGTTTTTCTTCTAAACCTTCCATCAGAGTGTTGCTCCTCAGGAAGGAATTTATACCGTGAGGAAGTCCTCACAGACTAAAGGAGGCTTGGAGGGAGATGTGGTGTGGGGACTCTAGAGCACTGAATAGCTCCTGGGAAATGGCTATAATGAGTACAAAAGCCCCTTGTTCCTAGGATCAGTCATCTTCACTGAATTTTAAAAGAATTAAAATAATAACTACAATAATAATAATAGCAATAATAATAATATTAAGCTGTGTTGTTGTTATTATCATCATTATTATCATTATAAATAGGCTAATCAGATCTGCTAGAATAAGAGCAGACATGAATTCCCACTGCATCTATTATGAGTTTTAAAAAAAGCATCTTCATTCACTTTTTTCCTCCCTTCTTCCTCCATACAAGTCAGGAGCTGTCTTATTCTACCAAAACATTAGTATTGCTGGAATACAGAGAAAACACCTCTGTCCTTACATTTCCTATAGGAAAGATAAGCTACATCACAAGTTACATTGCTCAGCTGTGTACTTTGCCAAGTGTTTGCCAATTTAACCACAAATGAGAAGCTTGTGACCGTATCTTTGTCTGAAATGTGTTCACATTTAATTCACTATATTTTTTCAAATCTGTATGTGTCACTTCATTATTTCTAGCCTATTCAGACTCAATTTCTTATCCTTTCCATTATCTCCCTGGAAAAAATGGATGAAATTGGGTCACTATTGTGCTCATGTCATCCCCTGGGCTGCTGGACACCTGGGTTTTTAGGACACTGTAATATGACAAATTTAGCCAACTTTTATTGCTTTTTATGTCCAAATTCAATATCTTCAAGATATTTCCCAATATAACATCCACACTAGGATGAAGTGAGAGGTATTTAGAGCTCTTTATCCGCTGATACTTCCCAGCTGCTTCTGTGGAACAGCAATTTGGTGCCTTCCAACAGCTCAGAGAGCTGCAGGGTCACAAGTGAGCCCACCACATAGAAAATAATATTCATCTTTGCCTCTACATTTGAACAAAACTGGTGCAAGCACAAATCTCACATAACACAATTACTTATCCCATTGCAACATAATTGAAGGGAAGAGTTTGGTTTGGTTTAGTTTGTTTTTTCCTTTTTAGCTTGCTTTTAAGTGTGATGGGAAGCTTACAGTGAACTGGCTTTAGGTATAATTTACTTCTTCAGAAGGGTGGTCTCATGGCAGGGTTTTAATTTTAACAACATATAAAGAAAATTCATGCATCCTTCAATATTTTTCCAAGCAATTTTCAGGGTTATTTAAACCTTCTTTACCGGTATCTGAAAATATTTTAAATAAAAATTCAGTTTCTTCTTAACTAATCAAAGCCATCAAATTTTTAGTGACTTTTAGCTAAATAATGTTATTATACTATGAAGTCAAACAAATTAAGTTTAATGAGGTCATTGCTTCAGGAATACACAGACATTTGGATTTGCACAAGCCCATGTGGGGGCCTGGTTTGCTGGAGTGTACATTTATATGTGTAAGTACTTGAAATAAGTGAGATAAGACAACTCACAGGTGTGTTCTCTTTTGTTTGCGCACATATAGCATGCTTCTGTTTTGAAGGTTTCTCACTGGTGGAAGATGGGACATTTCATTTACAGCTAGAGCACCTGAGTAAGTGATGTTCAGAAATGTAACCTCCTTTCCTGTCACAACTCCATTTCATTTCAGATTAAATTTCATCAATGCTTCAGTTCTAGAAACTTTTAAATCAACAAAAGTAGGAACAGTGAGCATTAATTTACTTTATAACGTTTATTCAGTGACACAGGCACTTCTGCATAAACCAATATATATTATTTGAATAACTTATGACAGATGGTTTGTATTTCCCTGAAATAAAAACCAATAAGAATAAGCCTACAAACTCAAACAGTACGAGCAGATTTGCTAAAAAGGAAAATCATGCTATCCTCAAGACCCAAGCTTTCAGAGAGCTGGAAAACCTGCATTTAGGAGGCCGCACTATACACAGGTCTGCCATGCCCTATCTGCTGCAGAGCTGTGGCCAAAGTGGCCTCTGTTGCTATGAGGGAAACACAATGCTCGGGCTCGACCTGGCGCTGGTGACCTCTGGCATTGTCACCGCTGTCGTGGTGCCCAAAGGATGCCGACAGGAGCCGACAAGGTGTGCTCCAAGCACCAGCAGTTTATTGGCCACGCCACCAGCAGCTCTGCGCCAACGCTCCCACTCCCTCATCCCAGCTGGTTCAGCTCCACTGGTGATAACTGATATAAGTGTTTGGGATTTAACTGTTTGGGGTCTGGGTGTTGCTTGGGTTGTGTTGGGGCTGAGTCCAGCATGGGTTGTTGAATTGTTTACTAATGTTAATTAAGTTAAGCCATGCCATTGTACAGGTGTGGCATTTCGGTGTGGACCCCTGTGCTAAGGAAAGGCAATTAGGGGACACATCTAGAAAGACGCATGAGGCATCACAGATTACATCGCCTCAAGTAAAGCAAACAAGATTGGATGACGACAACGACCAATCACACCAGGAGTTGGCCAAATGATTGGTCAGGAATGCACCTTGAAAACGAACCAATCAGAACCCCATGAATGAGCCCTCCTGATTGGTGCATTCCTGATCCCATCTAAGGCTATAAAAGGACACTCCCAAGGAGGGGCGGGGTCCTCCTGAGGTACTTGGTGAGGGTGATGGAGTACCCAGTGTGGTGCATGCTCTTTGACTGTCTGCTTTGTCGTTTGGGGTCTCGGGCTCATCTTGGGCCCCAGTTCTCAGTTGTTGTCATCAATATACTAGTTTACCGTCCAAAAAGGATGACTAACCCATTTATATCCATTTTGTTCATAACAATAACTACAACTGGAAGCTCTTGGGAAAATGAGTACAGATTGACAAAGGAGATGAGAGAAAAATTCCTTTTCTCTCAACCACGTGGTTAATGTCTAAAATTAGCATGCAACAGCTATGCTACCGAGCATAGAATCACTTAAAAGGCTTCTGCACAAGAGAGTGAGATCCCTGTCATTATTTAAATATGGCTCCAAATTGATGAGTAGATTTTGTGTGGGTTTTTTGCTTTGGGTAATGATACAGTGAGAGGGAGCCAGGGAATCGGACTCTGATATTACCAATTACTATGGTCACTTACAGCTAAGCTTGCAATCACTAAAGGCTAAAAGACACATGGTTTAAGTTTGAATGGAACATCAGAAAAGCATAAATGGTCCATTTTATTAAGAGAGTATATGAAATAAAGGAGTGTATTGACGTGAACACACACAAGATTAGGCAAGAAGGACTAATTTACTCCTTATCTGAGAGAGGTAGGGTGTTACTGAAATTTAGAAAGAAGAAACTTGTGCTGTGACAGATAATGTCTAAATATTAGGAAAAATTAAGAAGCTGTTAATTCATTTAATGATATCTTCACCACATAAGTTTTCAAAAAGTACTTTTATATTTTTTTAGACACTTGGTAGAATAAAAGCTTCTTGGCTGTAATTGAAACATCTGAAAGCTGATTTCTTTGGGAAAACAATGAGATTTGTGGTTTTATCAGTCAAGATAGAAGCAATGGAGAAAGAGAAGAGGTATTTGTCAAGGAGACAACAGTGTTAATACAACTTGCATAGGAAGAATCTGCATTTTATCCAGTAATAGAAACACATTCCTCCACATAAACCTCAGAACTATAGTTTCATTTCATGACAACATTTGTTTGCTGTAGTAGCTTATCAGCCTCCAGCTGCTCTACTGGGATATTGAGATTTCAGCATTGGTAAGAACAGCAAGACACATGAAAAAGCAACAAAGAACAGTTAAATGTCTGTCAAAGCAAGTCAAAGAGATGCATCTGTCTTCTTTAAGGTAGGAGTGGAAGTATGGAAGTGTGGGAAATTGGTTCAAATTGGAAAGTTAGAAAACTGACATTGATGTGGTCACCACAGTGGTTCCTAAGATTTTCCAGGCTTTAGTCATACAGTGGTTCACTGCAATGTAAGGCCTGAAAAACAGAGGAAGTAATTCTGAGATTGCAATGTCCTGCTGTGCCATTTATTGATTTTAATGAAAGAGGGAAAAAGATAAGTACAATTAGGTGTTTTCCAAAATTGTGGCTCAACAAACCACTCATAAAATTTTCCAAGCCCATTACTTAAACCTGATGACCCTGTATCTCCCAGGACAATGATTAAATGACCCAAGTCCAAGGATTGTTAATTTCTTCCCAAATAAGATAGAAGGGTTAGATTTCTTCTAGTCTGGCTTTTGCTCAAGATCTTAATTTTTACAACCCTTACCCTGTATTGATCACCCATGCCTTCACAGTTCAATTAAAGTGCTGTATATGGCCATTGTTCCTAAAGAATAGTGTCCACAACTGCTCTCCACGTGTTTTTAATCACAGGAACAACATTCATCAACAGCTCACTGAAATTACTAATTTGTTTTCTCTTGTCACTGGTAAGATAAATGAAGCTTCTCTAGTCTTCAGCCTTCCTTCAATTGATAACAGGCTACTTAAAAAGGAAATATTAAACCTTGTGTGAAAAGTCTTCTGATTCAGATTAAAGAAGCACTTCCTAGCTTACCTTGCCTACAGCAAAGACCTCCGGAGGAAAGGAAAAAAAGAGTGCAACAAGACAAAAACTAGTTTTCATTGGCTTTTAAGTTGCTGGATGTAACAAGGCGCTGTAGCACTTTCATCAGCCATCAACATCTTGGCTCTGGGGTAAGAGACCTTTGATAAAGAGACAATTCTCCCCTGTCACACAATATCAGAAAAAATACGCAGGGAAGTTCACTTCAAAGATTATCTGCTGGTGCTGAATTTTAAGGAAGCTGTCTTGTAACTTGTCACAGTTCCACAGAGCTTTTACTCATCATGGTAGAGAGGTTGATAGATAATCCATCAGTGACTTCACAACAGCCCACAAACATGGGCCATGTTTGATAGGAAGAAGCATTTCAGAAACATATGCTAAGATACTAGTAGAGTCTCTAGCTACATTTTGCTGGCATCTCAGTCCACTGTACTATGACATCTATGCTTGTGCAAGACAGTGCGATAAATCTCAACTATTCTTTTTTCCTAATGGGAAGATATGGTAATCTGCTGTCTTTCCTAAAGCTACAGAACTAGATTTGTGATTAATTCACTTTAGTATTACAGTTTTGTTTCCCTGAACATGTACAGAAAGGTAATATATGTATAAAAAAGTCCGCGTAATTAACATCTTACATTAATATAGTTTACACAAAAGCCACAACAACAGTAACTTCTCACAAATTAATGATACAAAATACAAGACTCCAATTCACAGATCAAATCTGATCCACGTCAGTAATATCCAAAAGCCATCACCAACTGATGGCTCTTTACTGTTTCTCTGACAGCTACATCCCCAGGACAGGCGAAACGTCACTGTTTCCATCTGGTGGAAACAACACTGGATGAAAAAATGCTAATTTAGTTCTCACACACACTGACACTAGTGTGAACTAGGATGAAAACTACATTTTAAAAATTTAGCAAATCAAAGGAAAGATCAAAAATACATTGCTAGCCTCCAGGGCTACCACCAGAAGTACTCATTAATTCTGTATGTTTCCAGAATTAGGCTTCTGTGGGACTCCCTGCTCGTACCTAGCAAACACAGAGGTGTGTAGCCCAAATAAGTGATGGAAGTTATATGTTTAAATCTTACTGTATTCAACAAATCACTGATGCAGATTCATGGCTTAAGAATTCATATTAGTTCATCTTTTCTGACATCCCTCTAAATAAGGACTTCCTTCTCTTTTAAATTCAGCCCTCTTTGTTAAGAGAGATTCTGCACTGAAAAGTACCTCTATTTATCATTTGTTCTGTAAATAGATATGGTGACTCACCACCATATTATAACAGGAATCTGTTGTAAAATCACCCTTGTCAAACATTCTTTCACTTGACCCATCACCCAAAGAACAAATAAAACTTCCAAGAGAGAAGTCTCCATTCCCTCTTCTTGAAGTTGCCCAAGGGCTCACATCTTAGGCTGGAGTTCATGGTATTTATGGGTGCATACTGTTTCCTGATCAGATCCCCATTCAGACAGTTCCAAACTGTGGGCTGAGACACCAAGGCAAGCAGCAGCTCCTCAGTTCTCTCTGGATATGCATACACACAGTCCAGCTTATAAATAAAGAAACAGAAAGATAAGGTGCATTTAAATAGCATATAAATCAATGCATTGTGTGTCAAACCTCCCTGGGTTGCATATTTGCATAATGTAGTATTAGCTGTATAATCAACCTCTTTTAATTATTTATTTTTCCCTCCTCCAGAGAGCCAAAGTGATTCTTTCTCACAGTATGCCTTATTAAATGTAAAGAGATGGACAAAGCTATGACACAAAGTGATTTCCTCATACAAAACAATACTTTGTTTTTCTACAACATATTATGAACATCAGAGGAGAAAATGGTTCCAAAATACATGTCATTCCACATTTGTACTCTCTAGAGACATAAAGGATACAACAGGCATGTCTTTTCTGTTACATGAATCTAAATTCTGCCTACTAATCCTATGTCAATATTGTAAAACTACACTTCTGTCCAAATCTATCTCTGCTCTAGATGATGGTAAACAAAGGCCTCCCACTGTGCTTCCTTGACAATTTAAATGGATATAGAAACCATCCTGTCTTTTGGGGGTTACCTCACAGCTACCATTTTAGGTAAAAGGAGAAGCACCTTGACTGAACACTTTTGAATTCCTAGTCTTCCTATTCCTCATAGGTGCATGAGAACATTTACTAGCAGCTGTAAAAATCAGATGACTGTTGATTGCTTTCGGCTGTAATTAACACTGAACATACCAGATTGCCATGATCACTCAGAGGCTGACCATGTTCCTCATTTTATCATGTTTGATGGATGTTCCCCAGCTAGGTCATCATTAAAGGGTTTAAAAGGCTACAAAGAGTACAATAATGATCCTATTTGTTTGTTTGGGGTTTTTCTTTCACTCATTCCAACCTCTTTGAAGTTTCTCAGATTTGGCAGGTGATGAAATTTCCACTTGAAAACTGAACACCAATGTGCAAAACAAGGAGTCTTAGTAAATTTTATATTGGTAATCAGACCAGGAAATACTTAGGTCCATATTCAATATCTTCCAGAAAACATCCACAGATTCAACCAATAATAGAAACACTTTGTCAAAGTGAGTTTTTTTTGTAATGTGTTCTGATGCTTGGCAAACACAATGTGCTTATCACGTTTTTTTTCAGTATTCACAAAATTTGGGGGAAGGGAATGAGCCTTTCATAGAAAATAAAAGTGCTCTCCATTACAGTAGGTAAAACCTACTGTATTTTCCACCTTTCTCTGTGTAGTGTGGAAACAAAATGTACTAAAATAACTAAGTTATGACACCAAGCTATCAAAACAGAAATCAATCCTTTCGCATTAGCAAGGTAAGTTGTCCCATCACTGCCATCCTCTTCTCTTTTGCAGTACTCCTTTCTTTTTCACTACATCCAATATTCTTTTGGATGTATGTGTCGAGAGTGAAGAGGGAGAAAATGCACTATGAATATGTACTGTTGTATAATGTCCTGCTAACTTTGCTTAGCAAAAATCTTGAAGTTTTGCTGGAGAAAGGAATGCAAAACTCAGCCCTCAGCAATGACACTTCCTACTAAAATGAACTGTTGGAGTCAGCAGATGATCTTCAGAACATGATTAAAAGCTTGACATGTCTTGGCAATGCCAGGAAACTGAAAGTGTATGAATCTTACTGCACAGCCTAATGTATTTGTTTTTCATAAGAAGTTTGTGTCCCAAGAGATTAAGTTTCTATTTTGGTATTTTGCTGCATTACTCAAGTGAACACACCTTTCTAAGATGTACCTTCAGCTGTCTCATTGTGCTTTGGAAGTCATAGACGTTTCCCACATAAATGAGTCAGTACTTACCTTAGAGATGACTGTAAAGAAAAAGAAAGGTATACTTCTGACTGATGTGGTAGCTCAGGACATACAGTTTCAAGATCTGAAAACAGGAAGATAGAATGTATTTTTATTTTTAGTTGAAAGTGACCTTTCAAGGTACCAGTTATTTCTTCAGGTAGCTTCAAAATGTGACTTCTCTATTGTACAAGTTCTGTTCAATAATCCACCTATTTTAAATGGCTCTTCTTTGGAGGGAGGGGGGATTAAGATTTTTGGAAAATATAAAATAAAAACTAGAATAAAGCCTTGTGCCAAAATATTCTTTAAATTTATGGAATACACTTCAGTAGCATCAAACATTTCTAAACCATATTAATATGCTTGGCTATGTACTGAAAACCAAAACACAAGCCACCAGATTAAAATAATGACATTGTTACTTTTTAAAGAATTCAATGTGGCATAGGCAAAGCTGAATTCTTGTTTGTATGAACTCATCTTTTCTAAACCCAGTGTTTAATAAAGACAGAGAGTAGAGCAATTATTTCATCTGCAAAAATAAACAGATAGCTATTAAATAGAGCAAATATTTGGTTTTTAAAAAGGTGTTTTAAAATATTGCATATATTTGCAAATGTACCAATTTGCTTATCCTTGTTTATCTACATTATGACCAAATTTAAGATTGCCCACATTCAATTTAATTTCTTGTTTTGAATTCAGATAAGCAACATTGAATTTTTCTAATTTGTTTACTTCTGCTGCTTTGCTTAACTGACAAAATGTAGTCACTGGCTCATAACAATCTCCGCACCACAAAGGTATTAATGAGCTGAAGATGCCAGTGGAAATCTGGACGAACAGTGTATCTTATTTTCTTTGCCTTCCAGTTATGTTATCATCAGGAAGATCAAGCTCTAGTAGTTCCTTTTTTTGGCCCCACACACTGATTTCTCCTGAATTTTTTTTCAATGTTACATTGCAGTTTACAGGTTCCAGTGCAAGACTAAGCTGATAGAAATCCATCAAGGCTGATCTATTTACAGTGGAAAATTTCTTATGCCTTTTGTTAGTGTATTCAGGATAGTTGCGGTTTGTTATGCAGTAGTATTTGTATTACCATAACAGCAAACCTATTTAGCATCTTTCCAGGCAAAGAAAGACAAAACTATTTCTTCAGGCATTCTAACTCTTACACAGAAAGTTTGGCAAAGTGGAGAAGACGAGTGGAGAAAAGAACACAAAACCTCAGAGCAAACTATTTCCTAAAGATAAACTAAAAATAAAAGAATAAAAATGCAAAAAGATGTTGACAATGCTTTGTGTATTGGTTACGCCATAGTCAAGAATATTTTCCAACTCACTGAAATTATTCAGGTCGACAAAATGGAAGCTTTTCAAACAAAATCAAACCAAAAATCCTGAGGTGTGAGGGAAAAAAACTTCATTCATTATGTGCAACCTCTCTGGTGTACTTGCGTTGTCTGTGCCCTCACTTATGGACAAGTATCTGAATCCCATAAATCATTTAACTTTTTGATTCTGGTTTAGCATTCGACCTCCCAGAAATTTTTTTTAAGTGGAAAGTTAATATCAAGAGGAAGTCAAGATACAGATATGATAAGGCAAAATCCTCCTTCCTAGCCCAGAAATGTCAGCACCAAAATGACTGTAAAGCAGGCTAACCCTGAGAGACAGAAATGCAAGGGGAGAAAAAGAGGAACAGAACTGGTTGGTAAGAAAACCAATCATTGGAAAAAAGCAGTTTCAGGTCAGGTTGATACAGACCATAAGGAAATCTAAAGCTAAACATCTTCTATAAGAGAAAGTTATCCTCAAATTGATCTGTTCCTCCTGAAACATTATCAAGACTAAATTCTATTCTAAGATGTTCAGCAACAGATAAATTGATACCCATTCTTCTAAATCCCACTGTATATTGTTTAGTAATTCATCATTCTCCACCTGATACTGATGCAGGGACTGTCACATATTAACACATACCAATGAAGATTTTTTTCTCCCGACTAATAACAATTAAAGTAGATATGTTTAACAGTATTGCTTCAGTAGAAGAAGCAAAAAAGAGACTTTGAGGTAGATTATAAATTAGCAATTATTTTCAGAAGTATTTTTGCCAGTTATTCCTTTTTGTTCCTTCAGGAACCATCACTGGAAAACACAGCTCTTGTTTGCAGGATTGTGTAGCAGATGGTGTCTGTTAATATAATCAATGTAATCAGTAAATCCCATGCATTTATATTTTTCTGATAAGAAAGTATTGACAATTCCTCAAATAAGCGATCTGAGCTTCTATTTAACCTTAATACAGTTCACTTTCATGTAATCACTTTATTGATTTCTTTGTTGAAGGATTGAGGATGGGATGGGATTTTTGCTTCTTTTACTTTAAAGAACACCATCCTAAAAGAACCAGTCCAATATTTCTATGCTTAGTCAAAATTGATTAAATTTCCTTGTCTGTTTCATGTCCTTTATTTATTTGTGTCATAAGCTTCCAACTAGAGTTCATTGGAACATTCCTTTCAAATAAAAGAAATAGAGCAAGTACTAACCTGGTTGCAAATCTATGCTCTGCAACAGATTTCCTGTTATGCCTGACATCTAAATCTTTTAGTGGATCTGGATTGAATTGACTTGTCTCTACAGCTCATAAAATTTAATACACATCAAATTAATTGTGATGTGTCAGGGAACAGAAGAGGAATTGCTGGGGATAGTTCAATGACATTTTTCTCTCATCATATGAAGCATGAGAGCACCCAAAATTATTGTTAAAATTGTAACTATTAAAAATCAAAAGAGTAAAGTTATTTTAAAAAGGGGGAAATATTTTGAATATATTTTTACATATGTAAAATTAATACATTCCACATTTAAAAGTGCATAATGTAGGACTTATTTTAACATCAGATTTATAACGTTTTCTCTTTGTTCTCTAGTTTACCGAATTTAGTCCTTTTCTGTAAGTAGAATTCTGACTAGGCAGTTTCCGAAAACAGAAAACAAGAATGCTGCAGCCCTGAAAAAATGTCCAGAGATGTTCACTGAAAAGCCTTATTTAAAAAGAAAATGGAAGAAAGATCATGATAAATATACTAATACAGGCTGTAGCATAGGAGAAACACTTCTAGTGTTCCTTTTTCATAAAGCGGTCTGCTGAACCAGCAATGAGGCATCCAGTGAAACTGGAGAGAGAGCATTTTTTAAAATGTTGAAAGGAAATCCTCCAAGAACACAAAATTCACCAGTAAAATCTTTGCCACAAGGGTGACGGTCCAGCACAGGACTAAGCATTACCACGAGGACAGTGGGAAGCTGCATTTCCAGTTAATTAAGACTGCCATAACTACCTTAGTGTTTCTTATTAGTCCTCAGGCTTCTAAGCTCTGGTTGTGACATAAGTGGTTAGGATGAAAAAAGAAAGCTTCCCTATAAGAAGGTTACTGACTATTGAAAGTTTTTGGACTTGTCTTTAAAACACTTAGCCGTGCTCAATTTGTAGTACGCACAAATTTGAATAATTATAACATGCCCAACATTATTATATTTGGAAGTAGGATATACATTTAATTTCAAATTACTACTTTTATTATTAAATTGTTGAAGAAACTTATGTCTTTCAATTTCAAAACTCATTAAAATATTCTAGATCATTTTATCTACAGGATTTATTCTATCAGGCTTCTTATTAGAAAGATTTTGCATGTCATGACTTTCTTCTCCACTAGAATTATTATATATTCTGCTCAAATTTCGTTTTATATTTATCCATCTGAACGAATGTGATGTTTACATTGGTACAAAATATTTTGGAGGAGAAGTAAACACAAGGAAATTATTAAATATTTATTTCTTAGAGTACTCTCTTGATCAGGACATTTTCCATTAGAATTTTGGAGGGAAAAATAAATAAAAATCAAATTATTTTTCTGTCACGACCTTCCAAAAATTCAACTTTAATGAGAAAGTACTGGTTTCTGTAACAATTACTACAAAAATTCCCCATTTAACAATTGTAGTAAGGAACCTGGGCTGACTGACTTTTAATTTCTCCTAGACTAACTTTGACCCCAATGGCAATTTCCTTCTCCTCTTACACATACCTGTGTTGTACCACTTCCCCTATGTTTTTCAGCTTAACCAGTATGTTTAAGTTCAACAGGCACTGGCCACTAATATTTGCAACCTATTTGTGGCTGCAGTTACTGACAGCCTCTGGTCCCAAGTCATGATTGAATCTTTACCACCAAAACCACAAAATCTTCTTTTACCAGCTGAATTAAAGAATATTGTAAGAGATAAGAAAGGAAGTAGTAGATTTCAGTTATTGTGGAAAACAAGTCAGAGTCATGTAAACAAGGTCAGTGTATCTTGCATTTCCCATGATTTAGTACATTCTGAGGCACATCCTAACGCTCTCTGTGGCCTTTAAGAGCTCGTGTCATTTCATGAGACCTACATTATTATGAATGCAGCACAGTTTCTTGGAAAGTGTGAGATTGTGATAGTCCTTACTGTAGAATGGCATTGCCATCTTCTGATCAATGCTTTAGCTCCTCTCTTTTCATTTACTGGCTGCCTTTCACTGCTGGTCTCAAGTCACAGAAAAGTTTCATTCTTCTGGAATCCTATGCTGTTAGAAAAGAAGGGGATTTACTCCCTACTGGCTATGTTTTCCTGAAAGTTGACAGCTTCCTCACAGTCTCCTCCGTGCTTTGGAGCTGATCCCCACAGTGGAACCTATTTCTGGCTCTGTTTTCCCCCAGACAATGTGAGTTCCAAGAGATTCTTCAGGGATTGCTCTAATGGCCCTGCAACTCACTGTGAGATGGTTTTAAATGAAATAGCATTTCTTTGGCAACTCTTTAGCAAAAGTGAGAAAAGAATGAAATACCAGATGAAAATAATCTTTTCTGGATGCACACTGTGGAAGACATTGCTAGGGAATGCATACCACAGAAAACTCACCTACCAGGTGCTGAAACATTCACTTGGATGTGTAGCATGCTATGAGCCAGTGCTTTTCTTAGAATCTTGTCAAAGCACCATGACACTGTCTGAAGGCAAAAACCACTCACACAGTTTGCTTTAAAGATCATTATGCTAACAGACGTTTGGGAGTTTTGGAATGCTCTCACCATTTTAGGGTTGCAAGTGGGTTAACCAAGCTAATTAACTCCTTTGCACCACATCATTCATAAAGAAAAATTACATTCCTTGTCAAAGAGTTGAGGTTTTGATTTATTTTTTTCTTCTAAGTTCTTTAAATTTGCAGCAAGAATGCTTTTTTTTTTTTTTTTTTTAAATGAGCTTTCTGGCTTTCCCCATAATACCATTATAATGTTCTTTGACAACTGACATTACTAGCATTACTTACATGCCCAGGTCATTGTTCTTAACTTACAAATTTTCCAAACTAACATTAGCCAACTAGCTGGACAAAGTGCACAGTGTAATTAATTACGTAAACCTTTCAAATCTATATGAAGAAACACTATGAATCATGGTGCCAAAAATATTTATTGTCACCTCTCCTTAAATACCTTTGGCTCTTAGACATAATCACAATGGATAGTCCAGTCTAATGACCCTGAAAAATAGCTATGATATTTACAGAAATTATTGATAGACATACACAGTTTCCTTCCTTCTAATTAATTTGTAATAGTGGCAAGGTGCCTGCCCAGGGGCTGCTCAGATCCTCTCCCTAACAAAATATAGTGGATTTGCATAAATAGCTTGCCAGAAAAGGAAAAATGTTGTTTTGATAATGTCCTGTCATGTGCCAACCCTGCCACATTGATGCCACATGCCTCTTCTCAAAGGATTATATCAGTCCATATTTAATTGCAGAAAATAGCTTACATATTTCTTGTAAACAGCATATTTTCAAACCAGAAGTGTTGTGTATAGCTGGTTAACACATAATAATAAGAATGTTAATTCCTAAATAAACAGCATATGAGTCTTTACCCTCTGCCCCAATATGGAAACAAATAGGACTTGGAAAAACATAGGTGCATTAGATAAGTCTAATACAGGATTAAAGCCTGTGTCAGTAATTGTAAAAGACATTACTGTCCCACAACTTGTGACTAACTTGCATCTTCGTTTGGCTGTAGTTTTGATGCAGTATCTAAATATGTTGCCTTTCATGATTTTTTTATCCAGATCTGCCTCTCCTTGTGCAAGGTACATTCTTCAGCTCTTTTTCATATTCTTCCAAGATAAAATAAACAATTAACAGCACCTGCACTAAGGAAGCAAATGCATGTGAATGTGCATGAGAAAGGAACATTCTCTAATTAAAAAATTAAAAACAAAATAGCAATTACTTGCAATCTGTTCTTGGGAAGAGAACAATAAAATTTTATCTATAGCACAAAGTAGCCAACCAGCTTAATGAACTGCTGGATAGTATTCAAATATTTGAAGAGATTAGAGTGATTGCAGAACTTACATAATGAGAATTGACCAGGTCTCCTCCACATCCAGAGAAAAGGAGTTTACCGGGTGTATGCTGATGTATACTATGATGTAAAGCACTAGATTTAATGTCAAGAGTTATCAGCACATTATTTATTCAAATTATAGAAATGCACACTTATATTTGGAACAAACACATTTTTGAGACAGATGAATGAATATCTGAATGGAAGAATGGGTTGTACATTCATTCACATTCAAAATTCAAATGTCCTGCCTAAAAGACAAGGCATTTGAAACGAATCCTGTCTACTTTAATGCAGCATGAATTTTGACCAGGCTCAGGAAACAAAGATAGTGTATTGAAGTCTACAATAAATTTATGTTGGTCGGATGGAAGAAATATGAGATGTTTCCAAACAGAAAGGAAGGAGTTTTTCCCCAAATAGCTCGATGTTTAACCAATCCATCCAATGTCACTACAATGGTATAAAATTCCTTAGATCATTTCAGCTGTAACTGCAAGCAGATAAAATATTTGTTTGCTGAACAGTCATATAAATGCTGACTACTGCCTTAAGTCTTTAGTCTTTAGATCTTCTTATTCCTTCTTTGGTAAATTCCAAAATATCCCATACACTATAATGCAAAACATCCCTTGGTGCAAAACAAAGTTCAGGTGTCTCTCTCTTCTCCAGAGCCCAAACTATTTGTCCAAAAGAGATTTCTCACAAACTACTAAGTATTCTAAGAGTTAAAAATCAAGTCTTTAAAAGGTACCACTATTTTTAGATGTTACAAACTCCTATTACACAGTTTCAAAAGTATTAGCCTTATCAGCTGTTCTTTAATGGAAGCAGCACTTATACAATTATGTTCGCCTTCTTCTAAAAGCTTCCAATCCATACAGCAAGGAAAAAAAATAAACCATCCTGAAATACTTGCTTTTCTTTTCTGTCCAACATTCTTATTTCAGTAAAACTGCATTGTATAGTAGATGGCAACAATTACCTCATACCAGTGAAAGGCCAGACTGTAACCATCATTTTTTCAGCTTGCATTAAAATTTTAGTGCAGGTACCTGAGCAAAACATAGGTTTCCAGCTGTCACAGCAGGTGCACTGTATGCAGTGGTCTATTAAAGGAATAAAGATTAGTAAAGTAAGTGCAACATGGCATAATGTTGTGGGGCCACTAAAATGTCTTTTAAAAGTATACCACTTATGATGCTGTCAGTCTATTGACTCGTGTGACATAACAACCACTTTTCCTAAAAGCTGAAAGTACTCAGCTTCTCACAAATCCCAGCCCCATCTATTGGTGAGAGAAGCGACAGACATCTGGAGTCAGGAGCAAGGCTTCACTCCCTGAGCATCTGTAACTCTAGTGCAGGGAGTATCTAAAATGGAGAAAGGGATGTTGGCTTTGGGTTTTCTTTTCCTCACACAGAAAGGCACCACAGACATGGCTGAAAGCAAGTCATACTAAAATAAAGAGCATGCTTGCTCTGCTTACAGCTAAGTAGGAGACACAGAAGATATATCCCCATTGTAGATGACCGTAGACATTGTAAAACTTTCATCACTACTTTCTACTGAAAAAATCTCATCATGGGTATATTTACTAGTGTTATTTTCTTATAAAAATAACATTCATTGCTCTTTAGAACTTATATGATATTTCTAAATGTGAGGTTAGTTAAATTATCTTAGTTTGTTTTATTGTTAGGAAGGAGGAGCTGTGTTTGCTTAGTAAATCTACTTCTCGAATTCCACCATATGTCATTACTAACCTGTCCGTGAAGTGTCATTTTAAGTGGTGGTCCTTCATTATTTTTATTATTACATTATTATTACAGTTATATTTTTATGCTAGCAGGAGCAAGGCGGAGGCAGGAACAGACATATATTGGAAGATAGGCCTTTTACTAGGGATCAAGTGAATTTACAGAATCCAAGTAAGAGCAGCAACACCTATGACATGTAATTGCCTCCAGCACAGAGAGACATTCACCTTATTCTCTCCCTGCTCTTTTGGAGTAACCATCACATCAGCACCCTAAAGCCAGTAAAATAGCCAAGATAACCCAGAAGTCCTGCCTGTGTCTTTTTTTGTTACTGCACTTACTCAACCTGAAACTGCAGTCATGGTTGAGTGAGGGACGAGGTATAGAAAGCCAAGTCTTATAGAGGCAAACCAGTAAAGCTTCAGAAAGCTGACAATACTCTCACTTCATTTGAGTTCAGTGCTGAACTGGGGCTTTTTCAAACCATCTGTGACTCATCTCTGCAGTCTCCTGGTTTCAAAGTGCTTGCTTCTGCGTTTATACCAGCCTTACCAGAGCACCACACAGGTGTGAGGCAGCTGTGGGCTACTCTGCCACAGTGCTGCCACCTGTTCCTGTGCCGTGAAACCATACACCTCAGAACAGGTCACTCACTAAATTTCAGAGTCCTCTTCATGGTGTAAAGAGAGAAACAGAAATTCCACCAGAGGAAGCACCAGAAATTATTTAAAACAAACAAACAAACAAACAAAAAAACACAAAAAAACCCACCACAACTTCTGGTATAGAATGATTACTTGCTACATATAACATTGATATACTGTGTATAGGCACACAATCCAAATTTCAGAGGAAAATCTGACAAGAGTTAGCATCCTCATGTTCCATCTATCATTCATGGGGCAGAACTCTGTGTATTAAAAGCACCTTTCACCATTTTGGAAAGCAATAGCAAATTGGCTGATTAACATAAATGTACAACTGTATTGTCTCTTAAGAGCTATTATCATGCTTTCAAAATGTAGTTGTTTCAGTTGTTAAATTTATGAATTCTCCTGTTTTTTTAATATATAAATCTTGGCACCTCTATCACACAGGCTATAATTCCCAGTAGGTAGAAAAGCCTTGAGCAAATATAAAATGAACTTTTAAAAAATATGTGAAGCTGGGGAAAAAAAAATACAGCAATTCAGAAAGGCAATTAGTGTTGGTAACAGTCTCAAATAAACTTTGGATTGGGAAATTTACAGAATTTATTCCAGTGAGATTTTGTTAAGCCTTGATATAAACTACATAAAGCAAATAATAAATTAGTCTCTTCAGTCTTTCACTTCTAAAATAAAATAGTGTCCTACTTCTGGTATAGAATGACACACAATCAAATAAGTATGTTGATATTCATAAGACTATTCCCCTTCTGCAGGAAAAAAAAAAAATCAGACCATTATCCCTGAAATCCAAATGTGCTAATCAGCCAAATTCAAGAGGTCCTTTCCCATGAAAAGGCAAAGAAACCCTGGCACTAGTCATTCCATTGACTTAAATAGAACCACTTGAATAACTGAGAATCTCCCAACTGGGCCAGAGCTTTCTTAGCACTACATTGTAAATTATAAAAAGATATACTGTACTGTATCTCTTCCATTAGGCAGCTGTCGAAAATTGTACTGTTGGTACCTCTTTTATCATCTAGTGAGAATACATCTAAGATAATGAAATCATACATTACCCTTTGAGATTTACAAATCTGACACCACATGTAATATCTGGTCTCCCTTCTTTAAATTAATATATAAGGAGAAATCTCTTTGTATGTGGAAAATAATTTCTTTCATTTCTTCATAATTTTAGAGATCATTTAATGAACAAAATCATGGTTTGATAGAATCTTTCTCTCATTGTGGCTAATCTAATACTTATCTAACATTTTAGGTAGTACTGTGCTATCTGTATTACTACTCAATGAGGCTGCCACTTGTTCCAAAGACAAAAAGCAGACTGGCAGGGAAGCAGCAGTTTGGCTTAACTTCACATACTCTCTTGTCGGAGAATTTCAAATCACTCTTCATATCTTTAGTGAGCTCATTCGTTCAGGAGAAACAGCCTGGGCTTGGCAACTGATTTTGGGAGTACATATTTCTCTGATGTTCTAGGGAGTACTAATTTGTGCCTTATAAATTATACAAAGTACCTATCAAGCAGTAAATAGGTAAATGGAAGTGAAGGTCAGTAGCGTTTGAATGAATCTGCTGCTGAAGATTTGTTTTCTGATATTTTAATTGCTCCCTTCAGATGCATTCAAAAGGCATGATTATCTTTAAATAATGGTGAAAATATAGACCCTTTTTAACTCCCTCTGCTTGATCAACCAAATCACGCTCAAATTTTATGTATTCACCTATGAGGCACCTCATAGCTCTGTCTGCAGTACTAGCTTGTTTCTTCTCTTTTTCCTCTCCTTACCCCTGCAGACCTGTCAAGCTGCAGGTTTTTTCCTTGATTTTTTCCTATTTTATATAACCATCATTTTTCAGTTTGCACAATAGTATCTGTGTGGTTTTCTGACTAATCTTAATAATTTGCCAGGTTATTTACATGATACACACATGGAGTTCTGTTGTTGGATATGCATTGCCCCACAGACTAATGCTGCCTATTGTTTCCAGTGCTTACAGAAACCCTTTTTCAGGGCTTGATCCTATTTGCAGGGCAAAGCAGCATGTTTTTAAGGACAGGAGGATGAAAGGAACAGGTTAGCAGCTGTGTCCATATTGCAGCTCTTAAACCCACCTGTACAACAGAAGATTGGAGGGCTCAAACCAATGGTCTGAAACACATCGCATAACTCTGGGATTTTAAAAGAAATTTTGAGGAAGAGGCAACGATATTTTTTTCTTCTGTGAGACGTTCACAGCCACCTCCATGTGGTGATCAATCCTAGGTCAGAGAGAATTTTGTTTAGACTCACAGCCATCATCCACTTTAAACAGTTTATTGAGCGCTGGGCAAAGACCCAGAACTCCACAGGTCACTTTACTACTGCTACAGAGAGTAGTGACTGAACCCTTTTCCCTTAAAACCTCAAAGACTTTTGTCTTGAAATTTCTTATTTTCACAGTTTTTAAGAGGCTACTAGTTGAGTAATGACAATGAGTTTTGTCCTTCAATCTGTTTTAGAGATACAGGTTTCTTGTCAGTAGGTTACAAATTAAATTCCCCAACACAGAGAGACTATTCAGTAATTCACCACAGCTTTTTAATCATAACTCACAGTATGTGAAGTAGTTCTCCACAGGAACGAAGGATTGTCAGAAAAAAAAAAAAATTACAGATACAGTTTATTCTATCATTGAGCAAAGGCTGGACATGATAGACTCTTGAAGGCCTTTTCAGGATTTCTTTAAAATAGTTACTCCTTTTCTATCCTGTATATTTTTCAAATACAGGACTTCAAAGACTACACCTCCCCAATAGTAGAAGTATTCTTCAGGTAGCTTTCTTTCAAACTGGAGGATGTTACCCAATTATCACACTCATCGGGACCTGTTAACCAGAGGTTTGAAGCCTACAATAAAGATAACGTACAAGACAAACCCTCGTGCATTCACCACTCACTGTAGATGGCTTCTGCTGTGAGCCACTTCTATTTCTTTTGATACAAAACTTCCCTAGGAGACGAAATAACAGGTATGCCTACGTGCATGCTGATTGTCTGCATCAATTCACCGAAACTTGTGGGAGACATGCAGCACAACAAAATTGCTTACAACAAACAGCTTGTTAAAGTAAGTCTAGAAAACTTCCCTCTAATTTCTCACCCACTTCCCCACACACTCCCCTCTGGTATGTAAGTGGAGTCCCTAGATTAGAGGGAAGGAGGCCAGGGAAAGTTTCACAAAACCCAGGATGTTGGATCTCTGGATTTGTAAATTGTCTGTTTCTGAAGCTTCAATGCAGGCAGCAGCCAGCTCAAACACTACATCCACCCACAGATGTGATTATCAGTGCACAAATTGAAAGGAAAAACGGAGATGACCTGCTTTAGGTAGGCAGCAGAATGAGTAGCAGAGGAGAAGAAACAAAGCACACCTCAGGCTCAATAAATGCCCACTAGAGGCAACTGCCTTCCCTGTGCCTTCCCAAACCAATTAAAAAAAAAAAATAAATCTGATGATGAAAAATAGTACTGCAATTTGAAAGAGAGGGGAAGGAAAGCATTTTATTATCCAGACTAGGCTGCTATAATTCAGTCAAATAAAGGCATTCCAGATGGTTCTGAGGGTAGGATTTCTAGTTTGTTTAAAGAAGAGAGTTAGTTCTCAACATTTATTATTTACCTGGTTCTTTATATGTATTTTTATGTACAAATTATTACATGAAAATCTTATACCTGCAGTGCTGAAAATCTTTTTGCCTGGGATTGTTAAAAATGAAGGTAAACCGAAATAGCTTTTTCTCTTACTAATCTTAAAACACAAATTGGCGAAAAGCGTCTGTGTTTGCCTTAAGATAATGCTGTGTAAAGAATATTTAAAATGACATAGGCATTCTTTCCTGGGGACCTCCTGATGGTTCCTGACATTTCAACCTCGTAATGTACCAGGCTGATTTTATTTTGTTTGTGCAATTAGTCATGTTACTTAGCAATACAAAAAGTGCCTTTTACACTAAACTCTAGGGAATAAAATATGCAGAATTCATGAGATACAAAACACATCAAAATTCATTTCCTGAGCGGAAGCACTGAAACATTGTGCAGCAAAAACTATTACTTTTTTCATTGTGTTTGTAATAAAGAACTCAAGCAACCATGCCCTTCAGGGCTGGGCTCCTCACCACTTCACTTGAACTCAGCCTCAGCGTTGAGCCATGGCATGTGAAGTTAATTACTCTGGGCATTGGGGCTCTGAACAGAAGAATGACCCTATTTGCAGCTCCGTGTACCGTGTACTACGCTACAGTGAATTCTTTCAGTACCTACACATCGCACACTCAGTGGCTCTGAATGAAGCAATAATTCTCACGCTCTGGAGGAAAGCTCAGCCGTCATCTCATTTTCGCAGGGACACTTGTCTTCCCAGGTAACCATTTAATGGGGGCTGACATCAGTCCACATCCAGTCACTGTCACCCTCCCAGTTCAAATGGCATGAAAATCCAAGGGTTACAGCTTTCAGAAACCGTCATGCAAGAGGGCAGGCTTGAAATATTTTCTGAGCCTGGATCTTGGGATTCTGATGCCTTTCTATCAGCTTTTGTGATAAGGACATCAGAATTATGCAGATTCAGAAATCTGTGGCTGTGAGTGGCTCCTCATCCAGAGAACCAAACACTGTCTGCAGGAGACCTGGTTTACATAATTTGGCAAGATGGTTGACTCACCAAGGAGCTGAATATTTTCCTAGGAACTGCATAGATGGGGAAAAATAATGTAGCAAAAAAGCCCGTTAGACATGACTGCTCATGAAACAACTAACTACTCTCAGCTACTGTTGGAGCTGAAGTTTCAGCACCTTTGAAAAATGAAAAAATGGAAAAAATACCCTGACCCTCTACATGTGCTGAACTGTCTGGCTTTATCTGACATAGTCAAAAATTATGCAGATAGTGTGATGTATATCTGGTCAAGAGTAACATTAACTTGGAAGGGGAATAAAATAAGGGAGGAAAGATTTATACCTGGTAAAAATCAGTTGCAAATCTAACTAAAATAATAGAGGCATTTAGTTTCTTTAGCAGGATTTGTACCATTTTATTTATTCATATTATGATACATCTTCTACTTGAAATGAAGTCCTTAACACTCAACATTTTGAACAGTAGTTGCAGATAATGGAATAGTTACTTGGAGGCAGAAGACAAGAGCAGGGCATTTATCTGTTGAGATATTCCTTTATTTCACCAATGTAAGGCAGTAAGTCTGCAGGGTTTTTTTTACTTCAGTCCTTTTTGGCTTCTTTAATTTTTTTTATTTCCTGATTTTGGTTAATTAATTGATTTATTCATTCACTCATTTATGTCTAACCTAGAAATATGTTATTTTGCAGCTTCTGATTTTAATTCATCAGATACAGACCTTGCATAATCATGTAGGGAGAAGAGAGCACAGAGAAGAACTATGTAATTGCTCTTGAATATTGCCTTAATTCTGCATAAGATAGCAAAATCAATTATAGATTTTAACTTGCTAGGTCTGGGCTAGTCATCCAGGTAATTTTTAAGTGTGGTTACCATTTACTAATATTCCTTTGCCAATAACCATTCACAGGCCTTTGCTAATTGGTTATCCAGCTCTAACAGAAGCAGTGGGGTTTGACTGGGTGTAGAGAAAAACACACTTGATTCCTTCCTGATACATGTATGTGCTGGGATGAGTTGCATTTAAAGATGAATTAGGTGATTCTGCAAGGAAGAAACATTAAGTGCTCTACCCTTTGGAAACTGTCCCTGCTTTTGTACAGCCCATATTAAGTAACTGTCTGTGACTTCCAACACAACAAGGACATTCTTGACATGCTTATTCAGATACCATGTTCTCAGTAGCTGAAGAGAACTAGATTTGCTAGTTGCAATTAAATGACGCTTCTTTTCTGGTTTTTAACTCAGTAATATCACCATTTATTTCTACTAGATTTTTCCAGGCCCAATGATGTTGCGATTTTTTTTTTTCCCTTTAAAGAGAATGTGAGGAAGCATGTTCCTATCAATGAAATTTTATGTCTTAAACTTCCAAAACTCTAAAAATAATCTCTCAGATCTCCTGAGGTATCATCAGGAACAGAACTCTCCTGTTTCTTTCTTTTGTTCATTCATCTTTTCTTCAAGCTCTGAGATTTTTTTTTTCCAGACCCAAATCTGAAGTTTCAAAACAGACAGCCATGAAGGGAACACTTTAAGAAAGCTAGAGTAGGTGAGATCTGGAATGGTTTTGCCTGAGCTGACAGTTTAATGTGCAGAGCTTTCAGGTGACCCAGCAGAAAAAAACAGTTTTTCCTGACATACTCAGTGAAGTCACTTGGAGTCTTATAAGGAGATAAGTCAACTATTGAGACACATAAACCTTACTCAGTTGCTTCAATACTTAAAGAATAAAGTGGGGTTTTGTCCAGCTTCTTTTTTTCCTCCAAAGTATAACCTGCCTGTAATTTTTTTTCTACTTTACTAAGGAGCTGTTACAACAGTCCAGATTATGACATTTCAGATTAATCTATGTGATTTTATATCCTGCTTAGTCACAAATTGTCATAGTTAACATTGATCTCAGTAAGTACACTTCTCAGGTAAACAGTACTCAACATAGTGTCTCTTTCAGATGAATTCTTTTTTATTATTTAGTAGTTGTTATAGCCAGTGGCTTGGTTATATGATAATATTTCTTCTTGCACCTGGATAGCTAAAACTTAAAGCCAGAGAATAAAGACGAGAGGATTGTGATTTACAGCATATGATACTTCTAGGGGAATTTTTAAGATTAATATTGATTTGTGAATATACTCCTCAAAATGTTGTAACTTTGCACATTTTTAAATCTGCCAGACAGTTGTCTGAGTAATCATCGATAATATTGAACTAGTTGTATAATGACTGATTCAAACTTTCCTTATTTCTGTTGAAAATTGACCTTTATTTAATGTGTTTCTAACCATCCTAGTTTACTTCTAAGAAGCAAAGATTTTTTTCTTATTAAATCAAGTCTGATCATAGAAATAAATATCATAGTCTGTCAAGCATAAAACATACTACTCGTGAATTAATATCAATATTTGAGCCATTCCAAAGGTTTTAAATGCTCCAATTAAGATATAGAATCACTTGATGGATTTAGAATATGTTTAGCATACTTAAATTAATGAATCTGCTGTGTCACCACCAAATTTTCCGTTTATGGAATCTAATTACAAAGAAAATCACTCCAAGCACACAGAAAGGAATTGTTGGAAAAACGATCCATAACTTTCAGAATTCAATTCAGGTTATGACATGCTTTGTGAGACAAACTTACCAGATCTTGAATTCTGCAGATTTTTGAAACAACATTGAAAGGTTAACTTTAAAGAAAACACGCTTGCAACCATCCCAGGCTATTGGAGAAAATCAACTGTCATCTCTCCATAATTTCACAGAGTGTCTACTGCATCCAAATGAAAGGCAAATTTACTGGTTTAAGAAGCAGATGATTTGTCTGTTCTGCAGCAGTGCAGCAATTGCTGATGGAAAGATCCTTTGCAGTTCTGCTTCTCTGAAATGGAAGCAATTAATCTGGTTAATATTTTGCAATGCCATCTTTTCCTCTAAAATAAAACCTAATTCTTAAAAAAACAAAAAGTGTAGACAAAGAAGAAACTCACATTGCTAAGTTGCCTTTTAGAGCTCAGAACCATGAAGTGGAAGTCCCTTCAGAGCAGCAGACTCACATGCCATCTCCCGCTCTCAAAATGCTATGGACTGCTTACCCACTTGTTTCTCTCTTCTGTTCTCATTAAATTTACTGATGTAAGCCAGAGAAAGAGAATTTTCCTGAGAACTTTTCATTTTAATAAACCATCACACTGAACTGTAACTTCCCAGGCACAGAAGCTTTTTATTTGAAACAGAGGAGCTCCTTCTAATCCTTATTAAATATGCGTTCAGCCTGTTAATGACTCTGCTATCCTGTCCAGTGAGAATCCTGGACACACAGGATCAATTCCTAGGAGAATGGTGGAGGCACACACTTAGATTGGATCTGCAGAAGTTTCTCCCTCAGTTTTAATATTTTAATACCCACACAGAGTATAAATATGGTAGCAGTAAAAGTTGTATTATGAGAAGTCTTTATTCAAGTACACAAAATCTACCACTGATTCATGGAATGTGCTATTTCTGCAAGGAATGCAAATAGTGTGCTGGTTTCAGTTGAACTGCTGTTATGTGCACCCATGAAAATCAAGTTCAGGATCTATATAAGTATCGTTATTAGACAGAGTCTTTATATAGGACATATTTTTATTATTGTTCATCACTGATGTACATACCCTTTCCTCTTCTACTGCCATGGTATTTAGAAAGATGAAAAATTAAAGGCAGTAGGCATTTAACTTCTTTTCTTAAAAATACTGAGCAATGTGTACTTTTTATCTACAGATTTTTCAACTCTACTATCTGTAGAGCATCAAGTTATATTCACAGAAATTATAGTAAAAGACAGACAGAAATAAAGTCAGTGGATGTCAACATCTTCATCTCTTTTTGTTAAAAAACCCAACCAAAACCAGTGTATTTCAGAAAAACAAACAAACAAACAAAATAGGAAAAAAGGGAAGGAAAGGAAAAAACATGCTGCTGACAGGTGACCAGGGAAAATAACTTGTAGGAAGGTTTTAAGCCCTGAGGATTTATTTATACCTGCTGGGTTAGAGACTGCCAAAGAGCAGAAATAATGATCAGACAGACAAATACACAACCACAAATAAGCCTGTGCCATTGCTCCTGGCAACTGTTCATTATTTAAAACAGTGCTACTTTGAAGAGAAAAGCAAAATGCTTGAGACCTGCTCTTTGTACAAAGGTAAAGGAAGGCTCTCTTTAAAGACTGAGCATCCTGAGAGAACTTTTCAGGTAAAAGGCTGTCTTCCAGAAATATTTCTTGATGGGTATCTAGAAATAGGTTTGTTTTGATTTGTTTAAAGTAAATCAAAATTGTTCCAAAATCTGCAGGTCCCTATCTGTAGCAGCTCACAAGGGGTTGTAGATATCCATGTTGTTTTTTTGCTGTTTACTGAACCCAATCATTCAGCTTGATTTCTGGTTTGATTTACATATTCAGCTTTCTAAGTTTATTGAAAGGATGCAAATAAACTAGTAAATGTTGCACTTTGATAAAATGGAAGGGGAAAATGGCATACACTAAAGCTTTTCTTCATATATGCCACAGAACAAATTGGAAACCTTAGGAACAACTTTGATTCTGAGGGATTGCATGTGACATCTCATGAATTCAAAAAGTTTATTTGAATATCCCACAGGCACAAATATAACTTTCTGTTTCACTCAGGGAGTAAATGGTTTTTATAGTGTCACTTAGAGTAACTCCGGGGATGGTGCTGTGCAGGATCAGGAGTTGGACTCAATCATTCTTGTGCGTTTCCTCTACTCGGCATATTCTGTGATTGTGTAGACTACTAGTCACCTACAGAAAAAATCCACCAGGAGCCATTAGATTCATTTAACCTCTCTATTCTCCCTACTCTGTACTTTTGTTAATTCAACACACTTGCTTGAAGAAAAACAAAATGCCCAAATACGACAAGGGAGCTTGATGCAAGGAGGTGGGACAACAACATTTTCTTCTTTTCTTTCTCCTTTTAACTTGTGAAGAACTACATTGTAACCCAGCAGTTTATCAGACTGACACATCTAGTTGTGTTACTGCCTGATGTGATGTGGCACAGCCCATCAGGTACTTGAGAGTCAAGTTCTACTTCTTTGTTTTGACAGGAGCCACTCAGGCCAAGCACAGGTTGCTTTTACTTTCTCTGTCTGCTTTGCTGGGTTAGTATCATACTAGCACTTATTTGAGTGTTATAGAACAGAAGCAGAACTACAGTCACAACCTTGTGATAACGCTTTCTATACCTAATTTTCTCTCTCAGTCCTACATGACCACACTGGTGTCTGTATGGTTTATCTAGACCTTTCATTTTAACGAATAATAGAAAAACTGTGTTTGTTTTTTCCCAATTCCATATCATGCTTAATAGTGCACGTCAATTACACTGTCGTGTCCAGGCAAGTGCATATACAGAGTTTAAGTTAACAAAACCAGCAGGACTACAACTCCCCCAAGAAAATTCCCTTCCAATTTCTTTGTTCAGCATAAGCCACTATCACTAATCTTCCACCCCAGATGTATTACTGGGATGCTCCACTACATTATAGTGGTCTTTCCACACACAATCTCTGGCACTTTTCCAAGAAAATGAGTCCAAATTTTTATTCAGAAGACAATAAATTTGCAGACAAAAAAACCTCGTGCAGCTGAAGAGGCTGCCACTCCTCTCTCCTGCTGTTTTTCAGTTTCAGTTTTTAGTGAATAAAAGGAAAATTGTGTAGTTTGAAGTCCCTAGGAATTCTCTCAACTACAAAGAAAGAAGCTCATGTTGCTGAAGTGACAGCAGACAGATAAAACCAATACTCAGGAGAGAAAATACTAGCAGAACCTCAAATGGCTCAAATTGATGCATTATTTTTATTATTTGTAGCTAAATAAATTGTACCTAGTATTAGCTGTAGATCATATCTGATCCTAGTTTTGTGTGAATGTTGATGTAAGCATCACACAGTCTTTTAGCACACAGTCTAAAGGTTTCTTTGTAGTGAATAAAAAATATATCCAAGTGACATTTTCCCCATTAAAAACAAATATTTAAACAATTTCTACCTCCTCTTTAATTATGTATAACGATGCCCACTTTCGTCCTCAGACAAGCCCCATACTTCAAAGATCAGCTTTGCCCAAGGTCTGCAGGTAATTCTAAACAAGTGTTTGAAGATCCCTGAAAATGAGCTGAATGCTACTTGCCTCCAGGGTGGTTATCCCACTTACACTCCCATATAGTGCTTATGCTAAAAAATTAACCCTATTATCAGGAAAGAATGACTTCTGAGTGGCTGCAGCGAATTAAAATAACAAAGGGAGCTGGACATTATAAATTTCATGAGGGAGTTCAGTGGGTCAAACGAGGCAGGGGGACTGATGGAATAGCACAGGCTGCTTGTGTAAATATGTGAGCATAACAGTTTTTACAAATTTAATTGCCTCACTCTGGGAAAAGAAGTTAGGGTAATGTTTGCAATGGAAGAATTTTTGCTGAAATTTCTTCCCATCCATCAATCTTTTCCTCAGTAATATGAGAAGTTTGTTTTTATGAGCTCAGAAATCTAGTTTATCATTGTAAGACATAGAAGCAGAGATTACTTAGGGTCTGTTTTCATTTGGTTTGATGTGTGGGTTTTTTTTTTTACAAAATTAACAGTTTAGTTTTCCTTTGCCTTGTGATTGCCTAACTTAACCAAGGTCACAAGGATAAATAGAGATTTAAAAAGCAAATGTATGTAGTTCTGGGGATTTGGGCTCTGCTGTGGAGTTGCATGATCTCATCATGGACAAACTCATCCTTTCCCACAGATCTCCACTGACTTTTCCACTTTCTCCTCCTGTCCTCGTCAAACAGGATGTAAGAAGTGGACAGGCTCACATTCATCCCACACTTATCCCACAAAGCACAGTCAGAAGGATCACAAAACAAGAAAGACATTTCCTTTCTCTTCCTCTTTTCAGGCATTTAGTTGTTAAACTGAGGGGAATGCATCAAGCAATAAGTACAAAAAGCATGACAGGTTGTTAATGTTCATTCAGCAAACTTAGGAGGAATGAAAGCAGAAGCAGACCCACGTAAAGAATAGTTTCATTGACTTGTGGGGCCAGATGAGGCTCTACTGAAATTTCATTGACTTTTGTGAGATTACCCCTGAGTCATTATGGTCTCTAGAGAGATTAGTCCTCTAGGAGAATATGACACCCCATCAGCCCGTATTTTGCTTTCTGGAAAACTGGTTATGTCTTGAGAGCACAGATCAGGGCATGAAACAAAAAAA
>VZRF01000394.1:176278-313477 GCA_013396875.1 Vireo altiloquus
TACCACAAAAAAAAAAAAAAAAAAAAAAAAAAATAAATAAAAAAAAAAAAGAGCAATTACCAGTCAAGGTGGATATAATTAGGCCTATATCAATGTGATAGAAATTAAGTGGTTCATTTTTATAAGAGAGGAAGCTCTGCAGGACATAAATAAATTAGAAAAATTTCTTATTTTATAGAGTAATAGAGGGTCCTTGGAAAGTAAACAAACAGCAAGCACTAAGAAGGTTTATGTCACAGCACTAGTTAAAATCCCAGCCAAGAAAGGGAAAAATACCTTGGATTTAGCAATAGCAATAAAAATATTTTTAAAAGAACATATGGACAAGCCTTCTGATAAAATGCTTAGACTATTACAGGAAAAAATATGGAATAAAAATATGTGCGCAGAAGAAGGAAAATACTTGCTATCTGAGAGCTCAGAATTGAACAAGGTTGCCAAGACCTTGTTTTAGCAAATGCAAGAACTGAGGATCTCTTTAAGTAGTTGATTGCCTCCTACTCTTAGTCTTGGAAACACTTTCGTGGCTCCAATATAGACCATTAATAAGCCAGATTCTTCACCCTTACTAACTGCATTTGGAGCTGTCAGCCTGTGACTCCTCCAGGGGACAGAGAAGGAAAAAAACATCACAAATCTCAGTAGAGCTAAAACGGTAGAATCCTTCAACATACATTTGTCAGCTAAACTGGAACAAGGCAGGTGTGGGTGGATGTTTCCTTCTGCAGCTGTGCAAGAGGGGTGCTACTCTCCTGCAGGAGGACAGCAGCAGCCAGCAGGCAAGGTGTGTGGCATGTTAGCCCCTTCCACCCTCTCACTGGGTTGCAAGGATTTACTTTTAGAATTGAGGTCCATAAAAGTGATCAAATACTCACCGTTGTTGTGGGTTAACCCAGGACACTAAAGAACAAAAATAAAAAGATCCAGAAGTTGCATCAGGCTGCGAAGGTTGAAGTGGCTCAGGTGGTTCTGGGCTGGCAACATAAAGGTGAATTTTTCACAGTTCTGTTGTGGTTTAACCCCAGACACGCTAAGTACCATGCAGCTGCTAGATCACTGCCCTCCTCTCCACAACCCTGGTGGGATGGAGAGGAGCATCAGATAAAAGAAAAAACAGTAGGTTCAGATAACAATTAACAATTGAAATAAAATAAAATCATTGCAATTAAAATAAGAGAGGAATAAAACCAAAAAACCCAAGTAATGCACAATGAAATTGCTCACCGCCCACTGACTGAGGCCCAGCCTGTCCTCCAGCAGTGATTAGTATGCCACAAATGGTATCTCATTTTTCTCAGTCTCTTTAGTAGAAGAGTGCAGGTCGCAGTTTGCTTTCACTTGGAAGGGTGGTCAGTATACCCGGAGTCAACTATCCCAGGAATGGAAACACAGCGTTACCATCTGCCATGGACTCATCCAGCCTGCACTGGAAGAGAGTGGAGTCCCAGAAATCTGAAATGCATTGATGATATTATTGTGCTGTGCTATACAGCAGAAGTTTTTGAGAAGGGGGAAGAAAATAGTCCGAATCCCTCTGAAAGCCGTTTTGCCATAGAACAAAGTCATGGAACCTGCATGGGAGAATCAGTTTTTTAGAAAGGAAACAGCAATGTGGACATTGTCAGATGCCAGTGGATCAATGGATGCAACCAACAAAATAACAATTATGTCTGCAGCATTTGACAATCAAGAAAACACCAGCTTTCTCAGGCATTGTGAGTTTTTGGAGAATGCATATTCCAAATTACAGTCTGATTGTCAGTCCTCTCTATCAAGTGACCCATAAGAAGAACCAATTCAAATGAAGCCCTGAGCAGTGACAGGTGAGACTCTAGGTCAACCCTTTGGGTTTTGGAGTCAGCAATACAGAGGATCTGAGGACTGCTACACTCCAACTAAGAAAAAAAAAAAATGGAGGTTGGAGCTGCTTCAGAAATGATTTGTGCTGAAGCACAGCTCCTGCTAGCACACTGCCTGCCAGTCCTGGGCTGGATGTTTGAAAGCAAGGGTCCTCTCTACACTAAAACTGATGCTACATGGAATAAGTGGATTGCACTGATCGCACAATTAGCTTGAATAGAAAACCTCAGTCATTCAGGAATTTTGGAAGTGATCATGGACTATGCAGAAGGCAGATTTCAAAATATCACTAGGGAAAGAGGTGACAAGTGCTGAAGAGGTATCACACAGGTCGCCAAAATATTATCATTGTGTTTTAACCAAGCAGGTACTTAAACACCACTCAGTCTTTCACTTACTCACGGTCCAATCGGGATAGGAGAGAGAAATGGGCAAAAAAGAAAAATTCGTGGCTTGAGATAAAAACAGTATGACAGGACAGAAAAGAAATAATAATAATAATAATAATAGCAATCCTATATACAGCACTACGCCAGCTACTAAGAAGAAAATTAGCTCAATTCCAGCCAAAACCAGGAACCCATTATTTTCAATCATAATGTAATATATAATTGTAATATAGTAACTAGTATCAAATTTACAAAATTGGAAAGGTAAGTTGATCTGATCTGTTGTAGCTGAATTCAGGAGGAGAAGAAACAAGAAAGAGTAATGAAAGCAAATAACAGAAAGACTGGGTTTTCAGACCATTGCTATAAGTTTTTGCTTCTCCTAAAATACTTGCTTCTTAATGAAAACTTCCAGCTATTCCAAAGGTATCTGGAGTCTTTTTTTGTATTTCCATTTGTAAGGGAACTCACTGCACAGTTTTAATTCAACCACTAAAACTTCCACACCAGGAACAGGCCAGGAGCAAAGTTACTCTGATTTTTACACTGTCCGAGTACTGTGTTTTATTACTGCATCCACTCAGGTCCCTAAGTTACAATAGATATCAAAGTCAGCTTTCCAAATCTATTTTCACAATAATTCAAGCTGGTTTTATGCCTTTTTTTTTCCATTTTCCATCTGTAGCATGTTTAATATAGCCAATTATACGAGAAATGTAAAATGGTGTGATTTAATGAAAAAAATAAAGAGCACATGTACACTTGAGGAGAATAAACTCTTTTATTCCTTGCATTTGTCCTATGCAGCTGAATATAAATACAGGCTTTTGCAGCTTGTTCAGAAATGTTGTTGGTACTATTTATTGCATTCCCATGTATCAACTTTATTCAAAGTGGATGTAAACAATAAATAAAATTATTGCCAAGGTTACTTTTTCTAAAAGTGGCTGTTATAATCAGAAAAAGGATGCTATAAAAATGGTATCTAGTATTTCACATTTATTCTCCCTCAGTGATTTCTTTACCAATTGTGCTCATTTTGCAAGTCAAAACAAGATTCTTTCTCGCTGCCAATACAGCAGTTCCACATGTTACTTGGAAAGCAGACAATATTCTGCTCCTCTCTTTTTCAGTGATGAAGGTTTTAGAATAAAAAACCATACCCACCCATCTGAATGATGATGCTGCAGGAGGTAAAACACAGGGCTTTGCAATTCTGCTTTGCAGTTCAGATAGTGGAAAACATATTTATAGTTAAATGTATGAAAATGTCACAAAACCTGAGGCAGGTACTTGGGCTGACAATTTGCAATTGTCCTTCTGATGCCAAAGCTTTGACTCTAACAGCAGGCCTTGAGGTATGGCAAGCAGAGACCTTAATGTAGCAGTGATTTTGAGTAGGCATAGGAAAGTTTGAAATAGCTGAAATTATATTGAACTTTTGTCCTATTAGTCAGCACCTCTAGCAAGCTGATTGAGAGCTCAAGTCTGGATCTGAATCAGAGGAGTTTTATGGCAAAATTTCTAACAAACTATCAGTTCTGTAGCAACTTATTCAGCCCTGAGTGGTGTAGTAAGAGAAAAAACTCCGAATGTAAAAGTAGTTAAGAGTCTGTTAAAACTCAGTGTTGTTCTGGTTTCCATGTTTTCTGGTGGACTTTTAACATATATATCATTTTAAAAAATTATTTGCTTTACCTTGTTTCCATTTATTTACTTGGAGTCTTTAAAAAAAATATTCTTTCTGCTAACTATTGGCAATGTAACCTATTGTTTGTTAAGCAGCCAAGATCAATTTACAAACCTTTTGTTTAAAAAAATCATTAAACAGACTAAATTAATGGCATATTATATGTGGCTTCTGATAATCCAATTGAGAAAACAGCAACACATATCTAATAAATATTTTCAAAGTTTCACTGAACTGTCATTGGAGCAACTGCTATATTGATCATTCTCTCTTCTGCTCTAAAGGGCTACATTTATACAGCTCAGATGCCTATCAAAAGAATAATCTTTCCTTCAATAACCTTTATTTTGTCTGAGCTTTTAGCACATTTGATGTGCTTCAGCTCCTTAGAGTCTAGAATTTATAGACAGCATTTTGAATGGCATGCACTACCTGAACATGTGCACTTATTTAACTTATTAACTTATGGAAATTGTCACAGTGTCTTTCACAGCTCTACCTGTAACTGCAAATTGTCTGTGCTCAAATGCTTTGTTGAATGGATGACTTAGAGAGAGATGTTAAAGACTTTTGCAGTGTCAAACTCTAATGATCACCACAGATCTTCTGGGTGTTTGATATATATCACCCCAGCAAACTTCCCAGGACTTAACTTCTCTCATTTATTTTCTCCCTTCTTATTGTCTGTAACCAACTCTAAACCAGCTTCTTCTTTAAATGTCAGTAAACACATTGCCTTCATGTTGCCCACCAGACATTGGTGCAATTGACATGATTTACACCAAAATAAGCAAAAAAGTAAGTGTGTTTACAGTGAATGCATTTTATTTTTAATGTTCAGCATTGGGCACTGACAGGTTACCCTCAGAACCTCCTCAAACCTGACTTTTCCTTGATTATTTTTTTCTCCTGGCAGAAACCTCTGAATAAGCTTTTCCCTTTACTATTGCTTTTTCTTTCTTTGCAGCTGCCTCTCTTCCTAATATACAGCTCACCCACCACAAATAGCTGTCCTAGTTGTAAATAAGGCAGACAGACAGACACTGACTCCCAGCCACACATAGACCACCCAAATTATCTGTAGCTCTTATCACGTTTCACCTTTCTTGTCTGAAATGAAAAACAACCAAAACTTGCTGCTATTAAAATTCTACAAAGCATATTAAAGGCAAATTCACCAATAAAGTTTAACCCTTTTTTTCTGAGCCATGTTTATCTGGTTAATATTATTGGTATTTATGATGTCTGTGTAGTGCTGGATCTTTGCCCCTACTTTCGTTTGTTTTCCCCTTAACTGAAAATCTAACCTAGTTTAAACAAAAGCCATAAAATCTATCATTAGTAAAAAAAAGAAAATCAGATGCAGTGTGAGATATTTGAGTCAAGCAACACAGCCAGAAACTCAACCAAGAGGTGCTGTTGATTCAATTTAAGTGTGATGCTGAATAAGCTGGAAGCTGTTCTCAAGGTTCTTTGTTTAAAAACAGAAAGAATTTCTGCCAAGTACTGTCCCATAGTAAATGTAAAAGTCATTTCATTCCTTTTTAATTTCCTCAGATTACAGACAGTCAGGAATCATACAAAGACAGAAAATCTATTCTTAGCTTCACTGGAATGGATGAATCAGTTCAGATTAAAGAAGAAACAGCACAAATCTTTGACTGAAGCTTCAGCCAAACAATTTCAAATGTTCTATGATAAAAAGGGTTTTAATTAGCTTTGTGTTATTATTTCTAGCCCATCACTTCATCTTTTCTTGTGAAATCAAAATACAAAAATAACAGAAAAAAATATTCTCGTGTTTTTTCACAAAACCTAGAGGTTCTTTGTAGACATACTCCTAACATTATTCAGGGTATTTTTCCGTGTCTGGCTCAGTTTGAAACCAAATGAATGCACAATAGGAAATTATAAGAAATAATTTAAAAAAATATTTTAAATTGCGTGCTGGGGCAGATATGCAAATTACTAATTTGTAAACAAGCTCCTTCATAGAGCACTGTAGCTGGATCCATACCTCTTTCCTTGCTAGAACTGATGTGCAGCACATGTGTCATATTTAAATCTTGCTATCTATAAACTACTGTTTGAGTTCAAACAGTTCAGTCTATCTAGCTTTGAATACAATGTATTATACATGAAAATTTAGTAAATTATAAAAGCCAAAAAAAGCAGAACAGGGCACATTCTAGGACTGCCCATTTGCAAAGGGACCTTTCTGAGCTTGTGCTGCTAATGATGTTATTGTGTGCTGCTGGAAGCTTTTTTTCAAAAGCTTCAGGATAAATTTACTATCAAAATGGATGACAAGCATTCACACAGCAAATAATGATATTTTTAATTTATAATTTATCATGTTATGTGATGTCATAAATTAAATAAAGCTATATTAATTCTGAGTGAAAACATCCTTAAAGGGGATAGCAATCAGTTCCCACGTGACTGTGCTTCTCAGACAAAGTGGGAGGGTGTGTGAAATAGTTCTCCCTTAAAAAAACATTTGCAAAACCTGGTGAGGAAGTTTGAAGGAAGATATGTCTGGAATGATAAACTGAAATGACTGTATAGTCATTGTTGGAACTAAAAAGAGCACAGTCGATTAAAATATTTTTTTTAATGTAGAAATGAATTTGATATCACTTTTCTGTCTCTCTCATTCAAATAAGATTATGTTTGTTGCCAGTAAGATTAGTTCCAATGTGGATAGGATAAAAATTGAGGGCCAGACTAAACAACCCTTTCTCTAGTGGAAAACCTGTGGATGAAATAATGTGCTAAAAGTGGAAAAGAGAAATATTTCACAAATACATCTTTATCTTTCTAGTTCTTTCACTAAACTCAGAGGGACAAGAAGCAGCATAAGCTAAAAAAAAATTACAGTAGACTGAACATGTCTCAAACTACTTCTTTAACCTGATAGATTCAGAAGTCTTAACCTGTACATCATTTAAAAATTCTTGAAAACATAAAAAGGCATATCAGAGTTCCCATTTGCACAAATAATTTTTGTTCTAACACAGAAGTAGCAAACTAGAAAAAGCTAGATCTGTCAATAGTTGAAATTTATATCTGATGAAAAAGAGACAAATAAAAGGCATAAAGACAGATGCATCAGATACTTTTCAACCAGTTCTTCTGTCCATTACAGCAACGATTTCTTGTGTCAGGCAAGCTCTATGCAGACCCTTTTTTGTTCCTGTAAAGGGGTTTTGTTTCCATACACTTGGAGTCTGCTTCTGCTCCCTGCTGCATGTTGGCTCCCTGTGCCTCTCAGGCTCTCCGAGGAGGTACTCACACTAGCAAGTTTCTCCCGCTTGTGTTTTTGCCCTTCATAGTCCCATTCTGCCTTCTAGGATTTGAAAAGAGCACTTCCATTGAATTTTTAAACTCAGGACAGGGGTGCATAAAGTTGCTGTCTTGGAGCACCTGAACTAGCTGTCGTTGAGATGAAAACACATGAATGCACTTTATGGATTGAAAACACCAAACAACATTCTATTAACAGCATTAGACCAAAGTTTGTCCAAAGCAATTCTCTGAAATACAGAGAGCGCAATGCTGAGTCCTCAGTGCTGAGTATTTTACTGCTACCTTGGGCCATAATGTAGAGAGACAAGCCCTCCTCTTCTGTGGTGAGAAAAAGCAGCCTACTACCCTGCAACACAAGGTTTCATCCTGCCTCAAAATATTCAGAAAAAGTTGATAAGGTAACCTTCCTCCCAGACATAATGGTAGAGAGCACAGCACATTGCATTGAAATAGGAAACTGAACAAAACCCAAGCAATTCTAACAACTCCCATGCTTCTGCTGCCCTTGTGAATATCAGAGAGCCTTGGAGACAAGGCTTCACTGTTGGCTAGAGAAGTCCTTGGGGAGGTGGGAGCTCTGGCTCAGATGACTTTCTTCAGTTTGCTTTCCCTCCCCTTGCTGGCTGTCTTCATTCTCCTCAGAGAACTCATACTGCATCAGAGAGAGTATAAAGCATTATCTCCTTTGCTCCAGGAGACAACTGGGAAGTTGGAGCTGAGCTGCTTGACTGTGTTTGGGCTTGGCTCACCATGAGCATACCCCAAAAAATCACTAGAATAATTGCAAGCAGAATTTAAGGTGCATCTAGATATTTAAGGGAGATGTAAATGCCAGTGAAACACAAAAGAACATTTACCCACCTTGGAATTCATCTAGGCTGTGCCAGAGCCAGGCATAAAGCCATCAAGGTAATGGTGGTCAGATTTCTACATCCACACATTTTGGGTCAACGTGATGCAAAGATGCAAACCAGGTGCAAAGATGCAAATCAGCAAACCAGGAAGGCAAATGCTGTCCTGCTAATGCAAAATGCTGACTGCAAGTAGTACAGGTTAAAACAGACTAATTTTACAAGAAATGGAAATGTAATCTTGCAGTCCCAAAACTAATGCAGCCTTCTCCAGTTTGAGCCTTCGAATCATGCTCCTAGGAAGTGTATGAACCCTTTACATCTTCTCCATGAATACAGCTTTGGATTAGATTTCCAGGCCTCTTAGAGATCTGTAAATGTGCAGGTCACTACAGATGGAGACAGATCAATACATCACGTTTACAGGAAAAGTGGAGTCAAATTGTTCCTTCCGCTTGAATTTGATACTAAATTTATTACTTCTTTTAAAGTTCTAAATACCATTGATATAAATATAATTAGAAATTTTCTGATAGTACAATGATTTTTGACTTTAGCAGATAAAGGTATAACATGATCTGAAGGGTGGAAGGTAATGAGGTGCAGAGAACAGTATTACGCACATGAAGAGCAGTGATACAGTTCATAATGGTAGGTCCCCAGTGACATTTGCACTAAAAGTTGACATATTTGTAGCACGAAAAAAAAAAAAAAAAACCACCAAAAACAAACAAAAAAAAAAAAAAAAAAAAAAAAAAAAAAAAAAAAAAAAAAAAACCAAAACTTGTGTTTTTTCAGCCCAAAGATCTGAATTTAATCTCTGATTTTGTCAACAAACTCTTGTATCAGATAAGTGAAGTCACTTATATTAAGCTTTTCATAAATGACTTTCCTAATTTCTAGTTTTCTAAGAGTAACAGTCTTGAGAACATAGAGTTTGTTTTTCATAGGTCCTGAACAGTTACATCTGTAATTAAAGCCATGGGAAGATGCATAGAAAACGCTTTAAATATGTTGAAGTCTTTGAAAAAATCAATATTTTGTGGTACGATGTTTGAAAGTTTAAGCTGCAGGTATTTTGGTACACATCTTGCTCATATGAAAATGGGCATTTTGATAATAAATGCATTACCCATATAAGGTAAACATTTCTGCAATACTTGGCTATCTAAGAAAGTCAAATGGAAGGCTGGTAGTTTTTTTATAACACATCACATATCCGTGTGGCTGCACGTGAATTCTGCACCTGGGACCACCTGCATGTCACCTTCACACACCAGTGGTATGATGGAAAAAGTTTCAGACCTATACCATCTCTACTTCACTTTTTTTCCTTTTTCTTTGCACACTGGTTTGCATGGAGATTCAGTTGAGCTGATCACACATTATATCCATTAATCATCACATACTGTTTAATAGCTTTACATAAGTAAAGTGCTGCTTAGAAATTCAGGAAAGCAAAAGGCTCTCCAGTTTCATCAGATGTGTTCCAGGCAGACAAGAGTGTGTAGTTAAAAAATATGATACTGAAACAAAGAAAATTACATTCTGTCCATATTTCACTAGAAACAGCAGCCAAACACATTGTTTATAGCAGTCAATTTGGACATTTCTAGGGCCCTGAAGAGAGATGGAAAAGCTGTTGGGCAGAGCCATCAGGTGTACTAATGAGATAAGGGAGCTGGAGAGCTCCTTTGAAAATAGTTGTTGGAGAGGGTAGGAGGAGGGAGTTTGGAGGTTTGGGTTTTTCATTTTGGGGCCACACATGCTCCAAGAAAGATTCATATTGCCTATCTCAAAGGAACACACATAGTATACCAGTAGGAAATACCAAACAATCATAAACAGTGCCCAGCAACTTCTGCTCTCAGCGGATATAAGTACAGAGATGATGAAAAGGCAGCTAAAGACCAAATTGAATAACACAGACTCGAAAATAAATCACAGTATTCAGTTCAAGTGTAACCAATATTATCCACATTCTTTTGCCAAAATGATAAAAAATTATTGTCAATTCTGCACAGACTTTTTAAGACAACATTGTTTTCCCTTCACTTCTAGAGGAGAAAACCACTGTGTGGAGCATGTTTAAGAATGTATCTCCTTTTCTTATCGGACATTCCATAACTGACTGACCTCTTTATTCTCTTGGAAAAAATAAATTAATAAAAACAATTTGTTAAATGAAAATTATATGTTTGATAGTTTAGTAAAGTTCAAGTTTTTCCAAAAGTGGGCATACTAACCTTTGTTGATGAGTTCAAGTAATTTAGACTATTCATGCAAACATGAAATTACTTAGAAAAATAGACTTTTTACTTATAGAATTATTCAAAATATCTTTTTTCTCTTGATTACGATCTCTACTTGCATAAAACATACACAGATTGTTCCAAAATCATACATGACCCAGAAAATAGAGATCTGAAGAACTTTCGGTATTTCTTTTTAGCTTGTAACCTTTCTCTTACCAGTCAGTTCATGTCCATTAAAATTTACATGTATTTTCTTCCACTAAAGATGACAGAAAACTTGATTCAGAAAAGTCGTTGAGCTGGATTTCTTCAGTTTAAGGGAACACTTCAACTTTTTATATGAAAAAGAAAGAATATGAATAAAAAATTCACATGTGCTCTTAAGTTCTTTCAAAGTTAATGCTCTTTGGATCTTTTGTCTTATAAAGCTTTAGGGCTTTCTGGAAAAATATTCATACAAATAAATGCTTTGTATATTTTAAAAAATAAAAATAACTCATTATGCTTTTTTATGAACATGAGATAATCATATCTTTTGAAACACCTCTATGCAAGTGTAAACTACAAAATGCTCTCAGATCTTTAGGAGATCAAAAAGCTCATAGCTTTGAAAGTCAGACTCAGTTAACTGCAGAAACTTCTACATATTTGGATATTTTATGATTGCTAAAATCTTGAATATTTAAAGACATGACTAAGATTGACAGAAAGGGGGGGGTTAGGTACTTCTTGCATGTATTTGTGGTCATATGGGTTCAAAGGAGGCTACTGTACAAATCTGCATGTAGAAAAATTATTTTTGAAGGTCTTAGCCAGCAAGAACATTAGCCTTTTTAGACACTTTTATATAGATTTATTCAGAAATTCTGTCCCTAATGATCTCACCCAGGCTTTGCTTTGACGTAACTGGGACTTGTGCCTTGAGCTGCTGAGGATGACTAGATTTGCCCTCATTCTATCTGAGGAAGAATATTTCCTTCTTTCATCCAAATGAGGTCCTCCCAGACCAGTCTATTAGGCAATGAAAGGAAGAATGTGGTCAGCTAAAGATGACAGAACATCATGGAAATAAAAATTTCTTTTGAGACGAATGCATTACAAGATTTTCTGATGAAGGAAAAGATGGATGAACTTCTCTTCTCTTCTCTTCTCTTCTCTTCTCTTCTCTTCTCTTCTCTTCTCTTCTCTTCTCTTCTCTTCTCTTCTCTTCTCTTCTCTTTTCTCCCTAATAGGAGATTCAGATTTAAGAATTATGTATTTGAAAAGCAAAGGTGAAATTCATGTCTGTCATGTTGTATCACTTATTATTTTCATCATATCTGAAAATTATGTAGTGTGCTTTTTTTGTCAAAATTTGAATCAACACTAGGGGTCGGGGGCACTATAATTGACTAACCCAGCAATAAACTGATCTATTTCTTTATTTTCCAGATGCTGTCTCCTAAGAGAAAGGAAAACCATGTATAAAAGGAATACAGAATAAGAATGTGGTAATGGAAGGAAGCCAACAGAAAGCAAAACCAGTCAAGGATCAAAACAATCTCTTAGAGTTATATTTAGTCACACTCAGCTGGGACATGGGAAAGGAGACTAATTACAGAGGTTAGGTGAGTCAGAAGTTAGGAAATTAACCTTAGATTTAGAAGACTTACATTCTATTCCCTACTGTGCCACAGACTTCACAGGTGAAACTGGTCAATTCCTTTTACTTCTGTCTTGAAGTCAACTCTCCATATGCAAAACTAAGGATAATAACACTTCCCCCACACATTCTATTGATGGTTTTTGTTATTTGAATATTACAGTGGTTTAGATTGTATAGATTTGGATAAGGGCAAACAAAAGGAACAGCATTTTTTTGAGGAGCTGAACTGCCTACAGAGGAAAAGTCTCCAAAATAATTATAACCATTAAGACAAACTGCCTTCAGTACGTTGCAATTCAGACAGCTGAAATTTATGCTGTAATGTCACTGTGGGTATTTATTTCTTTAAATCTCCTCTTTGTTTAAATCAGAGCCCTACCATTACTTTGGCCCAATTTTTGTGCTGAAATAGAATAGTATTTATCAATAGGTTGCTCTTTTAGTTTAAGCCTATAATTTAAAGTGACTATGAAAGAAAACCTGTGTCCAGGACTTCACAGAACCTCTAGTAAGGGTGTCACATTTTTCAAATGTGTTCCTAAATTATATCAATTGCACGGTTTGTGGTATTATATGCACTTAACACAGTTTACAAAGAACTAGTTGATGATTGAGTGTTTCTGTACATTCATATCATTCCAAAAAATGTATTTTCTCTGTCTTGTGTTTATTGTTTTCAATGTAGCTGATAAACTCCTGAGGCTGAAACATATAACACTGCTCTGAATCCAGTATAGTCAGGACAGTTCCAAATTGCATCAAGCCATGAGATTCGTCCTTAGAAAAGTCAGGCCATGAAAAGATATATCACAGGGAAAGTTAACAGTAGCAAAATGAGAAGTAGAGAAGACCAGCTGATAGATTAATTTATAGGTACACCCACAGTCTCTTTCTTCCTATGGCAAATAGACAGACAGCTCAGCTGTCCACAGCTTTCTCTCACCTTTTCTGTACCTCTGTATATCACTTATCCATGTGGGCATTCCAAGGGGTGAATGGGAGTAAGGGCAATTAACTGGGCAGTGCAGCCTGATGGAGTTGTGGCCCTCTTAATGTTCCCCTTATTTGTGTCACCTGCTCCAACACTTCTTCTAAAGAGGCATCTGCCAAACTGCACAGCCCTCTTCCCTACTCTTGCAGGTCATGTTCTTCATGTGGCCTCTTAAATGGAACAATTTATCCTCAGGGAAGTGAATCACACTTCAGTTAATGAGGATGCTGAAGCTAGTAGGGGACAATGTAAAGGTTAACATGAATATTTTTCAGCTGATATATTAAGTGTCATCCAGTTTTCCGGGGAAGAAGAACAGTTGCTAACTAGGTTCTGGTCACTATAAATGTCTGTAAAATGAAGAAGATCCAAAGAATAAATTTAATTCAAGCAAGGACACACTAAGCAGCATCCAAAGACAGGGGAAAATATTTCCAATTTTTTTAAATTGTTTTCATCAGGTGTGAATGGTGGTCTCAACTTGATAAAATCACCCCTTCAACCCACCCCCCCCCCCCCCCCCCCCCCCCCCCAACAAACAACCAAAATANTGATAAAATCACCCCTTCAACCCACCCACCCGCCCCCCCAGGACTTCCTAAATAAATCAGCTATGATTTACAGCTTGTGCATGACTTTAGGCCCCTCTGATAAAATCTTAGAGTTACAGACTATTGAAATCAATTAAACTATTTTTCACTAGCCTTTAGAGTAGGCTATAAGGACAATACAAAATTTCCAAGATTCAGTTGTTCATTAAGAGCAAGAATTGATGGATAATTTATTTCCAAATATTATGAAATTGTCTGCAGACATTTACAGTGGTATAAGAGGTCCTGTCAAAATATCATCCAAAATATTAGATTAAAAACACATAATCAAAGATTTGTAGCATATTATTTTATAATAGAGATATAACAGATTTCCATTAGCCTATAAAGAAATCTATAAGTAGTTTTTATAAAATAAATTTTCTTTTCTGAATTCAAGAGTCTCACTATATAAAAGACTTTCCATCTTAAATGAAAATAAAACACAAAAATTCAACCACACAATAACTATTGAAGAAACATGGCTTGTTTCAATACCTGCAAAATCCTACAAATTAAGAGTTTAATGTAGTATTATGCATACTATTTCATACCTAATTGTATTTTCATTACTATTATTATATATGACAGAACATTCATTCATTTAAAATTGCTGTTGACAATTTTTTTCCTTTTTTTTTTTTTTTTTTACTTTCAACAGCATTCTTGCATGTTGCTCTAAGGAACGTTTGAGAGGGGGTGAAACTTGGATTTTTTTCTTTGAATATTTGGAAACAAACAGCTTAGAGCAGTAAATCTGTAGACAGATTTGCTTGAAATATCTTTCCTAAGGCATAAGAATAGATTATTTTCCTTGGTTGTTACTCCCAACTCCCACTCCAGTAGCAGATCCAGCATATCCTGAAGACAACACAAGACCCAAGTGGAAGTACAACTGATATACCAATGACAAAATTTGTAGTTCAGAAAAATAAAGATGAAATAGTTCTCCTTTGCACATGCACACCTAAAAAAATATTTTTAATTCATGTTTGCCATCTCAAGATACTTTCCTTCCCTAATGGCTTTTTCTTTTTATCTCATGCAGTTTTAAACTGAAAATAACAAAGACAGAAAGGCAAACTCTGCATTGGATTCCGTTGCTTCCAGGATTCACTTGGTGTGAGTCAGATCTCAAGACTCTGAGTAGCAGCAAACACATACAACTCAACACAGCTCAAGCAGTAAAAACTGACTGGGACCAAAATCATCTCTCTATTCTATTCCATGGTGATTCTGCTGCGCAAAGGTTTTGTGTACAGAACCAAGAGAGCAAGGAACTTAAATATAAGAGATGACACAAAATCCAGCACAATTTTAACTTGAGATACAGATAGTACTATATCCTAACCCAAATGAAACATTGATGGTCCCATTATATGCTGAGTGACTCCCAAAGGACCAAGATCAAAGCCACAGGTATGTGTCATTTCTTAGGAAGATTCCTAAACATGTTGATTCATTTTACTTCTAGCAGCTGGAGTTTTTTCACAGCTGCTGAAACAGTTCCTTGTCCTGCAGTATTCAAACTGGCAGCAGCCATCCATAGCAGTAATTGCATCCAGCATTCCCTACAACAGAATCGCTGTTGCCCACACTTGACCCTGGCATGGAAGAGTCTCACAAACACACAAACCTCTGCTTAAACAGCAGATGGATCAGGAGGAATGGGAAACAGTCCCACTCCCAACTTTACTCATGCCAGAACCCGACTGGGTCACTTGGCTGTTGGATTTGGCTGCCACCAAAGCGGGGAGAGACAGGCTGTGCTGCCCCGTGGCTGAGAGTGCTGCAGCGCAGGTCTGGGGAGCACCTTCCAGGAGCTGCTTGGTCTCTCCTTGTACCCTGCGTGCAGCAAGGGCTGCCAGGCCACTTCCCCCTCTACCTGCCCCAAGACAAACTTACCTGCAAAAGGGCTCTTGAAGCCATTCCAGAGAAAAAGCTGTATCCTCTTAACATGTCCTTCCTCCTTTCCCTTAGTGAAACTCATCTTTCTGAGTTAAAAGGGAAAATGTCTTATGGTGTAAATAGGAATCCAGCCTAACATGTCTCTGAAGGCACTTATAATCAAATAGCATAAATCATATAGTTAACCTTTTGACACAGTAATTTTAATTAATACATTTTTAATCATACATGACAAGTTATATCTGCTAATGAGTGATGACACAGGCTAGAGAAAGAAGTATGGCATTTTGCTCAGAAATTTTGCATTAGGCATGGCTCTGTGGATTTCAACAACCACCTTACATCCCCATTCAGGAAAGCTCCCTAGCTGAAGTTTCAATATAAACATATGAGTTGCCTACAGACATTCTGAAAAAGCTCTTTGAATCAAAGTCTTCATTTCCAGGTAGTTTTTTTCTCAAGATGGACAATAGAGACTACTTAATCTAATTGCACTCTCACAAGAACAGAAGGATAATTTTGAAACTCTTTGGGGTTAAAAGATGTCACTCACACTCTCATCTTGAGATAGTTTAATTACTAATGTCTACAGGTGAGCTTTTCTTCTTAAACACAGTGAAGGAAGATGGAAGAAAAAGGTTTTATTTCCTTGTAATGTTAGTGACTTGTTTGATGGTCCAGTTCACAAGAAGATCAACAGCACGTGAAGATTTCCCCAGAGACCTTCATCGTTACTGGTGTAGATCTCATCACAATTCAACACATTTATTGCTCTGTCTCTTTTCACAGATGGCTGTGACACTAGCTTTCCTCCTTGGCTTTTTTTAGCAACTGTACTTTAAAGAAAACAAGCTGGACTAACAAATCTTGTTGAGATTCTAACATAAAGCACTAAAAGGGTAGAAAAAGTCTCAGTTAAAAGTGAAATGTACCATATGCCCTCGAACAACTATGCATCATTTAGAACTGCCTTTGTGACCGTCTTATTTTTCCCAATTGTACCTGGATGTATGTAGAGATAAAACTTTCACTACAAGCTGTGAATTTCTTCCTTCTCTCTCTTTTATTTTTTGTCAGTTCTGAAAAATAATTTTTTTTGCATAGTTTTTTTCTGAGAGGTTTTCTTACATGAGCTATGTAACAGTTTCATAGATATCTTCTACTATGAACATTTTTAGTTCAAGAAAGCAAACCAATCTTAATTAATGGGAATGAGTTTTTAACCTACTTCCTTATTACAGGACTTATTAAAGATAAAAGTGATGTGTGGAGATTTGCTCTCTTTGAGTGTATGCTCTAACCCTTATTTGCATAATAAAAGAGACTATGCATAAGCTTAAGAGTAATCATAAATGTATATTAATGAGGAGATTTATAGACACATGAAAATGTATACCACGATGGGAAAAAATCTAAGTTATTAATGTCGACAGGTTCAATACAGATGATGTTATGTATGTTAATATTATTATAAATCCTTATTGTTATTCATAGGCTTATATTAATATTGTCATTATGAATCATATTCTGTCAGTTCCCATGAGAAAATAAAAATACATGATGGCAATACAGAGAGGCAAAGTGGCATTGTCATGTTTATATTAATGTCAAGTTCAAATTAAAATTAGTTCTAAAATTAGCGACAAAGACATTGTTTTGCATTTAAAAACAATCAACATTCATGTTAATGCTGCTAATAAATTGATATTGAAATACCCAGCTTCAATAACTATATATTGAATGTGTTTGTTGTCAAAGTAAATGGAAATATAATCTTTTGAAGTTGTCATTACCGAGCAATGAATTAGGAAAATGATGTGCAGACTCTTTGCTTATGAATATGATGGTCCTGATTCTTTTTCCTGCTGACATTTATTTTGCCCTAGAGTTGGTTTATGGATGTCTCCTTGTTTTGGTTTTTTTTTTCCTTATGCCACAACAGTCAGGTTCAAGACTTGCTGAAGGGCATAGATGGCTCTGAGATCCAGGCAGAGGGTAGTCACTGGGTATCATAGGGTTGACTGAGCAGTACTTCACCTTCCTTCACCCCAGCTTCAGTTATGGACCACATGCAGGGTTGAATTATCTTTGGTTCAGCCTCCTGCTAGAAGAATGATGCTACTTGTTTGCTCAGTTACATTTCCACTCAATTTCTTAAGAAATATTTAAATGAGAATTTACATTAAATATGGGGGGGGGGGTTTATTAACACCATGATTGAACTTGTTTCACCCTTCCTCTTCAACACTGTTTCAGTGAGGAGTTGTTTGTCATATATGAAGTACAGTCAGCATTTTTGTACTGTTTTCATCAGGCAACACAAAATACCCAGGGTCTCCTAGTAACGAACAGAAGTCTAAGCCCTGCACCATTTTTTCTACTCTATTTTATTTTGCCTGGGCCAAAAACATATAAAAAAATCTATGTGCAAATAGGGTTTGGTATATTATTATTATTATTATTATTATTATTATTATTATTATTATTATTATTATTATTTCCCAGACAAAAGCTAAAACAATTGTAATACACTATAATATATAGTGAACACTTCTTGTGGGAATCAGAGTTTGGATTGAATTATGTTGCTAATCTGGAGAGGACTTAATAAAACCTAATAGCAGATCCTTTGAGAAATATGATATCTACACAGGGAGGGTTAATTTTGAAGGAGTTGAGTTGTATATAGATTCTCATGGACACAACATATTTTCTATAACAAGCAGTACTTGCAAATGGACATCTGTATACATAAAGGACTTTGAACGTATATGAGAAACTATGTCTTCATTCAGTCATTTAATGTTTGCTTTCCATAGATACTTCACAATTTAGATAGAGATTTTCGTATTATTCTTCCTATGGAAGTCGTCCTTAGTTTCATAAATATTTGGTCTTAGCTAAGGATACAAAAATCTACACAATGAGAAACTACGCACAGAATGTACGTATTAAGACTTTTCTATCCATCTTTTGATTCCCTGACAAGTTACCCTTCCTTCAACCTATGCATTACTGGTGTCATATGGGCATTGATAAAAACACAAAAACCTGCATGGATGGAGCAACCACACCCAGTTGTTATCCCACCTGAGAAAACATATCCCACTGTCTTTCACATTAATGCAAAGTCTGTGGATTAGTGCCTGCTCTGAGCTGAACTGAATTCTGCAGTCACACTGGTTAAAACTTCACTTAATTTACATGGGAAAAGTTATTTCAAAAAGAAAGCTGACTAGTAGCCTGTACTAGAGTACAGATGCCATAGGTAGCCATTGCACAGAAACATTTCCAAAAGATGAAAAATTCAAGAAGATCTAACTTTAAACTAGGCAGATTCAAAGTGAGAAAGTTACATCGAACCCACCCAATCAGAACTGATAATTCTGTCTGCAAAGCCCTAATCTTGTTTCCTGTTCAGGAAGATATGACCCCAGTAGTGCATAGGACCCTGTTTGAGAGAAATACTTTAATGACATTATTATTTTTAATGATGGAAATTATCATATTAAAATCTATTTACTAAATCAGTGAGTAAGACAGCTTAGAGAGCTTCACTCTTTGGTATCTTTTAGAAAAGCACTCCTTTTTAGCCTAGAAACACAGAACTTTGTATCAATGTCTTGGCAAAAAAAAAACAAAACAAAACTGTATTCTAAAAAGTGTTTCAAAGTTGAATTTTCCACCTAATGTGCAGGAATAAAATCAAGCACTTTTCTTTACATATATTTTCAGACTGTCTTGATTTGTGTATAGATAGCTTTCACATAAAGCAGTGATGGTGCTATATTTGGATCATCTCTGTTCTGATATCATCACAACTTGAGAAAAAGACGTCATTCCCTCCCCTCTTTTTTCTGCCCATCCGCCTTTCATTTCTGAGGGGCGAGAAACCATGTCTAACCCAGGGAAAGGAATGAAACACAGACAAGCTACATAGCAATCTGCAGCTTAAGTCTGGCAAGAGATCAGCCTCTAAAGTGCTCCTTTTCAGAGAAGCAGCTTACCTACCTTCCATAAGTATGTGAAAGTCTGTTTCTTTTCTATGTTTTGTCAACACTTGTTTATCTCATCCTACCAAATCTGCTTGAATTGAGATGTGTGTCTGCAAAATGAATCCAAAGCTCAAACAAGCCATTGACATTCTCTGCTCCCACCCTAGAGAAGTTTCATTTTTCTGCTGGCAATGATCCATGACATTTAAATTCTCTCTTCCACAACAGGCTTATAGAAAACTAAGGAAAGAACTACAGTGCCAGTGAAGGAAACATAACTTTATCACTCTCATTTAAACCAACTGGCAAAGCCGGTCAGGATAATGTGAATTTTTGTTTACTAGCTTATTTCTTAACTTTTTACATGACTGACTTTCCAGCATGCTGTAGTATGTCATTTTCAAGATCCAAGTATGAGCTTCAGAACAACAATAATCTTCATGATGGTGAAAGAATAACTACCTTGAGACTACACATGAGTTTATCAAGAACCAATCTTAAACCCATTTCAGCAAGGCTAGCAGCTGCTGTTTTAAACAGAAGTGAAAAGGGTAACAAACTCCCCCAATCCACCCAGGCTCTCATCTGGCTTCTGCCTGGCCATGTTCATGCCACCACTGGTCTGGAGGGACTCCAAAACAGACGGTCTGGCTGTCTGGTGTATTTCTTCTCACTAACTCTTAATGTTAACTCAAGGCGAAGCTTCTCTTTGATGTGTCGCCTTAAGAAAGCAGCATTACCAGAAACCTTGTCTCTGGGGTCTACAGAAATTCAAGCTGTAGGGAAAATAAGTCCAGACTTCTGGAAAATTAATTTCCTTGAAGAGATGTCCCATTCAGTGTCACCTGATAAAACTCCTATGATTTCATGGCAGAACTCTGAGCACTCAAGCCTTCTACCCACTGATCTTTAACTCATGCTTTGTATTTCCTATTTTTCCCATTACATCTGACTAAAAAGAAATTAACACTTGCAATAATTTGTGAATCTGATGAGAAGCATATAGGTACAAGTTTTCTTCTTTCCTGCAACTCACTGTTCTCCTACCTCTTATATTTAACTGAATATGATTTATTCAATAATAAAAATGAGAATGAGAAAGATATGCTAAATGCATTCTTATAACTACAAATTCATGATTGCTTTCTGACATATGCTCTCCAGGGTTTTCCTCAAACTTGCTGTAAAAATGATGGCATTCCCACAGGGAAAATATTACCATGAAAAAATACGTTGTTTTCATATGCAGCCTATACTTATTTAACCATTGTCAAGTTTGGATATTTTTCTCACCCTGTTTCATACTTATATTTGTCTTATATTACCTCATCCATTTCCATATTTCCTATTGGGCTGAGTAAAGTAGCAGAGAACTTTTAATTGTTCCTCGTCTTTAACTCCCACTTTCAATCAGCGCAACTCTGTATTTATCAGCACCGTTCTGTAGGTGCTGGAACTGAAAGGAACAGTTCAGGTGTGATCTGGCCAGAGAAGTACAATCACAATGCTTCTGTGCAAAATGATTGTTCCATTGGTTTGCTACAAAAAAGATCACATTGCTTTTTATTGCCACCACAATGCATTACTAGCTCCTTCTTAGCTATTTACTAGCTGTCAGCCCCAGATCTTTTCCAGCACAAGACATTTCACGTATTTCCTTCTCCTCAAATATCTAGGCTTTGGAAGAATTTTGGTTCTGTTCTTTAAACAAATTACATTTTTCTGCCTGGACAGGTGTCAGAGTATCCATACACAGGAAACATCGTTTAGTCAGTACAACTAGGGACATGAAAATAATAATATTTTCTCTGGGCAGTACTGTTTCTGATGAGATTTACTTGCTTTTCTCACCATTCTGCAAAAGGAGAAAAGTGTTATATTCCATATCTCATAGACCAAACAATCCAAAGAAGACACATGTGGCCTAGTTAGTACTCATCAACTCCTTATAAACACATGCATTAATTATCGCTTAAAGATGCTTGATATCATAGAGGACCTCATGTAAATTAGGCAACACTGGCTTTGAAGTTACCCTAGTCTTGAGTCCTGCCCAACTTTCAAGCTCTTTTTATTTTCCAAGTATATAAAGATTTTTCAAGAGTGGAAGGAAAAGGAAGAACTGTACCTAAACTTGCTGACCCCTTTCCGAATGTCATGCAAGTGATTCTGAAGACAGACAAATCTCTTTTCTCTTGGTTCCTATGGAAACATCCACCTCTACTCTCCTTTATCACCATGTAGCTTATTTCTCATGTCTCTAGGTATTTTTTTTCAGCTTCCCAAAATGCTTGAATTGAATATACTCTCCATATTTACTCCTTATGTGATTTGACACTTTCCTTATCATTGATGGAAGGACTCAGAAAGATTTCAAGATCACCTTTCACCCACCCATTGGGAGAATCTCCATAATTTCACTAGAGGAAAGGACGGACTGTCAGAATTTTTACAAAAAAACTGTTCCTATTTTAGATGTGCTTCTTGCAAAGAGATTATGGGTGTTCACCACTTAGACTGGTATGCTGAACTGCTGAAGGCCATATGCAGCCTCTTTTCAGCATTAAAATCACAGGTTTGACTGTAAAATTAACAAAGTTAATAACTACAAGCAACTATTTATGTGCATGCAGAAATATAAAACATAGGTTGGAAAGACAATGGGCAGCTTCTTTTTCTAGAGCAAAGTGATAATTGTGATAGCATTAAGAAAAGCATACTGTCAGAAGAAAACATTACAGACTACGAGTGATATTACATTAAAACCGTGAATAGATCATTGAAGCACTGCTGTATTTCTTATTAAATTTAAATGAAGAGGGCACAAGAAGAAAGAAGCCCTTTTCTGAATGTATAAGACCAAAGCCTGAAATAATGTTATCTTTTATCTGGGTGTGAGTGAGTTTTTACATCACCTGATGAAAAGCAAATTTTACCTGACTTACAGATTAATTGTTCTTCACATTTTTGTTTATAACATTACTTCTATCTTCCCCAAAAGAGAACTGTCTTCACCAAGGATATATCATCAATGAAAATTACAATGTGCTCTCATTAATAATTTTTTCAGGAATGTTGGGGTGCAACAATATCTGAGTGCAAAAAAAATGTACGTCAGTAGATGGAGGGGAGAGAAATGTTTTAAATTAGTTCTAATAACAAAACCAGTTGTAACACCAAATCATGAAATTATCACTAAACAGCAGTGCTGGAACTACATATTGAAGTGTGAGAAGAAAGCAAGCTAAAGAGCAAGTGCTGGGCATATTTCTATAAAAAGAAGGCCCAAGTAACCTTCAACTTCCTTTCTTTTTGCACTCTTTGCATTCTCACTAGATGATGTGCAAAGATAGCAACACTTATCATTTTAAAACATGAGAAAATTTCATAGAGGACTTGTGTTTGGGGGCACATAAGTCTCAAGGTTGTCTTTTTGCCAATGTGCTGTACTGTTATTGCACTCAGGATGCACTGCTGACAGTCACTGTTTTGCAAAAATGACAGAAAATAGGGAACCAGAGTAAGCAGTTTCACTTCTTTCACACAAAATGTCAACTTAGCTGTTATCTTATGGCCTAAGTGATTAGCAGAAACACACAATCATTTCTGAAGCTGTTTACTGTATCTGCCACAGAGGCAGCCAAATTCCCAAGCTATCTGAAATCCTCTGCTTCCAATTCTCAGGGTTTCTTGCTTATATTAGAGATGATGCTTCAATCTCTCACAGTGATTTTGCTGCCAAATGTTTGTGTGTTGCTGTATTATTTCCTAACTCACTTCCCTTTAAGTAATGTCCTCTCTTACCAGAAGGTTGAAGTGATCAGGAACTTTTCAGTCCAAAGGAGTCACCAATCAAACATTTGTTGTATAATTTAAACATGTGGTGAGGGAGAGACTACCTGTATAACTCCATTGTGTTGTTTACCCGACATAGCCAGATAAAGTCCCTAAAGGCACTGCAGGCATACAAAAAAAAAAAAAAAAAAGTTTTTTCCATCTTTCTCATTCTCTTACTCCCTCATTACACACTGGGCTTTCTTCCAAAGTACTGGAGGTTAGTCTGAGGGGCTTTTATAACTTAATCCTTAGAATCTAAATCTACACTTGTTTTTTTCTTCAACTAAAAGAAGCAAAGAATAAAACACAAAATATTTCTATCAGTTATAGAATTTTTTCTGAAGAGAAAGTTGGATTCTTAGCTCCTGTGGGAACTACATTTTCTTTTCTTTCTTCAAAATGTGCCTGGTTTTCATGAGGCTTTTAATTATCTAATATAAAATTGCCTGATTTCTCTTTTCCAGCTTCTCATTTAAAGCAGAATGCTTAAATTTACCCCCTCTGACAGACTGTATTTGAAGTAATATTTTATTTTTTAATTCTGAGATAATTTATTATGATAAATAAATTACTTTATTATAGTAGTGAATTAAAGTCATAATTGCTGTTATATTGGCTTCAGGGCTCATTAAAAATATATGTTTCTGTTGTAATAACTATTTTGCACCAATGTATCTTAGTAGTATGCTTTTTAAAAATATATGCTATGACAGTAATAAAAATACTGCATTTATGTACAATTTTTCACCTATCTAGAAACAAGATCATCTATAATATGTACTTGTGATTAGATGCAGAGACTTAATGGAGAATCTTAGCAAGAAAAAAGAGTATTCATATTCTTTGAGTGGACATGGAACAAACTCCAGTACAAGTCTTCCAATCCCTTATTCTTTATGCAAAATTAGATCCAAGAACCAACTGTCTTCCACTAAAAGACTATTTGGAAATAATATTATCAAACATTAAAGAGAAGCTTTATCTAGGGACACCCCATAGGTATCAACATTCCATGTTCCAGGGCTTCTCAAACTGTGGTCTGTGGAAATCGCAGATTGAAAACATCACCACACCCTTCTTTGGAAGGCACACCTTCTTTTACCAGTTCAAAGCAGGGATATAATGAAACAGACAATAAATCAAACTCTAAAAATTGTATTCTATAGAAAGGGGATGTACTTGCTGTTTATATTCACATAATGATAAACTGAAAAAAGATTGTCATGCAGAATGCCTCTCTCATAAGTTTGCAACACACTTATGAATTTATGCTGAACCAGAAGCAGCTGTGAGAAGGCAAAAAATGCTCCTCCAACTTTTGCGCTTTTTTTCAAAAAGTCTTTAACAAATAGTGCACTGTGTTTTGCTTCAGTAATAGCAGAAGACCTGTGTGCAGGTTTATCACTGAACAGCCACAGTGGTATTTGTTCCAGACTTAAATGTGCTTCCCACTGACTTTGATGGACAAAAGAAGTCAAAGATGCCTAAGCCTTTTGTTCCTCACAGGGTCAACAAAAAAACTTTGATATATCTACATGAGACAGAACAATGCCCATTTTAAAGAATTTGTCCCCAAAAGTATCATCTGAAATCCAGAGCTATGAGCTGTGCTCCCTACATAATATGAGAGAATTGAGTGCCTTAGATGTACCCTTACCTTGGGAAGGAATCAGACAGTCAAAATACAAATCCAAAGGTGTAAACTCTGCGTTTCCTTTCATCACATTGCTGCCTCTCATCCAGGACTGACCATGACACAAGGGTAGTCACAGCAGCATTCCTCATCTCCTAACACTTTGCCTGAGCATGAGTTTGTGGGGTAGGATATGCAAAGTCGTTTGGGGCCCGTCAGTTTTCATGTGGACAGCAATATAATATCTCCATGACATGCAAAAAAGTAGTTATTTAGCCAAACATGGAACGAGATATGAGGCAGTTTCCACGCAAGAGAGCTTGGGACTTACACTGGACCTGGAAGTCCACGTATTTTGTAGTATGCTGTGTAAGATCTGGAAAACTCTTGGAAATAATTTACTCATCTGCAGGGAGCAACATGAGTACTTTATTATTCACCTCCTGACCAGTGGTCTTAACTGGAGAAGTGGCAGAGGCCATGCTTTTATCTTTGAGGAGAGTGCCACTAACTAAACTCACCAGTTTGGGAGCTGAGCTGATCTGAATGGGTAGCCCAGCTTCATTCTCAAAGTAAGAGCTAAGCAGCAGCAATAATGAGCAGGATACCCTTGTCCATCGATGGCAAGCTAACTGCAAGCTTTTTAGTGACCATGTGCAGTGTTTCCTGTCAGCAGAAGGTAAGAAAAAGCACTCTACATGTCCTGCTCTGCCACTGAACAGTTCTCAAGTAACTGAGGCTGCAGATTGCTGCTTCTTTAGCAATTACATTCAGGAGTGTTCCCCAATTTCTATCTTAGAGTCAGCTGTCAGTTCTGATTGCCACTTCTTCTCTTCCACAACTTTTCAGTTAATGGACTGATTTCTGAACTGACCTGGAGTTTGCTTAACCAGAATAAGAAAGTTCATTCAAAATAGAGAGTTGGGCCATCTCTAACTCAGCTGATAAAATCACTCCCCTTACAATGATGGAAACATCAATATGTAAAGAAAGTAAGGAGAGTTTTTAGTGTTATTGAAGCATTAGCTGGGTTTTGGTAATAAGAAAATGGCTCTCTCCTTAGCAGTGTTAGGGTAAAAAGTATTCAATATGATTACATTACCAGCAAGAAAATTGACATAACAAGGTTTTTCTGGCTTTATAAGCTGTATTCATTTAAGTAGGTAATCTAGCTGCTAGTCTGCTGAAAATTACCTGTTTAGTGATACTCAGTGGTAACTGCTTTCTAATGCAAATATTTATTGCAGTCGTTAGTTTCAATATCTTTCCTATTTGTTTTTGGTAGTGGTGATGGTTTTGTTTGTTGAGTTCTTTCATTATTCTTTATTCCAAAACTTGGGTGTCACCAGGCCACAGAGTCTTAGGTTAAAACAATTTATGATCAGATCTCATCACATCATAATACCTCTACCTTTCTCATGTTGCCAAGTTAACAGACCTCTCCTAGAAACTGATGGTCTGAAAGACATAAAACGAATTATTAGGATTCCAGATTTGCAGCTATATAAAGGCTGGTGTTTCTTCCTTCCAACCCTTCAAAAACATCAGTTCTCCTAAATCATTTAGTAAGAAAGAGCTTTGACTGAATTAGTATTCCCTATGATTTTAATTTAGAGGATCAGATCAGTGGAAGGAGACCTATGTTAGAAATATGGATTTAAACAGTTTCATGACAATATAAAATACCTTTATGCTATTTTCTTAAATAATACTTGGACTAAAAAAAAAAAAATATTTAGAAAGAAACAGAAAAGAGGAAAATGCAGTTTGCTAAAGTAATGACTGAATGTGAACCTGTGATTCCTAAACTAAAATTTTTAATCACCATGTGCCACTGAGCATTTGTATGCACAGAGTGCTTCTCCCCACCAGGTCCTAGAGGTGATATTCTTTCAGAAGCTTTTTACTATAGGCAGTCTTCTGAGGGAAAATTTTAAGTGAATCAGCACCCATTCATTTTTAATGCCTTAGATTCTCTCATAAGTAGCAATTTCATGATATGGATATTTGTCTATTAGGAACCTGGTGGAAATTACAAAGATCTTTCCCACACATCACATAGCTCAAGGCAAAGATTTATTTCCTGGTATTTTTGATAGTTATAGTGTGTTAAAACATAAGGTGAAGTTTTAATGAGACAGAACTCTATTCAAGTGTTCTCTATGAAGTACCTTTCTCTTCGTTGTCATAAGTTAGGGTTAGCTTTGAAAGCTCATCAAGGTCAAGTATTTCTGATCAAATTTGAAAAAGAGATTGACAGGCAGTACAGGACTTTTTATTAATATTACTTACTTCTTTGTATATGATTCTGGTTTTGGAGATCATTTTTCCACAGATTATTTTAAACTTTGTCAGGGAAAACCAAAAGGCTACACAGATCTTTCTGCAATATCTGTTGATATGATATTCAGCTATATCAAAGACACATAAAATATAATCTATAAAATATTCTAGGTACAAAAATACCTAAAAGATTCTGGTGTAATGATTAACATTCTGAGAGGGTGAACTAACTGGTAAAGAAATTGATGGTTTATGTGAGAAGCAGCTCCAGCACATGTAAATGCTAATGTCACTGAAAAACATGAGTATGAAGGGTCCTACAGTTTCTACTTTATAAATATAAAAGCTTCACTGACATTGTAAGAAAAAAGTACTGGAACAAATTTTTCCCTTCCCAGTAACCCTCCTCTGTCAAGTATATCTGCTGCTGTGAAACCACAAGACCAGGAATTCAAAATGGAAAATTCCCATCAGTTCTGATTCTAAAAGGCTTAGAAGTTCTTCAAAAACTCTTCTACAAGCCCCATCTCATTTTAAAATTAAAACCCTGCTTGTCTTTCTTTTCAACTGAGATGAAGGACATTAGACTACTTATTAAGCATTTCTGGCCTCCAAAATAAAATTTCCTAGAAAAAGAGAGAGGTCTTGTAATCTGCTATACCTTATGCAAATTATATGTTTCCTTAATTTGGAAAAATAATGGGCATGCTTATTTTTAAAAATATTTTAATAGTGCTGGAAATCGCTCCTGTAATCTAAAGTGGAGGCCAGAACCTCATCTAATGTAAAGATTTTTAGTTCCATCAAATAAAAAGTAGCTCGCGAATGTACACCAACTATGAACCCAGTAAAGCTGTATGTTAAGTGTCATTCTATTTATTGAAATGAAAGGATGAAGATATGATGTGGCCAGATTGTTCCTTCCTAGCATTGTCAAGATTGTATTGATATTGGCAAGTCTGACCAACCGTCTTAACAAAGAGGGATTTGTTTAAACCAAGTATGTGTGTGCCTCGCAGGCCTGTCTCAGAGAAGATGGCAAATTCCTCTTGCCCTTTTTCAGTATTCTTTATACATAGTTTTATGAAAAGCTATAATATTCCCAGAGACATAGAAAAGATCCAGCTAGTCTTACTTACTCAGAACTGAAAGCTTTAAAGGTTAGTCTTGAGGGACATTATTACACTGCAGGTCAATAATGCCTCATAACCTTTGCCATGCCTCCTGAGGGCAAACACACATATTGTGATACCCCATTCTGCTACGGATGAAAGCCTTTGGAAAGGCTGGCTTAAGGTTAGGAACCGTATGAAGGACTGTCCCCAAGGATGCTCTGTAAGGGTACCGAGCTCATGTGGAACAGCAGCAAGTTGGCCTCCCCTGTCCTTTGCTCTGTGTATCCCTTTATCTTTGATACAAAGGTACTAAAGGGATTCTTGGCTTTAACAGAAGACGACAAAATATTTTAGATCCATGCTTCCCAGACCAGGGAAACATTTGAGACTTCTCTGCTCATAAACACTACATTTCAAGGCCTGAGAAAGAGGACACTGGGTGGGAGGGTTGGTTTGGGGTGGGGAGGCCAGTTTAGGTGGTTTAGGTTTGGAGGGGGGGAGGTTTAAGTTCTGCTCCATTTAAGATTGACTATTTAATCCATTTACAGACTTCTGATCATTCTGTTTTGTGATTTCTCAGATAAGCACAAAAAATTGCTCCAGGAATTTTTCAACAGAGAATAATTTCCATTTTGCAATGCATTTGTTTCAACAACCCCAGGGCCCCTATCTTTAACCTCCTGAACAAAAATGACCAGACTAAATTTTTCTTCAGTGATAGGCTAGTGTGATAAACACAGTTTTTAAGTTACAGTCTATTAGATTAAAGCAGTGAAATTAAACATAACTATTTGACTTATTGACTCATAGCTAAAGGAAACACTTGAAATCTAACTACATTTCTGGTGTTTCGTGCTTACAGTTTCCTTCTTATTTATTGTGCATTTTGGCAAATCAAGATGTCACATTTCCTTTCGAGTTAAAAATTATTCCATGATATTGAAAATTAGGAATTTTTTTAAATTGGAGAAGAAATTTGCCTTCCCTCACAAATCTATAGAAAATCAAGGTAAATTAACATCCTGTGCCTTCTGCTAATAGCAGAAGGCTGGCTGCAAAATTAATCTTCCTATGTTGGCTGCAATGCTTAAATTCTAAAATGCTTGGATCATGGGTCCATTTTCACTGATAGGAACCAGAAAAATTAGCAGAGAAAATCATAACTTCAGCTGACATAAATAAATTGCACTGAGCTGAAGTCTGTTTTTCTGTACTGATCCGAACAAATTTCAAATCTGGTCTTTTAATGCGTAGGAGAAAATGTTCAATAGTTCAAGAAGTTTATATTGCAACAAACCTTTCTGATTTGGCTGTAAAAAATCTGTTTCAGAACCAGTCTGCTTCCAACTATCTAGTTTGACCCTAAAAGTTAATAACAGTGCATTGCAGTCCCAAAGTACAGGATTTAAAAAGAATTAATCATTTTGAGGGAGCGCTGTTGCCATGTTTTATGCCTTTTTTTTTTTTTTTATCTACATTCCCTACCAAAGGATTTGCTTTCAAATTTGGAAGATATCCAAAATCTAAACTACCTTTTTTTTCTGCTTTTGCAATGTCCATTTCTTTCTTGGTCAAAGTAAGGTGCAGCTTTAATGCTTTCTCTGGAATCAAGAGAAATCCTTGCCAGCCTCACAGAAATAAACACAATAAGGAGCAGAGCTGGAAAATATGGACAGAAGATGGAAGGACACGTTCATGTAGTGTTGCATTTTCTTGTCCAACTTTCGAGAAGTGTCAATTTGCTGCTAACAAAGGACTAATTTTAGGACTAATTACTCTTGTCAAATCATTTTTAGTCTCACACAGGCACATTCTGATTTTCAGGCTGCTGAGCACTGAATCAGGACGATTACATCTCCAGCACCAAGCATTTGTCACCTAATCATCCCTTCTCCACACATTCCTGGGTGTGCAGCTCATCCAGCAATTTGGAAAACTTGTTCCACGATCTATACAATCCCCATCTCCAAACAAGTCCTTCGTTCCACAGGAGAAGCCACTGCAGGTAAAGTCTTGCACATCGGAAACTATTAAACTCGAGTTTCTTTAGTGGCTCAGTGGGACACAAGTAGGCTCAGCACTTCAGAAAAGAAGGCCACTTATTTAATCACCTCAATGTGGATTTAAGTTCCTGTTGTTGAGAATCTAGGCTGCAGAATATGAGCCATTTTCACGGGGACACCCTGGCCCCTTTTTCATTACTCTAGCAAACAAAGCAGCTGTAAATCCAGCTGGGTTTATGGCTCTGCTGTATTACTGGAACAGCAGAAAGCGACAGTGAGAACACTAGTGAACCTGTTCCATATATATCAAATACCTCAACGTTGTCATTTTTATCTGTCAGATTTTTCAGATAAATAAATCTGTACCTTTAATGTCGATTGTGTAATGGACAAGGACAGTTAAAGAACAAATTCCTCTGTTTTCTTTGTCTTTCCACTGCTGAAATCTTGACTTTTCTAGCGAGAATTTTCTTTCCTAAGAGCTACCTGTCTAGAATTTCTGGTTGCAAAATGATGCCAATATATAAATGATTTCACCTTTAAGTGCATGTTATGTGCATGTTATGAATAGATAGCACAATAGACACTTTCATCATCACCAGTCAAAGAGCACGTAGAAAGTAACACTCTGTATTTTTCCAGCACCAGAAAACGTTCCTGCCTGGAGGTATCACAAAGCATTCTGTGATGGAGGTGAAAAACCAGGTCTGTCACACAGCTGAAGGTTTAGTCAGCCACACTTAATGTCCTTCCTGTGATAAAGGGGGTTCATACCCACTTACGTATGCTATATATAAGGAGTCACACTCTGAGAAATAATCTGTCATTTTGCATTTACTCGACCATCTCTCCATCAGTTGTTTGCGACCATTTAACTATTCTTGTTTATCCTGCACACACAGGGAAGGAGGCCTGATTTGAGGAGTGCATTCATGGCACTCACAAAGATTGCAGAGGAAAACTTTTAATCAGATCAGACCTTTGCCTTATTTGCCTTATCACAGCTGGCAGACAGCCCTGCCATCAAACATGTGAATTCCATAGTTAGAAACTGGTTAGGAAGTAAGCCAAAACACAGAGCTATACATTGAATTGCAATAGATGTATTCTGACTACATAATTGGTATATTCTGCACTGGGAGAAGTCACTTCACAGTTACTTCATTTTCCACTTTGAGGCAACCCTTCCCTAAAGAGTATTTCAGAGCAAATATATTCACAATAGAAAAAAAATCATAATAAATAATAAGTAGTAATAAATCACATATGAAACATAAAAAAGTTATAACAAGCTGTATGATTTTCTGGAAATGTATTCTCAGTGCAATATTCTGTCAGAGGCATTAAAGAACTAAAAATGTATTTATGCTAATTATTTCGGTCACTAGCAGGGAAGCCAGCCGGGAATTGTCACAAACATAGATCTGGCTTGTGTTTTCTCCCCTAACAAAACCACGCAATGGCCTTCCCACGGGGCCCAGTACGTCACCACGACTGCTTACAGCAGCCAGCACGGACACTGTATGAAAACATCCATACGTATTTAGCTTCAAATCACAACTTGTGTAGATGCTCCTATTGCGAGCAGGATGTTTTCACTTGTTTTTAAACCACATCTGATAATTTGAATATTTTTCAGCCATCAGAATCAAGTAATTTTTCACTTCAGCAGAAAGTTGGTGTGCGACCATGACAGCATCACTTTTTGATAATACTGCTACAGCTTTCTGTCCTACTTTTGCAGTTTTGCTTCAACTAAGATTTGCTGAAACTCCTTAAGTTTTCAGCAAATACTTCTATTTTCATTCTTTTTTAAGCTCAACCAGCTCTTTCTTTGCAGATGAAAGGATTGGTGTGAGAATATTAACAGCTCCCTCAGCTGCTGTGATAGTTTGTGTTAGCTGCCTTTTCATCCATCACTGACCCAAAGAGCTGAAATAAACTTCCTTTTATCCATCTCCTGTCCATGCCTCTGACATGACTTCTCTACCAAAGGCAGAGATAGTTCCTTGTGCAGGAGATGGACATCTACCATGGGAAGTCAAAAAAAAAGTAGAATTTACATAACACAGACAGTAGGAAATGTGTGAATTTCAGTATCAACATCCAGCAACCAAATTTTTGGGTGAGTAGTAAGTGCCAATATAAATAACTTAGTGTCGTGTGCCAGCCACACCAGACACCAGTGATAGGTACTATGCCCTGGCCATAAATATCTGTTTAGTGTTCTGCACTGTGAGGTAGCAGGGTTTGGGTCTGAACTTTGATTGATTGAGAAAACTCTCGTGAGGCAGAGCAAGAACAAAAGGGCATTTATTAATATAAAAGTAGCATTCATGTGTCATGCCAGGACCCCTTCATTTATTCAAAGATAAAACTAGAAACAGTTCCTTCCCCACAGATAGAGTAAGTCATGGTCCTGATTTACAGCACGTCTGCAGTAAGTGACCATGTGCATGTTTTTGTGCCACTGTAAATGTGAAGTTCAAAAGGATGAGGAGGGAGAGATGCACCCTAAAATTAGCCATACATTTCAATATGGGCTATAGGATATTCTTCTTCACCTTGAATAAGACTTTATTGTTCAAGTAATTCTGGTGGAATGCAAATACATTGCTATAATCTGGATCTATAGATAGATAGATATAAATATATATATATACACTGCATACACGAGCAAGCCAGCCCAGTTGGAACACAGGGGAAAAAAATTGTGCCAGCTATAATTCCATGAGCTGTATTCAAGACATCCCTGCTACTCTGAAAACTCAGCTATTAATAGCTATATATATATATGTATATTTTAATAATATGCCCCTGTTAGCATATGTTAAGAAATCCAAGTCTTCTTTTTGACAGTAAAATTGTCATAAATTTACTTGTTCAACTTTAGTGGGAAAGGCTGGGGTCTGAAATAGAAGTGGTGTCACAGGTTAAATCTCTTCCAGTGTCTGCCTGCTAGCTAGCTCTGCTGATCTTCAGCTGAAATTCTGGGGACAGGATGAATGGAAAATTGAATTTCTTCTTTGCTTTTTTCCCTAACATATGTGTGGCATCACTAGTTATATCTTTGGTAAGGTATTTGGTGCATTGAAAATGCACCAAAAAGATAATGCTGATAAAAAACCCCTCAGCATGACTGGCTGTCGAAGCAAATCAAAACATTTTTGGGGAAATATTAATTTGGGCTTTAAAAATTTTCTTTTAATCTACATAATTTCTTAATTGTTTTCATATTATTTTGAAACATGACAATTACAGTGCACAGTGGGAATAATATCATATCTAGGTGTAATAATATTGTATAATTGTGTAATATTTTAAAATATTCTATTTATCATTTTATTGCTTAAGATTTTACTTAGCTCTGATTAATTTTTTTTTTTAATCAAGATATCCTCAGTTTCTTAAAGTTTTGGCTCAAAGTTTGTGACTTCACAGATAATTCCAAATTTAAAAGAAGAATTTTAGGAGTGACTTGAATCTTCATTAATTTTATGAGCACAGTTTATAAAGTAGAAAAAAATGAATATTCAGAATAAATTAAATTAATTTTGTCTTGCCTTTTCCTGCTTAGAATGATGATTTAGCAATAAAATAATTATTCATTTTAATATAGTGTCTTTTGCAATCCCAAGCTTGGTATAAATACATACACAATACCTACTATACTGCAGCTCTGATTTTATGATAAACCACCTGGCTTTTTCAGCTCTGGTATGATATGTGCTGACCACTGCTGGGAGAGGTTGCCTAAAGGAAAATGTATTTCCTGGCAAAATCATCAGAAATTAGCCTGATAAAAAATGGTAGATGAAAAGACGATGTTGGAGGAGAAGTGATTTTTCCATGAGAAATTCAGCCATCAAAACATCTTGATTAAATGCAGTTTTCAGTGAAGTAATCCACAGCCTTGACCTTAAATGTTATTTTCTATCACTCCCTCTATATGCATAATGGCTCTATTTCTCCTCAAGATAAGGTAGCCTGTTCGCAGCAATACATGTACCTGAGTACTTTTAATTTCAAGGGATGTCTCTGATTTTAAAACTCGTTGTCACCTTTTTCTGCAACATCTGGGAGCCATCCCACTCTGAAACACGTGATTGGCATCATAAATAAATGTTAACATTAAACTCAAGTATCATCGTTCCAAATGTCTGAAATGCAGAAAGCTATGTCTAGTTTTCTGCTTTGCATCTACAGATATAAAATATCTCTTATGTACCAATGTTTATAATATGAATATCTCCTAATCATTGATGATCAGAGGACAGGCACCTCTGTCAGGGCACAGGCTGCAAAACTTGGTCTTGTTCAGCCTGGAGAAGTCTCTAAGACCTTAAAGCACCTTTCAGTACCTAAAGGGACTAAAGAAGAGCTGGAAAGGGACTTTTTACAAGGGCAGGTAGTGACAAAACAAGGAGGAACAGCTCTAAACTGAAATTGGAGTAGGTTTAGATCAGATATTAGGAAACTTTTCAGTGGAAAGTTTCTCTGCCCTTGGCAGTGGGGTTGGAATTAGATGGATCTTTAAGATCTCTTCCAACCCAAATCATTCCATGCTTCTATGATTGTATGTTTCTGTGGTTTGGGGAGTTCACACATTTAACTACTGTTATCCATTGAGGTGGTTTTATTGCAGTTTTGATTAGCAACTGGGAAGAAATAGAGAAGCTGTGTCGCTTTTATTTGGCTAATTGATGTCGTAGGAAAGCTTTGGAAAGCATAAACGTATTTTAGGATTTCTTTATCCAAATTAATCATTGTATTGACAACTTGAATGTTTTGATTGGATGTTAGCTAATTAACTACCACAGCAGTGAGTTGACAAAAACCTGCTTCCTTTGATGCCTTAGGTTTTAACTTTTATATTTTTCAAATCCTGTACTGCCTAGTGTAACTCTGAAGTTTCCTGTAGCTCGTTAAGTGTTGTTCTCTCATGCTAAGACAGACATAACAAAGCCTCTCCAGCTTGCTCTCCAAGGACACCCAGACCGTCCTAGGCCCAAGAACTGTAAACCTTCACCTTGGGGAGAGGGGGGCAAGCTTGGGGAAATTCCATCATTGGCTGGGTTCTGGTTGGTGAATTTATGCTGATATAAAAGTGTGAAGAACTCCTGACCTGTCGTCCATTTTGGGATGTGCTGAGGCAGGAGCCTATGGGGCCCAAAGTGTACATCTGAAGGCCTTTCAAATAAATGCCTCCTTTATTCCTTTATTCCTTTATTCCTGTCTAGTCTCTGTTTCTAGGTAGCCATTTAAGGCATCACCATCAACAAAGAAACTTTAAAAGACCCTCAGTGCATCTTATTGCCTAAAAGAAACATCTACATAATTTCTAAGCCATCTATCAAACAGGCATCTGAATGCTAGCCACAGTTAAGCAAGCTACATAAAAAATGTTAGACTGTGATTATACTCATTCCATGACAGGAAACTTGTTTATTAATATGGGGTTTTTAAATGCCACTCCACGAGTTAAAAGCTTTATGCCTATTAAAATACAGCACATATTTCTACACTGGACTTCAACATATATTATTCAGCACTTGTTACCTAATAAATCTTTACTTGTTTCTTCAGTGAATGTCGTATTCTCTGTAACTACAGATTTTCGGGTTCGGGGGAAGAACAGAAAATAAATCATAAGATATCTTAATTCTACCTCATGAAACTTTTCAACAATTCTTTCTCTGTTATAAGGGCTTTAGAAAAAGGAAAAATTTTCTGTTTGGCAAAATCTTGAATAACATTCAGTTTAATATTGAGCCATGCAATTATTTTTTTTTCCTTTTTTTCTCTTCTGCTCATTTTTAGTTCTTGAATTTATGATAATCAGCTCTGTTTCTTTCTTTATATTTGCATTCTATTTTTGTAAGTGATGCTGTCTTAGAGCACTGATGTTTGAAACTGAAGGGTGCCAGACCCAAATCCCACGCTGTGTGGAAGTCTGAAAGATTATCTTCCCCATTACAGTGATTAAATTAGACCAGACAGTACCACAGCCCCTGATGTGCATGCAGTTAATACTTTGAAAGGACAGAAACTGTTCCCAACAGCTTCAAAATTGTCCAGCACAGAGTAGCTGCTGTGTGGGCTTTTATCCTCCTACAGATAACGTCAAGCATATCTACTGCTGTGTGCATTCTGCAGCCTTGATAAGAGGAAGAAGAAAACTTTTTCTTCTACAAGACATAGTTAAAACTAGAGCTTTCTCTCTGGCAGATTTTTGGGATTAAAATAGTATTTTGTTAGTTTTATAGATATTGAGGCCATAAAAGCACTTGGATTCTGGTTTTTGTGGAGTTCCTTCTAATAAAGTCTATGCAGCTGTAATGCATTTAATAATTATGGTAGTCTCAAACAACAAGAAATACAACCACAGTGACCTTAGAGACAGGTCAGATAATTACTGTGCAGTGACAGAGAAAACTTTAGACAGTAAAGTTGTTGTCTTTACTGTTAGCAGTGATAATGCAGCACATTTAAGTTATGTAATAGATTTATATGTCAAATTAATCTTTTCCTTAGCACAATCCTAGGAAAGCACCTTTGTTGCTTTGTACCCTCTAAAGTAAATCCCTCTGTGAATCATCAGTCCATGTTATTATTAGTCTCCTGCATTTACTGTGTAATGTTATGGAACATGGCTTAAGCAAAGCGACCTGAAGCACTGCAGCACATTTCATGGACTTGAAAACACCACTGGAGGCAGAGGAAGGAAGCAATCTATTGCAAATGCCCACCTATGCTTTTTTCACTATTATTTTGTTTTGCCTTCCTTTATTGGTTTGTTTGGGGAGTTTTTTAATGTAGTTTTCTTCTAAGTAGATGAAGGCACTTTGATGAAGAACGTGAACAGGAAGTGAGTGTAACAAGAAGAGAAATATCCATATTAGGAGGCCAAAATCCACAAAGAGCCTGTCTTGTGATTGATGGTTTTTCTTGATTGTATGTTTTCTTTGGCAGCAAAGACAACTTAAGTTCCCACGTTCCCAACAATCCTCCCAACAATTAGGTATCTCTACCTGAGGACATTTGAAAGGTTTGGAGAAATGATTTGATGTTGTTGTTTTGGCATGGTTTTTTTTTTTTTAACCTGCAAGGCTTCAGGAATCTGCTTGAGAGCCTGCTTTTCTGACTGCTATACAGCCCCTCATCCAGGTACTAAGGCAGCTCCAATAAATCACTGGTTTTATTGGCTTGTTTTGTTTTAGTTTGGCTTGGTTTGGTAGAATCAGTGATTTAACCTTGATTTTGGTGTGAGGAACAACATAAAAAATCATTATTAAGGTCAGCAATTCTCTGCGTAGATCCCCTTAATTGCAGTGAGAACCTTCATTTAAGGCTGAATGAAAGTTCCTATTCAGGTATGAAAGTTCTTTAGTCCCTAACTCAGCTTAGTCCTTAATCACAGAAATTAAATGAAGGAAGACTGACTGAATTTATCAACTGATGATTAAGTTACTTCTGTTCAAATTAGTATTTCATTAGTTATTCAAAATAGATCAGCTGCAACAAAAGCTCATAAACTAACTCTGTAATACACCTAGGTAGAAGGTTAGGGCAGTAATACATAAGCAAAGAAGGCTGGATTAATAAATTCTTCTGAAGAGAAAGAGCAAAGTCTTTTAAATTAAAAGTAAACATTATTTTCTCTTTTTTTTTCTGCCAAAACTCTAACTAAACTTGATCCAAACTCATAAACTATTCCAGTCAAACTTGAAATTATATTGTGCAGCAAATAAAAAAATCATTCATTTCTCCCTCTGTATTTTCAAGATTTCAGTGCTGCAGAAATAATCCTTCATAGATGCACGCCCCGTAAGTGAGACTTTCTTCTCCAGCAGTAGCTGCAGGTGGCAGCTATGCTAAGCCATGGGCAAGGGCTCTGGTACATGATTCCTTCCCAAGCAAGCTGCAGAAGCTATTTCCCCAGCCTCTATCCCCTGCCTCTTGGGCAAAAGATTGTTACAGAGGTGGCACAGCAAGTGTGCCCCTGAGAGCAGGTCTACTTGTAACCAAGGGAAGCAATTTAACCTATCACATATTTATGTTTTAAACTTCAACCACCAGGCGAACATATCCCTTGATGAACTCAGGCAGTAACTTCAGCTGGAGCTGGTAACTGGATTTATAATCTTTCCAGTCACTGCTCCCAAGTCCAACACCACTTCTGTAGGCAGGGTAGGATGATTTCACATCAAGTATTAAAAGAATTTAATGTTCTTCATGTGAGACAGATGCTGATCATTTGTCTGCTCCCAGCTAGTTTTCAGTGGTGTTCAAGTTAGTTGTTTTTATTTTGCATGGCAAGGACTGGGGACCTTCCCAGCCCTTGTGGGCAACCACCAGACTTTCAGCTGAGGTTGCCGAACAGCATAAGCCAATGACCTTGTACTTTCTGGTGTGCCAGCACTGCTTCTTGAATGACTGNTGAACAGCATAAGCCAGAGCCAATGGTCAAACAGCATAAGCCAATGATCTTGTACTTTCTGGTGTACCAGCACTGCTTCTTGAATGACTGGAGATAAAACCAGTTCAGAGAGTCAAACGAGCCCTTTAAAAATAATAATAAATTTAAAAATGCTTTCGGAGGGATTTTTCTCTCTGAACTGATTCATCCTGAAGCACATACAGGTGCTAGTGCCAGTGAAAGAAAAGGAATGGAAATATCTTTCAGGAGTTACCAATGAAGTCAGAACCACAGATGCACTGACTTAGACTGACTGAAATTGTCACAAGTCTGTCCCCTCTGGGGACAGTAATTTCCAGCTGCAGGCACTAGTCTCTTTAAAAAAACAGCAGTTCAGTCACTTGTGATTCTGTGACCATAACCTGAGGTTAATGGCCGACATTAACTGAGTCATGGTTAATGTAATAACGTAGCTGGCATTCAGGGTAAATGACAGCAATTTTAGGAAATGTGTGTTTGAGGCAAGTAAACATTTCCAGTCCAGGTCTCGATTAAGTTTCTTGTTTAATAGCCATGATAAAACATTCGCACATATTTATTAATGAGGCTGATGGATATGAGCACTAATGAAAATGGACAGGTAGGTAATGAGGGAGGTACAGTCAGAACATAGGATTAGAGTCAGGTACAATTAAAGTTCAGCTCCCTAGTCAAACACAGGCTCCTTTGGGGCCCTAAGTAAATCATTTATGCACAGCCTCTCAGTTTTTAAAGAGAGGATAATAATATTCATTATCTTCACACGTACATCTTGAGAGTATGAGCAGTTTTGCTGTATTTTTTTCCCTTAATTCTCAGAAGTGCCCTGTAGATTACCAATATCATGATTACAATACTGGGCAGAGCTAGAGACAAACAAATGCTGAATAAGTTTCTTCACAGAGTTCTACTTACATATTGCTGACATCTTTAGCCCTTATCAGTTATGCTGTTCCACTCTAAGCTTAAGACAAGCTGCCAGGAAAATACCTGCCACCTGTAGGAGTGATGCCACATCATGAGACAATTTGTGCCTCTCTAATGCAGAGCTGCCTTTGAAGTCTCATCTCTGGGAGCGACTTGAAAGACTTGGCAGAAAATGGCTGTACAAATGTCAGATATCCAGCAAAGGAGAAAGAAAAATACCTGTCCTACCAAAGGCTGTAAAACAGAACCAAACAATGCAGACAAATTGTAGGATAAGGAGAGGAGGGAGGGAGTTAGTGAGAGGGAGAGAAACCACTACATCAAGCCATCTGGATTAAAACCAGATCCATCATTCTAAATTGGTGCTTGAGTGCTGAGCAAATGAGCTAAAGGAAGAAGAAAATGTGTGTTTGTATAGCTGCATCGTAGAGCATCAAGGAAGTGCTGGTTTACATTCTAAGCAGAGGAAAGTCTGTACACAATCTATTATCTCTGGCTGATATTATGAAGCTGTTACTAAGAAGTGAAGTGTATTTTGGGATATCCCCATGCACATGTACTGCTGACCAAGGTCTGCATTACAACCTATCCAGAACTTAGGCAGCAGTTAGTAATTAAATCTTAATGGTTATATGCTGAGATGAAAACACTTGGGACAGAAGAAACTGAAGTTTAAGAGGCTCACCACTCCATAGAAAGAGTTTGGAGCCAGGAAGGGTAACCACAGACAAAATAAAGATATGGAAGGCAGGGATAAAAAAAAAATAAAATAAAGTAGGGAGATAGCAAAGGAAGTAAAGAAAGAAGATCCCTGGGGACAAGCCAAACAGGAGTTAACACATGAGCTGCAGAAGCAGCTTAGGTTGTCAGAGAATGAAAAGAAACTCACACTGGGAATATAAAGAGGGGTTGTTATTTTAGGCAGGTTTGAAGATTTTCTTGCTCTATTTAGCAGAGAATAAAGATAATTTATTTACAGCACCACATGCACCTGAGAAATGAGTTGCAGCTCAGCATGTTCATGCTAGATAAAAATTGGGAAAGGGTAATCTGAAGGAAGGACAAATCTCAAGGACTAAAGTTAATCCTAGGACTATACAGATTTTGTTCAGATTTCAAGGCTTAAGGCACACATATTCTAGTGTCTGGCCAATGTCTAGCCAGGCAGCTTACCCAGATCTGAGACACAGGGGCTATTTATACGTATACATGCCTCAAACACCTGAGCTTGCACTTTGCCTTGGTATAGCATCTAGTGTAACAGAGCTGTCCCTAGGCCGTGCTCCACTGTGTACCAAAGTCTGTGCAGAAAACAGGTGAATCCATGCAGACAACAATCCATTTCTCTTCTTCCATTGCATTTTCTCCACGAGTAATCTGGCTTTTGGTGATAAACCTGCTGGTCACCTTTTAAATGCAAAAAAACATCAAATACATTTAGAAAACTTTTTCTGTTTTGTTTTGTTACATCCGCAGCATTATTCCAACTAGTGTGAAACTGCTGTCAACCCAGGTGCTTAGACTCAATTGTCTGTGAGAAGAGGTCCTGCAAAGTTCACAGCTCCAGGAACAACAGTAAAATCACAGCATTACAGAATAGCTGGGGACAGAATATCTGGTTGGAAAGGAGTTCTGGAGGTTGTCTAGTCTAATCTCCCTGCCAAGGCAGGGTCACTTAGAGCAGGTTACACAGGAATGAATCCAGGTGGGTTTGGAATTTCTCCAAAGAGGGAGACTCCAAAAGTGGGAGGGAAGGTGCTATTTAAAAGCACCTCAGTCATCAACCATGACAGTCTAAGACTGGAAAGGGATGTGGAGGGAAATTTTCACCCACAAGGATATATTTACCTTTGGGAAATTGAATAATTACTGCTGTATGCTCTGTTATCCTTCATATTTTCTTTGACTTTACAGTCAAATCTAGTTGAAATTGCCAGCGGGTTTGAAAGTTTGAGAGAACACTAGTACACACTGCAGCCATGTAACCTGTATTGTGTTAGAAATCTAGATACAAATATTAATAAATTACCCTCTCAAGGATGTACCTAGAATCCTAATTCATATTCTTTCTTCAGTTAGACGTCCATCAAAATAATCTAATATATGTTAAAGGTTGCTGTTAAATTCCTCATTTTAGTTTCTGTTTCACTTAACCCACTAAGATCAAGAAAAGCTCAGTCCACTTACAGCAGAAGTTGAAAAACAGCAGGTGTTTCACTACCTTTGATAGTGCTTGAACTTGCTTAAGGAAGAAATATTTAATGCTGCATCCCAGACTAGTCCTCAGGAAAACCCTCTGTTTGGTGATTTTCAGAGATTCTAAAAGGAAAAAAAATACTTAATACTTTGAGCAAGATTTTCACTTAAAAATCCATTATTCCTTCAGAAAGCAGCTTTTAAAAGAAAAATCAGCTTCTAAAATCAAATTGGAGACAGACCCTGTTTCTGAACCTGTCAGCTTGCAGTATCTCACAACTGAAAATCCTTGTAGCCCCAGTCATCATATCATTCTGGCCTGATTCCCTCCAGGAGCACAGCTTGAACAGTTTCACTCTGTACAAGTATGTAGATACACATTTGAATCCTGTGGCTCACCTCAACTGTGAAGAAAGGTAGAAAGCTCATAGATAATTTTCTACAACTTTCTTATAACTGGCAGTAGAGAGAAACTCTCTGCATGGTCTGGTGGATTCAAGGGACCACTTGCAACAGGAAAGCTTGCTTTATCAGACTTCAAGTAATCCACACTGCAGGATCACTGCTGCAAAGATCCCAATCAGAGCTCATGAATAACTAGAAGATGCAAAATTATTAGCAAAAAGTCCAGCACTCTCAGAATAACTTGTTAAAAGTCAAACAGCTCCATAAATATACAAACAGCCTGAGCATCTTCTGCTTCCTTTCCCATTGTAGGCTGGAATATTGCCAGAAGAAAAAAAAATTTAAAAAAGATGAAGACCAAAAAAGCAATAGAATAGCTTCAAGCAGGTTCCACATTTGTGCTTTTGTGTTTTGAAACAATGTGGTGCTCCCAAGTGTAAATAAACATATTTTTAGTGCTATATGCTTTATTTCCTTCCTCCCAAATTTGATATAACAGTAAACAGTCTGAGTCTATAAAGGACGTGCAAACTTTGGAGCCATAGGAAAGAGCATGGGGCTACTGGAAACTGCTTGTCAAATTACTTTGTTCAGAAAAATATCCCAGACAAATGCATGACTCATATCCACTGCCATCTGTTAGGCGGAAGTAAGCCATCTTTGCCTCATTAAGGTAAAAATGATCCTCTTTTGTAGTCAAAGATGACCTACTGACCTGGACTCCAACAGCTCAGATCAAGCAGGTTGGGACAGCTGATGGTATTAGGACCATTTCCTTGCCACTCTCAAAAATTATAATTTAACCAAATTTCCACCCTGTCGTCCTTCTGAAATAATTCCTCCAGGTGACGGCATTAGGACTCATTACCCTCCCTTCTGTCCTTGGTTGAAGGCAACTAAATGGCATAAACTGTAGCAGAACATCCCTAATCATAATAAATCCTCCTCTCTCCCAGACCCTGGTGAAAATCCCCTGGATTATGGGAGTGATGTGAGGTGGGGTTCACAACATCTGTGAGGCCTAAGGAACAACTCTGTGGGTATTTCCAAGGTGTCAGCATCCAGACAGCAGGAAAAACTCTGTCAGCCCCCATGAGGAACAAAGCCAGAGGATATCTGCTTTGCAGTTCTCAGCCAAAGCAGGGACTTGCAGGTGCTCCCTGCAGCCATGGAGGCACAGCAGTGCTCGTGAAGGGTCCTGCCAAACGTGTGCCACCTGTGAGAGCCACTAGCCATACAGTGTTGGAGGCCATGGGCTGACAGCACAGAGATGGTTTTGCACCCGAGGACTCCAATTCAGAGGCCAATAAACGCACCCTGTGCCTGCAGTCCGTGTGGGTGCAGGCTAATTGTGTGTGTGTGTGTGCACACAAAGTGCAAAGGGTTGTATTTCCTCACCTCCCTCAGTCCCAGCATCACTTTATCATTTTGGGAAAAAAAAGATGTAACACAAGAAGGGTGCTATTGAATGCACATATCCAGCAAAAGAGCTGACAGCAGCTGTGAGTAGGTAGTACTACAAAACAGTCAAATATATGGAGAAGGATGAAGTTACGGTTTTTATTACAGAATTTCCAGTTGTTTTACAGTCTACTTCCCGTTTTGTTTGTGAACTCCAGTTCTGAGCACAGACTGCAGGCTGAAATACTAGAAAGCACAATGGCTGAACTGGGACTATCTCGAAATTATGGACTTTTCTATCATCACAGGTACAGCATCCAGTTTTCATAACATCAAATGGCTACAGAGAGAGAATATACATTCTGTTGCAGCAAATTCTGCCAAGACTGCCTCCCTCTGAGGATCAATTTCATAGCCATGGCCACACTACCAAGAAGATCCCTCCTGTTTAATTCCCAAATAAAACAATAGAGATGCTATAAATAAAGGATATCCAGGTTTTAAAACTCATGACAATTTAAATGCTGAAATATGATTCTTCCTTCTTTTCTCTAAGACTGGTGAATTATGAGACCAAAACGTTTCTCTCATTCCCTGCCCTCACCAACCACCATCTCAGGAAAAAAAATGGTTTATATCTGCATTTTACAAAACACCTGAGCTGTGCTGGAGTGTGTCTGACTTGATGCAAACAAGCAAGCACAGCATGGTGCCTACTTCCTAGCAGTGTACATCCTAATTAGATGGAGACCCAAAAGTTCTTGTCAACTCCTGCATCAGGGGAACTTTTTTCTAGCTCTTCACAAAGCAACAGCATCCCTGCACACCACAAAAGCAATGAATTAGGATCTCCATAAGTGTGGGAAGAATGGCTAAAATGGTTTTGAAAGCTCAGTATTCCATGCAAAGATATTGAATACAGCAGGAGCAGAAATGAGGTTGAGGGTTTGGGGATTTTCACCTTCCCTAGGCTGTAATTTTGAAAAAAATGGGATGTGAATATCCCAAAAAAGCATGGGTGTTTTTTAAATTGAAAGCCCTACAAAAAATGTTTGAAGAACCGCCGTGGATAGTTTTGCTTTTCCTTTATTGTCCATCAGACCTTTCCCATTATTGCCTGTCAGAAGGTGAAGAGAAGCAACAGATGAATAAAGTAGCATTGTGGAAAACACATTTATTTGCTTTGTTTTACAAAGTGGTAATCTTGTTGTTAGAATTAGCATAATTTTAATTAGGCATAGACGGAAGTCAGGAGCTGGTTCCCAGCTGTGCCTGTGTGCTTGCAGGGACATGCTATACCTGCTAACCGTGGGGGATTTGCACGTGTGTGTGTAGAAATGATCTGCAACCATTTTGAAGCCTTCTTTCTCAAGTCTGACATCCTTGCAATGATATCCCAAACAAAGGCTAAGTTAGCCTGAGCCTGGCAGGACATGTCAGTGAGATGGATGAAAGCTATCTTGGCTCAGATGAAAAATCCATGACTGATATCAGGAGGAGACTTTTTTATGAACTCCTATACTGATTGGTGATACCAATTCTAATACTCTTTTTTGCTATTATTTTCCTTATTAGAAAAGCTCCCATTTTCTTCATCTTGTTGTTTTTTGGGTGCGCTGTTCCAGTGCTGAGCCTTTTTCTTCTGTGTAGGCATAAATTGTTGCTGTCTGACTGCAGTCACATCTTTAAAGCTCACTTCTGCAACTGCAGAAAGAGCTAACAGCTCTGAATACCTGATGTCCACGGGGGTTAAGGTCTAAACTGATTTTCTAGCCCTTTAGGCACAAGCATTTGAAACATTTGTTCCTAAGAATGTCCTTCTAGTTGAATGATTTTAATCTCTTTTAAATCGTTTTTGGAGTAGGTTTCTCCTTTTTTCTTCTTTTTTTTTTTCCTTTTTTTTCCCCTTTTTTTTCTTTTTTTTTTTTTTTTTTTTTTTTTATAGCACTTGTGCATGTGTGTGAAATGCTACTTCTGTAGAATGTGTGACATACAGTCTAGTGCAACTTATCAAATCCAGGCTGTCTGGCAGTCAATTTCCAGCACGTCATGTTTGTCTCGTGAGCTGTGTCTACGGCCCATATAGTTTTCGTTTCTGGAGACTGACCACATACAGCTGCTGTTTACAGAACTGTCATATTTAGGCAGAGGGTGTTAAAGCAAACCTTCTTACCCTATAAAGATTATCTTTCAAGAGTTTGATCAGGGAAATAAAACAGGAACAGACTAGAAAAAATGTCTAGATACTGAAAAAGCTCTGTGTTAAAAAAAGCAATAAGCGCAAATACAGTACACCTACACACTCATACATAGACAGGTGGGTGCACTTATATACTTAGGTGTATATATAGAAGCACATGATCATTGTGATTGCTGATCATTTCTCTGATCATTGAAAAAATAATGCTCATGAATTGTATTCAGTAAATAGCATTAATATTCGGGTTACAATCTATCAATTAAGAAGCTTGTTCTAATATATTTTGCTGCCAAAGACATAAAAATCTCACTTTTAAAGAAATCCCTCTTTTATTTAAGAAAATTTTTAAGAGCTGCTTCTTTTACTGAACCTTTTTTATGCCAACCCTTTCATAATAGAAGGGTACAGAAAGTATCCTAAAGTAACAATTATAGATGACGACATTCTCTTTCATTATCCAGGATAATAAGCAATTTTCATTCCCTGGAAACAAGCAGATTCTACAGCAAGCCTTTAACAAATAAAGAGATGCATAATAGATGCAAGGAGCATATAATGTTTCTCTTAATTTCAGGGTTTTTTATGGATGACAAAGTTGTACTGTAGATTGAAGATTATTTGGAACAGAAAATAAGATATCTTGAAAGTAAGATCTTTAATTGGATTTTAGAAATACTATTATGGTTTCAAAAATGATACTGCCTTGCATGAACTTCCAGAAGAGGTATTGAAATTTTCAATTCTGGAGGCGTGCATTTGTTCCTTTTTAGCTGATTATAAAAGCATCTGTGACTTGGAGTCTTCACTTGCAATCACAGACATTTTTCAGCATGGTCCATGAAATCAAACAGTGTCTTTAACAGGAAAATTTGACAGAACAAATAAATATTTTTTTTAAATTTCAAATATTTCCACTAGAAAGTTGCTATAAATATTAGTAAGAGTTCAATAGAAAATCACTCACTGGAAAAGGATAGAGGGAAGCAGCTAGTGTTGATTATTTTTACAAGTCTCTTACCCCCTATGCAAATTGGCCTTAAATGGTAGCTTAGTTAGAGCCAAACTGACAGTCTAAGAACATCAAGATGACAACTCATACACTGTTACTGCTTTTAGAAGACAGTAACTAATTTTCATGGGGTACATGTTATACAGACTCTATCTGGTTTGTCTCACAGAGCTGGTTCATTTCTTCTCTTAGCCCATTTCTGATGCAAGCCCAAATTCAGGAAAGGATTTACAATTCATTTTAAATGGATGAGCAGTGGACCTTTGAAGGACATATTTAGCTTCTTTAAAGGAAGGAGAAGGCTAAAGGACTAGGAAAAGATTTACCAGAGTAATAAAAATGTCACATCAGTGCTTCCCTCCACCCTCACCCCAAACCCAGGATACACACTTTAGTGCCATCTGAAACTGTATGCATATCTCCAGCTGTGCCATTCCTCATCTCCATGCATAATGGTGGCCTCTCACTACTTCTCTGATTTGAGACATTTGTTCTTTTGTCCTCTGTGGTAAAATTGCAGGATGTGCTTTCTCCCTCCAGCTTTGCAGCCAGAAGTTGGCATGCAAAAAGGACCGAAGCATCAGGTAAATTTCAAGACGCATTGTCACCAACAGAAGAGACACGATACAAGACCTTTTTGGCATTTCAGAGGAACATCTGCTTAAATGCCAATTGCCTAAATATCCCAGCAACAAGTGAAGAAACTCTGTCCCCTTGTTCCCAAACACCCATGTCCATCTTACAAGCATTAAGCCTGTCATATGAGTTTTAGTCTATTTTCCAGACATAAATAATAAAAAAGATAAAAATAAAAGAGAAGCTATTCAAGAACCAAAAGATAGAAGGCATATTTCATTTGGAAACAGGTGTCAAATCAGATAGGGGAGGAGAAAGAATGGATTCAGGAACATGATCTGCAGAGATGAAAAAGCTGGTCAAAAAACCAGCAAATACTCTAAAAGCTATCAGATACACTGCTTCTAGTGCTGACAAAGATCAAATGAGTTGGTATTCATTTCACATGCATCTTATGGTTGTTGCACACTTAAAAATCGGTCCCCCGATATTACTCAATATATCTCTTTTGAAACAATTCCTGCAGCAACTGTTTCCTACTATTTTTCCCCAAACAGATGCAAGTCTAAAATGCATCTGAGTATAGGAGCTATACAGACTTTAGTACATAATGTGTTTCATTAAAATACAATGATTTTTTGGCTTTGACAATTCACTGTATGTTTAATTATTGTTTGAAGTAGACAAAGGGAATCTAAAGGTCTTCTCAAGAAAAGTTGTTCCTTCGTTGTTGTCAAAAGGTAAAGGACACTAATAATGGAGTATTAAAACTAAACAAAAATTGACAACAATAAAAATATATACATCTGTTTTACCCAAACTGAAATGCTGCTTGTCACTTAGCTGGAAAACAAATTGCAGTACTCACAAAGTATTTTCCTTACTGGCATGATGAAGAAACTTCTTTTCAAAGACAGATGACTGAGATAAAAATTTATTCTGATGAACCTGGTGTAAAGTGCCCAGATTCTTTAGAGAAACATTAAACAATCAAACAGAATGAGTTTCTTTTGAATTTGAAAAATAAGAAGATAATTTAGGGTCTCTAGCAGAGCAGCTGCAAAGTAGGACTTTGTCGCATGTAGGTGATAGAATGAAGCTCAAAACAGGAAACCTTGTGTGTGAAGCATTGGCATTTACCTACACAGCAGTGGCTTACACAGCCTTCTGCTACTCAACACCACATCCTCAGCTCAGGTTTGGAGGATTCAATAACCAAGTGCTCTGATTGTTTTTGTTCTTCACACCTGCAGGGCTGTGATCTGACTGGCGTCACAGAGAAGCAGTGGGATGGCTCCTACGGCTGGACTGCTGGGAGGGAAGGATGCAGGCTGCAGTGACCATGAACTGGTGGCATTTGAGATCCTCACAGCAGTGAGGAGGGCTAACAGTAAGCTCCCTATCCTGGACTTCAGGAAAGCAGACTTGGGCCTCTTCAGAGATTTACTTGGTAAGGTACCAGGGAATAAATTCCTGGAGGAAAGAGAGGCCCCAGAAAGCTGGTTAATACTCTAGAATCACCTCATCCAAATTCAGGAGCAATGTATCCAAACAAAGAGGAAGCCAGGCAGGAGCACCAGAAGGCCTGTGTGCATGAACAAGGGACTCCTGGACAAACTCAAAACACAAAAAGTAAGCTTACAGTGGGCGAAAGCCAGAACACGTAGCCTAAAAAGAACACTAAGAAATTGTCTGAGCTGCCAGAGATCATGTTAGGAAACCTAAAGCTGTGATATAATTAAATCTGGCCAGGAATGTCATGGGCAAAAATAAAAGCTTTTACAGATATGTCTTTGTGATAAAACAAAGATTTGGGAAAATTTTGCTCATCTCCAGAAGGAAATGGGAGATCTGGTTACCTGGAATATGCAGAAGTCTGAGGTACTCTATGATTCTTTTGCCTCAGTCTTCACTGACACGTGCTCCAGTGACATTGCCCGTTGCAAAGAAAAAGGCAGGGACTGAGAGAAAGAAGAACTTTCAGCTGTAGGAGAAGATCAGGCTCAAGACCATCTAAGGAACCTGAAAGTGCACAGTGTGACCAGCAGGTCAAGCGAGATCATTCTGTCCTTCTACTCTGTTCTTGTGAGACCCAACCAGTACCACTGTGTCCAGCTCTGGGGTTCCCAACATACAAAGGATGTGGACCTGTTGGATCAAGTTCCGAGGAGGGCCGGGAATGATCAGAGGACTAAAACACCTCTCCTATGAAAACAGGTTGAGAGTGCTGGGGCTATTCAGCCTGGAAAAGAGAAGATTACCACGAGATCTTACAGAAAAATTGTGAATGTTCCATCCCTGGAAGTGTTCAAGGCCAGGTTGGATGGAACTCTGAGCAACTTGGTCTAGTGGAAGGTGTCCCTGCCCATGGCAGGGCGGGGTTGGATCTGGATAATTGTTAAAGGCCCTTCCAACTCAAACCATGATTCCATGGAAAGTGACTGACTGGTTTTATCTGTAAATCATTCCAAACCTTTCAGCTGCTGCAGCAGTTAAGATCTGTTCTTTATGCACCAGGTAGAGCATAGTCTTCACATCTAGACTAACATCTAAAGGGAAAAGGTATCAAACTGCACGACTGAAAGCAGTACTAATCATTTATGCATACTGTTTAGAAACAATTCTCAGGTTTGAAAAATGCCTTTGGAATAAATACAGACCAAGGAAATGTAATCATCAAAAATGACTTAGACATCACCCTCTTCAAAAGGAACAAATTATCATCATGACATGTAATAGCTCTTGAACAACATTCAGATCCCTGTCAGGGGTTTTAAAAGATTGACAAAATGGGATGAGGATATTAAATTTATTTTTTACCTTAAAAAAATACACTGGCACGATAACAGTTTCCTGGCAAGCTGAACTTCACAGTTTTTGTCATTTTTTTACAGGCTGTCTTGATTTATAGGAAGTGTTATCTCCAGTATGCAAGCGGCAGTGCAAGGGGAACTGCTGTCTCTGGCCATGCACAACTGACCCAATTCTTTACGTGTGGAGATTAAAAGCAATAGCTCTGGAAAAGCTAAATTTCTCTCTCACATATGGGTTCTGAAAGCTTCACAGCACTCCCAAGTTACAAATCCCAGAAGCAAAAGCTTCCCTGGGACTCTCCTTTCCCTTTGGTACCTGTTAAAACAAGAATGAGACCACTTCTGGAGGCTGTATCTTTTATTCTGCATCCTGAGGCTGAAGCCCTGGGTTTGCCCAGGGAGCCCTCTGGCAAGCAACACGGGAAGAGAAAGAACTATGGCAAATTCTCCCCTCCCTCTTGGGACACCACCCACACAAGGTCACCCCATTAATCAGAGGCTGAAAGGCTGTGGTTCCCTCTTCTGCTGCAGAAATAAGTCCCAAAAATCAAACCAGCACTCTCAGAGCTGGCTGGTTCCTCCTCCACAGCTTCAGGCAGCGTGGGAGCCAGGACACCAGCTGCCATGGCCTTGCTTCTCCCTCAGGCAACTTCTTACTTCTCTTTTCTGTTTGGTTGTTGGCGTTTTTCCCAGTACCAGGGGCAAGCCTGAGATGTCAGCAACTCATCACAAGATAAATACTTGGGGTTCACTTCTCCTACTCCCACCCCCTCTACTTCTGCTCCTCTGACCTGGATCCCAGTGAGAAGGGGAAGGGATGGAGATAAAGGAGTATCTTTTCCGTGTTCTGTGCTCTGACCTTTGCTGCAAGCCTGTTTTTTGCTTGAATAATGTGGATAGACTATCAGCACAGTGTTTGTCATGGTGGTGGCCACTGCCTCGGACCCATAGACATACCCCTCCTACCTCAAACTGAAATCTGCATGCAGCATAGTGAAGGTCACAATAATAACAATGGATATATTCCTCAGAGTCTGTTTTCAAAGCACAGGGAATGAATGAAATCCCCATCTGTTGCTTTATATCATGCTGCTTTAATCCTCTGAATCACTAGCAGTGAGAAAGGAAGTGCTGGACATGCAAGAGAGCCATCCCAACTCCTTTCTGCTGCACTGCCACAGCCGCAGGAAGAAAAGCCACTCAAGCTGAAAAAGAGGGTGATGGTTACAGAGAAGTCTCTGTGAGGAGCTCTCATCTCTGGAAAGGACTCACTGGTCTGAAATAGCCTGGGACTGTTGATCTCCAGGGCATGCTAAGAGAAGCATTCCTCTGCTCATACAAGTGATGACCATGACACCTTCAGGAAAAAAAATTGTGCCAACTCTGTAACAAGCCAGGGGAGAATGTCGTCACCTGCTGTAAGTGTTGACAGCATAATGCCAGGCTTTTTACAGTTTTTTTAATGTTTTTTATTGGAAGAACCTTCGTGTACATCCCAAAAAGGTAACCTATATGTGCAGACAAGCGGTGACAGTTGTGCCTTGGTTTTCCCCTGCTGCCCTCTTGTGATGTCACTTACTTTTCAGTTGTTATTTACTGGCACTGTGCAATACGCTCATTTTTCCCTCGTGCAGGTATATCTGCAGCCTAGACTCCACCTGTAGCCATACTACTTTCAGATCAGCTTTAGCCTTTAGGCACAGCAGCTTTTCTCTCTTAGTAGGGCTGGGAACAGGTGTCCTTTGTTTGTGTTCCCTTTGCTTTGTGGAACCCATGCTACACGGGGGGACATGAAGGAAGGGGTGGAAGGGTGATTCAGAAGTGAAGTTGTTAAAAGGGAGACTGGTGTCTCCTCTCAGTGTCAGGTGGATTTCCTTTTGTTTAGTCTAACAGAAGAGAATCATATTTCCTGCTCCGCATGCACAAACAAAAATATAAGAAAACGAAACCTCTTAACAAAGATGTCGAGAGCTGTGGGCTTAGAAAGAAAAAAATTAAACAGGAACATAACAGCCCCCTTGCAATCCCCGCTTCTTTGGATGGCACAAAGCATCATAAACAAAGTTCTACAGCTAATATAGTGCTGATACAAAGGAATATACAGTACTGCCCATAAAATTAGTCATGTGTAATTGCACAAAGTGGTGTGTTCCATAAGAGCTGCCTGTTTAGCAAGCTTGATCAAGAACATTAAATATGAAAATAAGGAAAAACATTTAACATTGTTGAAAAGTAATTAAAAATATATTTCACCATATGCTTCCCTGCCATTACTTCATTTCAGCAAAACAAATGCCTGGAGCATTTATTATCCCCCATCATTTTTTAAAGAGGCCTAATGTTTCTACTTGGCACAAGAGACACACAGATAAAATGAATCAACCCTGAAATGAATTGTGTGAAATGCATTTGTCTGAATTCAAAAAGCTTCCCTGTAGTCAAAAAATGCATAAGTATTTCCAATCTCTCAAAACTCATATCTCTGAAAAAGAACCATTTTTTGCTAGTTTTACACTGAAATCTTTGACACAAAGGCTAAAATGCCTCTAGCTTTATTTGGGTTCTGCTCCAGTTGGAGTCAGTATTAGAAAGTCCATGTTACTAACACAGCTCCTAAACAGCCTTAGTATTAAAAAAGCAAAACAAAATTTAAAATAAAAATAAATAAAGTACAACAATACATCAAAAAGCTTTCAAAGCACTAAACTCTTGAGACTGAGTTCATCCACTGTGCAATTATGCTGTTTCCTGCACTGTGCTGCCAGGCATAAATTTGACCACAGGGTTTTAAAGGATAGATTATAAGCAATTTTATTTTAATTCATGGTGGACAGAAGCAAAAGGAAACTTCTTTCATAAGGATACTCCAAAGAGCTATAGTTTGCGGGGCTGCATTTTGAGATTTGTTTTTGAAAGTGATGTATGTCTGGCCAGTTGGGCGGGGGGGGAGGGGGTCAGATATTATTCCTCAGAAGAAAAATGGATTAATAAAATGGCCACTTGAAAAAAAAGAAAAAGTCCTTGTTTGTGTCAAGTGATAAGAACAACCATAATTAATGAAAATAATATACGAACACAGCTGGATAAAGATGTTCATGCTGTGCAGTTGATGTGGCAGTTTATTCATTACTGGTACTGAAACACATGCTGTCTCTCTTTGTCTTTACACCGACTGCTTTTGAGCATGTGAAACTTGACCCACCAGCCTGTATAACAAAGCTCTGCAGCTCAAGACAACTCACTGGCACTGACCTGGCACGTAGCTGCGAGACAAGTGACCTGAGACAGAAATCAAACACTGCAGATTCTCCCTGGGTGACCGGAGGCAAGGAATGCGTTGGAAGTGATGTGAGAGAGCCCTACGATGCCCTGACATGGTCAGTAATAGTCCCTCCCTTTCTGGGAGCAATGAGGAGAGACAGAAGCCACTGAGGAGGAAAGGGTATATTACATTAGTCCAAAAGATCTGGCTTTTTCTGGCACTTCGTGGAAGGAGGCACAGAGAAAAATGCGGTAGGAATCAGGGAAATATGGATATGGGACTTGGGTCTTTTAGTAGACTCAGCAGGAGCAAACTTTGCCACAGTACCACAAAGCCCATAGTATGTTTTTGCTAGCAAAAAACACATCTTTCCTTCTCCATTCCTCTGTTCCATCCAAAAATGTATTTCAGTTCAAACACTTGAAACTACACTCTATTCTCATTGGAAAAAAAAAATAAAAGAAAGTGCAGCACCGGCTTCGAATGGCATCTACATTGGAAAAGCTGGATTGAAATGTGTCAACTGAAAACCACAATGGGGCTTGGTGGCCTGGAAACGCTGGAAATTCCCAGATGAATCGCTGTCCCTCGCTGCTGATCACCATTAAAGAACATGAGCAGGAGCCCAGATGAATCACTGTCCTTCACTGCTGATCACCATTAAAGAACATGAGCAGGAGAAATGCCTAAGTATGATCAGATTCATAGTAAAACCACGATGGCTAACAGAACTGCATGCTTCTCAGCAGATGCAATTGTGTTACGGTTCTGTATGACAGAAGCTGGCTCTTCAATTCAAGCTCTACACAGAGGTTTGTTCAGCTCTCTAAGTCCCTTTTTAAACAACACTTTATCAGGCAAGAGGACAACACTGATGCAGAGAGTAAAGGTGATGGACCTGGGGAATGTAACAGATTTCCATCTTTATCAATGGGACCAAAGTCCTGCGCTGATCAATGAATCCTGTCAATACAGTAATGTATTTCGAGCACAAGGGTCGTTTGTCCTTCACAGAAGAAAATAATCTGAGTTTGAATAAGCTTCTTTAGCACCTCCAGCTCATGATTTGATCTACTCTTAAAAGTTTTGCCAGCATTACTGAGCAGGACAGGATAATGTAAAGAAATCACACTTTAAACCAGAATATGCAGATTTAGCTCCTCAAAGAATAGATTTTATTCTGTACTGAAAAAGGAATAGTTTTTCTAATGGAAGCTGCATTTCCACTTCAGAAACATGCTGGTGTGAGTGGGTATAGCTATACTGGTAGACCATTGTAGATGTAAATAATCCCTGTAAAATAAAATAAGAATATAAGTACTGATTCTAAGAAGTTTACTGAAAGTTTCCAAACTGATATGGGATCTCCAAGTGAAAGAAGTTCTTAAATAAAACTAAATTCTGCTAAAAAAAGAATACTTGACAAATTCAGTTAGCTGAAAAATCTTCTATTATTTTATTATGTCTAAAATAATCTATACTCTTCTGAAGATTCAGCATGGTGGATTTGTAGCATAAAGCTAAAAAGCAGAGAAAGGAGAAATGTCAATAACACTCAGCATGGCCATTCCCCAGTTTATCTGTATATGCCTATAAAAGGCATCTCCTCTGTATCAGCCCAGGCTATATGCCCCAAGGGCCTCTCTGCTTCCAGGACTCTGATATTTAGTAGTGCAAAACAGCACCATAACTATGTTATATGTATTCCACAATTAGTTTGCGTATTGTAGATATTAATGCAAGACCTGTTTTAATTAACTAGTATTTTTTAGCTAATCACAATGACTGAAACTCATTTTTCTCCACCAAGGATATACATTGTGTTAAGTATAAATTAGCTCTATTTTGAGCTCAGAAACAATGCATAAGACTGTTGCTGTTCAGATTTAAAAAAAAAAAAAAATTCTACCAGAAAGAGAATGAATAAATAATTGCCAACTCCTGACAAACATAAATGCAGAGGAGTAAACACATATGTGATTTGGAAACAGGATTACTCATAGATTCAGAAGTAATAAATCCAATTACCTTGCTGGATTCATCAATAAATGGGAAAGTAGTATTTGTTTTATTATCAAATTAAGTTATTCTTTGGAAGTAATCCACTTAAAATAATTGTTTCCTAGCATCAAGGAAAAGTAATCAGTAAAGAGGAACAAAAAATGTCTTTCTACTGCTTTCTGTAAAAGGCTTTTTCGCATTTTTCTGAGAACCAGATTAGTCCATTATAAACAGTGGCAGAGAAATTCAAGGAATCCAGATAAGTAAATGCTGCTTTTATAACATCTTTTGCTCTAGCTACATGGCACTGAGATTTAAAAGCAAAAGTTCTCACATCATAGATTCAGAATAAAAATGGTCTTTTGGGAGCTCTGCAATTCAGATACTGTTGAATTTTCTGTCCTCAGTGAAGCAATGTTGGTGAAACCTTTGACTGCCAGAGCTGAAGTATTCCCAAAAGCATCTTCTGCTTACAGGACATTACTCTCTGTGTGCAGAGTACAAAAATATTGGCAAGACTGGTTCACCAATATTGGCAAAACAAATACAGGTTCACTTTCTCAGGACCAATGGTTTAAGCTGAGGCAGAGAGAGATGGAAAAGCCTAAAACAAGCTCTCTGCTGTGGCTAAAATACATTCCTGCAATTTTATGATTTATGTGAGTGGAACATTCAAAAGCACTATATGGAGCAAAACAGGGACAAAAGTTCTTAAACTCCTAAACTTTCTTTTTCTAAATCTCCTTTCTGCAAGGCAGCCATGTCCTCTATGGTCTTTGAACTTTCAAACAGTAAGGCAACTGGAATGCTGTCTCATGTTCAGAGTTTGGTATGCAAAAGAATTAAACATCCCTCTGCTTATTGAAAAGGAACTCATCAATTCCACCAATGCAGACATGGCTTTTATTTGTCATCAAAGAACTGATTCATCTCATGCAGAGTGAGATTCAAAACATGGATTACAGAGATTATCTGGCACTGACCAGAAGTTTTTGTATTCACTCTGTTCTAGCAAGACTGGGTTTTTCCTCCATCTGCTTAGGAAGCCTCCACTGTGCTTCTTTGTGAAGAGGTGAATCAACTCACATTGCCATGCTAGACACACCAGCATAGAGTTTAAAACAAAGTTGTGACTCACTGATGATAAATTAATTTTTAAATTAAAAGTTTTCTCACTTTGGACAAGTCACAGTCTGAAGCAGCCTTCTGATAGTGTAAGTATCAAGCAAATGAACAGTTGTAAACATGAACTAAAGATATTGCTTTATGGTAATGTCTGTGGAAAGCACTATGGTGTTAGAATCTGTTTCCCTGACCCAGAAACTCCTTTTTCCCCTGTATCCTGTGATCCTAAATTGCTAGGAGTTGCAGGGTTGTACCAGACCACAGTTCCCCCATGAAAGTGGCCATTAACCCCTCAGATATGAAGGCTGTTCAGCATATATTCGAGCTAGGATCTAGTGTAGTAATGGACAAGGCACAGAACCCCTTGGAGTTAATTATTTCAGCACAGCAATCTGTTTCTGAGTGTCACTAATACTAATGTCGAGGTTGTATGTACTTATCTAGGACTGTATTTTTAGCTGGCAGAGACCCATCTGAAGGCATAGTTGGCTGTCTAGAGTTGGAACAAAATGTCAAACCACCCAACATCTAAAAATATTAATGTAATTGCATGCTGAAAAGTGATAACTGTGTAAGCAAATACAAATGGATGTCAGCTTCAAATTGTGGAACATGCTATTCTATTTTTTCTTGTAATAGGCATCAATCATTTCAATTTTTTAAGATTCAATATCCAAATAGTTTTGCATACAACAGTGAAATATTTTGGTTTAACTTTGAACATATTCTGAAATAATTCATTTGAATATTTAACAAAAACCCCACAATCCAGCATGCTAATACGTTGTAATATTTACAAATATTTGCATATTCTTTAAAATAATAATTTTATCTAAAACTACTGAGTTCAAATCTCATTAAAAACTCAGGTGTTAGCATCATGATTGGAATTGTGACTATAAACACTATAGAAACATTATAACTGCACGTTCTGCTTCTGAGAGGGTTTAATCCTACAGTTCCATTTAATTATACTCATTCTCAAATGAGATTGCTGTATTTGAAATTTTGGGTAACCTGAATTCAGTGGAGACCTGTTTAGATCATAATAACTGATGATGTATCAGAACAAAAATCTAGGATAGTCGAAGGGAGAGAAAACCAACAGTGATTAAAATAAATGAACAAAGAACAAAACTCATAGATATAAATTAAATCAAATACCTTTAGGCTCCTGTGAAGTCTGAAGCATATCACTACAGGCTAATTTCGGGGAGAAAAATCAGAGGAGGATTTCTGCAGTGATTCTAAATAAAGTGTACTGTGAGTACAAGGATTAACCGCAGTGCACTACATGAAAAATTAATCTATTTTTGTCATCTGGATTCTATGACTCCATATTTTTCAGTTCCACTATAAGAGCATTTGTAATATTTTTTTCTCCTCTTCACCACACATATATGATTTTTCCCTGGGAATTCATTTGAATAACAGATCAAGAGCTCCTCTGAAGTGTACACACAGCAAGACCAAATGATCAGGGATGAGCATTTTCCCTTGCAAAATTCTAAATTCTGAAATCTGTCATAATTTCCTCACATGAGGTCCACGGCTCCTTTTCTTAAAGTTGTGCTATGGACAGAACTCAGTGCTGAGGAGGCTAGCAATAAGAGACTGAATCTACAGAGCGAGGACCTTGGTCCCTCCACATTTGAGGGTCTGGGCTGGATGCATCTCTGCTAAAGAAGCCAGAAGAGCTCTGTAGTCCTGGATCTTGTTATCCACCTCACCTGCAGGGGAACTCCTAACGGGGGAGTGCTCTGCAAGTTTCCTATTCCTATTCCTGATTTTCTCAAAAAAAAGAAAATATGGTTGTGACTGAGGTGGGAACTACTGGATGTTTCAGTTTGTGTGCAGAGGAGGAAATCAAAAGACCAGAACCCAAAGATAGAGCCTCTGCGATAGGGCAGACTTTTAAAAAGAATTAGAAGTGCTTTGGGCAGAAAAGTCTAGCCCTTTCCCACCTTATTTTTAAAATCTGAAATCCCATAAAAAGGGATTATTAACCTAAAAAGGTTAATAATTTATTTATTAATATTTCCATTATTTGGACTTCTGCTAAGCCACTCTTTTTCCAAATACACAGTCAAATCCAAACAGGGTGTGTGATCCTAGGTATTCTCATCTCTGGCTTGTCATTTACAGAAATGTGCAGAATAGAGCAGCAATTAAATAAAATATGAGATTTATGTCTGAAATTAGAGAAATTATCAAGGCAGACTCAAAATGCACAAACATTTTTGTAAAACAGCAGTTTACAAAACCCAGAGTGACACACAGAGCAATGAGTTTTACTGCCAAAGGTTAAGTTCTGGGTGCATTCATCAGTTCAGTCTTCATTATTTCTGAAGCACTTTGTGGGACAGACAAAAAACCTACCATTATTCTGTCTAAAGATGGCCCCCCATGAGGGTGGAACTCACGCCCAGAAGACATCAGAAACCTTAGAACCTCAGTGCTTTCAGAAACCAATGTGGAACTTGTCTTTTACGCTCTGTCTTCCCTCAGAAACTCACACAGAGCAATCTCATTTTTCCCACCAGCATGGAGAAAGCAGATAGTCACAGAGATCCCTTTCTGTCTGTGACGAACAGCTGTAGGCCTACAGATGTTGGGTTTCATTTGGTAGAGCTCACCATTGTATCCTCTGTGTTAAAAGGTGCTGGGCTGGGGTTTGATGTGCTGTTGTTAAGTGGCATAGCTCCATTTGCACTTCTTGGAGGTCTGGGCTGGTTTCTCTGTCTGGGTTTGTCCTTTTGCTAGCTGAGCTCAGTGAACTTAGGTTCATACAGAGAGCACAGGCTTTGAAGTTATCTGAGGCAGGTGTCAATGTTATCATCAATAGCACTTCTGACACATGACTTCAACTGGGATTCTAACTGCATTTTTGCCAATACACAATCTTTTAACTTCCTCTAACTTAGCATAATTGCATTACAGGAATTTCAAGGAGTTCTTTGAACCAACATACAATTAACATCCTTTCAAAGAACATTCCCACCCAACGTTTACCCTAGGTAAACTTCCTTTCTGAAGAAACGGTCTGTTTAAGTGTAAATCAGCTTTTTCACATGTGGAAATAGTTTCCAGTGTCTTCTCAAATACACTTTCACACCAAAACCAGTCTGCAAGGCTTTGCATGTTATAAGGAGCATTTTTAGCTAGAAAGCAGATAAACAATTAAGTTAATTTTTATTAAAGATGACTATTAGAAAATGAGTGTCTGCCTCTAGATCACTAGCCTATGAATTCAAGAAAGAAAAGCTACTGATTATAAATTCCTAGGTAAAAGATATCAGTGGTCTTCCACTTTTAATCTAATTATTAAAGTGTCCTGAGAAATCCTTAATGCAAGCTTTGACTGACAAAAAACAAACAGCAGCTGTAGAAGGCAGATGAAAACCAACCTGAATGAAGCAAAGACAGGATTATCCTGTCTTCTGTCCACTGTTGAGCAAAGAGGAGACTTCAGCCTTCAGAGTTGTCATTTTAACACCTCTATATAGCACTAAAATATAAGTTAAGAAAAATGCAAGTGTCTTAATCACTACATGGTGTCATTTAGGATATCATCTGACACTAGCTAATCATGCACATCCTCTTCACTTCCCTAAGTCAGGCACTGCTGCCAAATGGGAGAAGATAAGAACCCCATTTTAAAGAGATTTTAAAATTACAATGTTTAATTTCATCATTATTTTTAGAAAAGAAAAACCTTTATAAGTCTTTTAAATAACAATCCACAGCCCTGTGGTAACAGGCAGGAAACTGTAGGTGAAGATACTGTGTTTTAAGAAGCTTTGAAATGTCATAACAAATTCCTTCCTTTCCTTTACATCTCATCATGCTGTGCTCAAGCCATGCAATTTCCAGAGGCAGCTCATTTGTGTTCTGTGAACATTTATGAGTTTATACATCATATAGTATTTATTAGAATTTGGATAGAAAACCAAGAATTTAATGGTGAAGTTGCATCACATTTTACTAAACACACACAGAGAAGAGCTTGAACTACTGCCTCTATTTTTTTTTTTCTTGGATTATCAAGGATTAACTTAATGATTTCTGTCGAAAAAAAAACCCTCATAAAAGAAAAGAGAGAAGGAGAGGAGAGTTTTGGTCATATTTAAGCAAAAGAATCATTGCTAATAGCTACATTGAGTAGATGTGATGAAAATGTAATTTCCACAACTTAGAAGTTCAGTTCAGGTTGTTTTTTTCCTGAGCCAAATATTCAGCCTTTAGATGTCTTTGCACTGGAGATCTAATAAGCTTCATCTCTTCTTGAAAATATCTGATGCTGTGATTAAAATATAACTTGCTTCATCAAAGTTTTTTTTAGTCAGGGAAACACTGTTCATGGATAACACATAACTGCTTTTGGCTCCCTCAAAATATCACTCACCTGTCAAGCCAGGGTCACACATTTATTCCTGGACTGCAAGGGAAGCTGGGTACCATTGGATAATCCACTTCCAGGGTTCAGGACCTGGAATAAGAAATCTTAATGATCTTAAACTTCTGGGTTTAGTGGTTTACACAACATATTTTGATATTTCTTGTTCGAGTCCAAAGGAATAAAAGTGCTTATAAAGTTCATCCTACATCTGGCAAATACATGGTAGAGGAGATCTAAATCTGTGTTCCGGAACTAATTCTTTCAAAATGGAGTCAAAGGAGGATTTAATCAAGTAGAGTTAATAAATTCACCAAGCCCTTATGATCACTATGGTCATGCTTTTAGAAAAGATCACAAATCTCAAAGACAGCTGCTCTCAAAAAACAGAAAAAAAAACCAAATAAAGCGGAACAAGCTTAAGCTCCCAGAAACTTGTTCCTTGCTGTGCTAGCCCAGATTGTGTCTGGGGTGAAAAGATAAAAAGCACTGGATTCACACTGCTCCAAAATTGAAGGAGAGCAGGGGTGAATCAGGCCATTAAATTTGCAATCAGATCTGTTGATTGTCTGTAGTGATTTTAGCTCTGCTCTGTTTTAAAATAACTGGAATTTTATTTAAAGAGAGAGCATATGCCTCAAACAGGCTAGCAGTCCCAGAAAGCTGTTTGAAAAAGCTGAATTCTCAGACTGTCAGATAATTTCTTAAAAATTTCTATTAAAATTTATCAATTAAAAAATCCATAGGGGAGTATTCCTGGGAGAGATTTCAACCAGTAAGCATGTCTTTTTCCTTGAGATAAATGTGTTCTAACCTGTTGCATTAGGGGAGTTCTTGATTGGGTTTTTTTTGGTTGGTTTGTTTGTTTTTCTTTTGCACTGACAGATCACACTGCTGGTGCTTCCTTCCTTCCCAGGGAAAAAAAAATGCCCTAATTTTTCTCAGAATTTATTTAGCCAACAGGTTTAAATTTTCCAATGAGACAGATGGATTGTTCATGCTAAAACAAATGTGTGTTCATTTACCTTTGCTCATGCTTGTTTCCATAGTCATTTCTTTGTCAGAAAGACATTAAAATAAAACTAATATTTTAAATTACTTATACATAGATTTATTTACACATGCAGACACACATAAGTTCAGATACGAGGTTAAAAAGTTTTTCAGTTGCATACATAACATACTTTGGCATAATTGCCCAAATAAGCATCAGTAACATAGAAGTTATCAAGTCCTTCCTGGGAATAACCTTAAACAACACTGCTTTAATCATTTAGTGATCAACCTTGGATCAGAAATAGAGAGCATTATGGATTTCCCCCACAGCTATGGAGTCATCTGTCATGTACATTACGAGTATATGGAAAGGACATTCTTTAAACAAAGGCAGCAAGAAATAAAGTCATCTTCAATCACTGTCACGAATACTCTGCTTAATTGCTGGTGGCTTTTATTTCACTGCTTTGCAATACCCAGTCTGCTGCCTTGCAGCCAGGCACTGCAACAGACCAAAAGCTACAGTGGGCTCTTACCCTTCTCTAGGGGTCCAGAAACACGAGCAGAACCTCACAGTTCAGACCGATAGCTGCTGCGCGGCGATGACAGTGCTGCAGGAGGAAGCAGGTTTCTCCTGAGGAGGCACGAGACAAATGCCCTTCCCACTCACTCCCCCATGACTGAAATTGCTACGTCTTTCTCTTACACATGACTCTTACAATCACAGCTCATTATCCTTGTCCTTAATGCTGTTCCTAAGGTAAGGGCTGAATAGACTTTTCGACTGCCCATTCCCCACAGAAAACTTCTATTTTACCTGTGAGAAGCCACATAGTTTTTTAAAGTGTCTACCTTGACAATTCCAAGAGACCTTGGCTGTATCAGCAAAGAGCCCTTCTCTTTTAAAAGAAATATCCCTCAGCCTTGACAAGAAATAAATATATCACCTAAAGCTCCCTCTGCTTTTCTCCTGTGTTTGACATCCAAAAGGGGATTGAGAGTATGTGGCTGGTTGGCCATAGAGGAAAAGGTAATTCTGTCCTAATGAGAAAAACAGGCAATTCTGGAGAGAATCCAGTCTACAGGGAGAAGGAATCAGATTCAAAGACCATGCTGATGTTGGTTGCCACATGCTATGGTCTTCCCATTTTAGAAAATTCCACATTCCTTTGAAGTGCCCACAGGAACATCTGTGGATTTGTGGGTTGATCCTTGTTAAATGTTAACTACTTAATGCCACAGAGCAGGATCTCTCAGAAGAGTCTGTCATCTATTTGAACAAAATACTGCAAAAGAAGCAGGGTAAATTTTGAAAAGCTGTCTATCCAAAACTTAGTGAGCATAAATAATATATTTCTTCCTGGCCTTGGTCTGCTTTAACACAGCAGCAAAAAAAGCAGCCTTGCCATTGCTGCTGAGTGCAGCTAATGGTCTTTTTTGTCTAAATTACAGTTGGTCCCTCTAAAAGTGTGTTTCCTGCCAAGTGTGGTTTCACAAAACGCTGAGTCAGAGGAGCTGGGGGGAGGGACCAACAGCAGCAACAGCAGCTGGACACGGGCCCAGGGCATTAATGGCACTTCTAAAAGAAGGTTAAGAAACAGGAGTGCTCCTGGGCAAAACGTGCAAAACTGTAAGGCAAATAAACTGTAAGGCAGGGTAACTTACAGTGTATTATTTCCCATAAGGAAATTTCATACTGTTGTGGCTTGATGACATGTAGACTAATGCCTTAACATTCAGGAGTCGATACTTTAAAATATTCCTGTATCGGACTAAGGACTCAGATGCAGTCAGGTCGTCATGCATCACCACAGTGGTCTGCCCCAGGAAATTTGAAGCAGTTTGCCCTACTTCAGGATTCTACAAGAGAGACTAAAGTAAGACAACTGACTTTATTTTTGCCTGAGAACACACACATTTGCAGCTGTTGTACTTCGATTGATAATATGTGGGCTGTTAATTCATGCTAGTACCTAGTGCACACAAAGTCTGAAAGCTTGTGAGGGCGTTGGCCAACTTTCTGACTTCCAGCTGGGGTAAGAGTTGTGCCAGCTCATCTACCTGGCCTTTTTCTCATCACTGCCATCCAGAACTGTCTCTGAAAGACAGAAGATGATAGGGTCACACAGGCAGCAACAGCAATGATGCGACAAGATGAAATATCATTTTGTTTTTGCATTTCATGTCTGAAAATGGAAATAGGAAAAAAGTAAAGGAAGTGATGTGGTGTTAAAAAGTAGTCTGAGCAACTAAGTCCCAACTTTTCTGACTGCTTGTCCCTGTTCCCTGTCACCCTCAATCCTTGTGAGTGCAAACCGTAAAAGAGAACGCCGAATGAGCAATAAGGGATTACATGCATTTGCAAATTAACCCCCACCAAAATTCCTTGTTTTCCACCCAGAAAAGTAATTTAGCTCTATGTACAAACTCTGGGGTCAGTGTAACAAATAGGGCAAGAACAAGTGGCTGCAGGGCTGTTTCAGTCAGCACAACAATGGAAAAATATCCATGTAACCACAACAACCTTCTTAATTTTCAATGTCTTTTCCTGCTCCAAGCTTTAACTCTAGCCACCAGTGACCTGATCTTGTTTCCACTTAAATAAACTGTTAATTTGCCATTAACCTTGATAGCAGTAAGATTGATTCTTGATACGTAAAGGATATGATTTTCCACATTTGTTCAAGGGTAGCATCAAGGAGTACACTGGCACTACTGAGTCCAGTGCTCCTCACTGGCTGCCCTGCAGGAGAGTCTTGGTCTCCAAGAAAACAGAGACCAAACTCCACAAGCCCTGTGGAAGGGTTCCCAACACCACAGCACTGGAGAGCAAGGACTCAGCAAACTGCAGGTTATCTCACAGAAGGAAACATTACTCTTCTGCAATACAGCCCTTTTATTAGGGCAGAAGGCATGTGCCATGCACAGGGTGGGGACCCAGAGCAGCTACTGCCAAATGAGGGCTGTTCTGCCCAAACCCCTCCACAAAAGAAGGGCCACAGAAGGAGGGAGGGAAAGGCCACATCAGCAGTCACAGAGATAGCCTTCAGTCACAGTGAAACCACAGGAGCAGGTTACCAAGTTCAAAGCAAATAAACACAATCTTGCTTGCAGCTTCGCCACAGGCAGAAAGCCACGGCCTAGAGGACTGAGCCTGGCTTAACCCTGCAACCTAACACAACTGCTGGGCAAATTCTTTTCCCAGAGCAGTGAAGACACACAAGTGCCACACATTGGTCCTTTTTAACTCAGTGAGGAAAGTAACCACAGCAAGACTTTCTTTTTATCCTGGTCACTATTGCCTCCTGACCTGTTTCTCACCTTTGAAAGCATTTAGAGGTTTTAGATACAACCTGCTCTGTTTCTTTTCCTTTTTCTCTCCCTGCTCATACTTTAAAAGGATTGTTGATGCAGATAAGCAATACAAAGGAGAAAGGCACTCCTTATGTTCCTTTATAACCTTAAGGCATCATTTGTGGAACAGAATCAGCAACACTGACCTGGAGGGATGTTTTGAGAAGCCACTAATAGATTGGTACAGTGAAGGTTCAGCTCTGATGTTGATGGGTCCTTTATGAAACCACTTATACAATGAAATAATAATAATAACTATAACTGGTTTTTGTATCACACCTTTTCTTTTAGAGTTTTTAGGTTTTGGTTGGGCTGCTTTGTTTTTTTTCAGGAGATGTATTTGTTGCATTTAGCTGACTCTTGGCCCAGATTTTCACTTGTAAAGAATGTCACAATCTAACAGCCTAAATTTATTCATGCTTGGTTTATTTATTTTCTCTAAGGAAACATTTTGCATATCAATGGAAAATATGAGGGTGTTTCCCTTGAACCATTTATTAGGGTAACTGTTAAAGGATGCTGTTCACAGTGCACTGAGGAAGCAAATGATACAGACGTTTTGGGCATTCATATGTCAGGCTGGACACTTGTGTGCTGCAGGAGCAACCTGTGAGCTTTCTGCTATCTTTCTGCAGTCTATTTTACATGTACTTTTTATCACTACATTTTATTGTTGCTCATAGTACCTCACTTATACATTCCTTTTCATTCCTTAATATTTTTTCAGATGAAAATCTGCCTGAAGCATTTTATGTACTGATAGATGTTCTCCTCTTCTTTCTCTTGAAGTTTTATTTCACTTTTTTGTAAGAAAACTTGACAAAACTGATAAGCTGGGGTATATAAGGACAACAGAGATACAAACATCTAGAGAGAGAAATGCGACTATGGCTCAGGAAGGCAATTCAAGTTTGTACAAACACCAAGCAAAGTGGCCTGGAATGTATGGAGAGTCCTTCCAACATGTAACTGCTTAGTAAGCTACTCTATCTGCTGCTGGCTCATTTACTTCTCTTTCCCATGCATTTCTAAGTGTTCTTCCAGATGTCTCCCTCGTTTTTCCTCATATCCTGTCACGACAGAAAGGTAAAAAGGTAGAGTGTCTCCAAAGTGAACAGGCAGATTTGTGCTGCTTCACAGTTGTCAATTTTGTTTGGATTGTGTTTTCCTCTTCTGTCCAATTTTCAGCCTGTAGCTGCCGAAACAGTTCAGAGGAGCTGACAACTCTGTTAACAGGGGGCAAGTGCTAGGAGGAAAATACCCATTTTTCTACTTCCAAGACTCGAAGGCACATTGATAAACATGCAGCTCACTGCTACTCACAGAAACCAGTTACAAATGAACTTTAAATCTCCTTGCTTTCTTACTTTTTCTAGAAGTGTGAAGGAGGTAGCAGTGTGAGGCCTGGACTATGCAGAGACACTTGGAAAAGTTATGGCCTGCTAATAGCCCATTTAACAGGTTAAATGAGCATAAATAAATGTAGGATTGTGTGTTTCACAAGATTTAATTTTATGCTAGTTCCTGTAGCCATCGATTTTCCCCTTTTCTTTCCTTGAAGAGCACCCATAAAGGGAAACGCTATAGGCTCAACATCTTCACATCCTCATAAGGATGCATGAGGACAGTTAACTGCTGTAAGCCCCTACATTTTTAGCTTTAAGGGAAAGCAGGACTAGAATACCAATGTATATGGGCATTATTCAGAGCAGCTGCCTCTGGGCATAGCATCTCTGCCTCTCTGCAATGAGCTCCGTCATTAGCTGGCAGGAAGGAAGGGGTGAGGTTGGGAGGAGTGGGGCTGACAGACAGAGCTCTATTGACTGGTGGGGATGTCTCCCATGGGCTCTTTGGGGAGGCTGCTGAGGGCTGCTGCTGCCTCAGAGGCACTTGAACCTTGAAGTGTTAGAGTTTTGTCTCATCCCCTCTGTGGACTGGTTGGCACTTCTGGTAATTTTCAGTTAGTAAGAGCAGATAATGGGGAAGAGGCACAAAAGATCCATTTTGAAAAATAAATGTGGAGTTTTATTCAGAAGGAAGGATTTGAGTAATCATATACTTGTATAATTTTGAAATGGCTGGGCCTGGTGCAGGGTTAGAGATCATATTCCCTATGGCGTCCCATGATGACTCAATATTGGCAAAAATGGTTTGATTTCATTGTTTGTTGAGGATTTTTTTTTTAAATAACTCAGAATTTTCCCTGGACTGATAAATATATGGGTTTGGCTCTTATTTCAGTAATGCAGATTAATGATTAGTGGTACTAGCTAACTACAGTTTGCCCTAAGTCTAATATATTTGAAATCTGATTTACTTTTTGAGAAGGATGGGTTGTTAAATACCATGATGCCTTCTTAATATTAGAGTGTGTATTGTTTCTGCTGAAATCATAGACTCATAGGACTGTTTGGTTCATGTAATTATGTATTCAGGGCCAACTCCTAGAATTCCATAATCTTGTTTGGATAGTGCACAGAGTTTGTTAATAGCAAACAACATTCTTTATAGCTAGCCCTGCTCTGGAGCATTCAAATATTTATGGGTAGAAGAGAGTTTGATGGTGTTCTAGTAACAACGAGGACAACCTCTAGACATAAACCTTACTTCACAGACTAAGCCACCTGCGTGTTATATTTTTGCGTTAACTTTGAAACCAGTAGGCAGTATATTTTAGGTAATGTGTCATTAAACATAGTACCTTTTCGGTGTTATACATTCCTCATCTTTATGTTACAGTTGCCCCATTGATCTTAAGCATGAATTAAGGTATACTAGGGCCAGATTGACTCTTGACATTGCCAGATACTTAAGAAAGCCTAGTAACAGCAGCTGAGGATTTCCATGCAAGCTCTTTCATGCACTGCTCTTGTATAGTAAGAGTGAGATTAATACAGCAATTTCCTTCAGTGATTCATAACTGCCCCATGGGACCGCTGCAAGTTGCCAGAGCAGAGCAGACTTGCTCCTCCACCATCGCCCGCAGGGTCTGATTTCCTTTTTGTCTCCCAAAGATGGAGCATTTTTTTCTGTGAAAACAAGCTGGCCATAAAGGGCAGCAAGGAAATAAAAAGGGTGACAGGATGCATTTTTTGACTGTTGGATGGCTGCATTCATTGCTGTGTTTCAGCACGGCTCCAAGAAGTGTTAGTCAGAAGACTGGTGCTCTAGACACGGCACTGCCAAATGCATTCATCAGGCCTCCAAAGAGGCAGAGAAAGCTTCAGTCCAGAGGTATTAAACAACCTTCAGACCCAGTGTCTAGTTAAAATTAATGAGCCAGAGTCATCAGCATGCTCTGGCTGTTCTGCACTGCCCCAGCTATAGAAAGAAGATGTAAAACTAGTCTGAGGGGTCAGACAAGCACTATTTGAGATTGTTTCATATTTCTAAAGGAGCACAGGAGGAGCTGGAAGACCCGACCCAGGCTGTTTCTAATTCCCTCTGTAAGTCATGATGGTATTTAATTGCTAATGTTGCCAAACATATTGAAAAATGTAGTATTATGGAAACCATGCAAATTAAGAGATCTAGATTGTTCTCTTCCTTAGTCTGCTAATATTGATTATGCTTTATAAAGCATGTAATTATGTTTCTGAGCACGGCAGTAAATACACTGACAAGTTTTCAAGTACTGATCAAAATCATGCATTAGAGTGACATGACTGTTCTTGATTTTTGAAGGAATTTGGCCATAAAATTATCTTCTTCTCAATCAAGGGAAGAAAATATTATTTGCAAGATCCAAAAAAGCATTTAGGAGCCATTGTTCAATAAAAGTCAATGGGAAATAAGTGTTTAAATGGCTTTGTGAATTCAGCTGGTACGTAAATGACAGAAGTTTCTACTTCTTCTAGACTCCTTATTACAGGTGGAAGGCAACATTGATGGCAGAATCTGTAAAATAGCAAGGGGGAAAGAAGAAAACCTTCTCGTGCAGAGATTTCTGGTATCCATAGTGCTAGGGCTATATCTCCTAAGTAATGTAGTTGGGTTTCTGAAACAATTACTCCTGATTTTCAAAAAGGAATGTGTGCTTTCAGAAGCAAAGTCTTCATCATCTTATTCCTCAGTTCATTCAAGGGAGCATATAGAAAATACACACATCAATATGTCAAGCAATGGTTTGAGGCAAAAGTCGATGTTTTGGACAATTCAAATATTTTCTGAAGTTTTCACACTTTAGGAAAGATTGATCTTCTCTCCCTGAAGTACCTCCAGCCCCTGTGGATTTCAAAACAGCTTTTAGATACATGACTTAGTTGTCTTTATTCTCCATAGATACACACAACTTGCCAACAATTTTATTAAAATGTTACTCACATGAAGAGGAAGAAAAAATCTCTTATTGTCTGTTCACCTTTCATTTCATATGTAGGAAGTAGAAAGCTGTGCTTACTATGTTAAGAAAGACCTCATTAAGTCAAGGCACTGAAATATCTACAGTTTAACCTGTTAGAGAAAAGGAGGACAAAATGCATTCACAAATAATATAATCATCACATCAAAAAGAGGTTGTCAGATAAACTGTCACAAATAGCAGAGAGTGAGCTCTAAGTTTAAGAAAAAACTCCTGAGTAAAGGATTTTTTTCTTCCCTCCTTAACAATACTGTAAATAAAAATAATTCTGAAAGTTCATGGAATTGCACCAATATGGGATAAGAAAGCATCAGATTAATAAAATGCACACTGCATCAGCTCAAATAAGAGATTCCAGATGGATTAGGAGCAAAGGCATTTTTGAGCAGACCTCACCCAGATTGCAGGCGCATTCCTGCCACTGTGTCTGTAACATGCCCTGCGCTCTTCAGTGGCCCTTGCAGGGCATTGCTCCTGTTCCAGATATGAGAGCAGCATCCAGCATTTGGCTGCACAATCAGAGCAGAAGCCACAACAGCTTCCTGCTGAGCAGACCTGAATAAAATTATCCAGAGGACTTTGCTAAAAATTAGTGAGCTTCAGAAAAATTACACAACAGACCTTGGTAAAAATTAATTGCATAGTCTAGCCTAGAGCACAAAGGAAAGCAGCACCAAACGAACAGCAGCTGAGTCTGGCCCACATTGGAAAGAGCTGATTTCGACGCTGGTAGAAAGAAAAAAAAAAAGCAGGGGGGAAAATTTATTTTGTTACTGATTCCAGCAGGAAATGAATGCAGATCTTTCTTAAAGGCTGTTTGTTGAGTCATACTGTTCTGAAATTTTCTTCTTTGTATTTCTGGGAATTATATGCAGTGCCAAAGTACCTTCTTGTTTAAACAATGTTTTGGATTGCCAAAGTGGTGAGGAATGTGTGCCACGTCACACGGTTTCTGTAATTCTGCATAAAGAAGCAGATGAGGCTGGTTTGACCGCTGTAGAAACCTCAGTTATATTGAAGGTTCCTTCTGTTTTGTAGCTCTATAATCAAAAGGTTCTGTATAATTCAACATCACTAGAATAATGGTTGATTTGAGAAAGTACAGGGATACAAATAGGAAACTGAAGAAATTAAATTCAGCAAGACTGTGTAAGACTTTAGTGGGATTATGGAAAACACAAAACTATTCAGGCAGCAGGCCGGGTTGCCTAGAAATGGGGTAATTGTTTAAGGTAGTTAAAAAAAGAAGTCATTTATGCTCCTGGGGCCTTTATTGTTAACAGACTGGTTACCTCTTAATTTTCTACCCTTATCAAAGTGCAGGTGAGCTCAACATAGTATAACCAGCTCACATCACTCTGCAAAATAATACTGTTTTGTGCAGTAGATATCCACATTTCCATGGAAAGGGATTCATTTTTCAGAGAATTATAGCCTTTGGAGAGAGAAAAGACCTATTAGGTCATAAAATCTGTACCTCTGCCAGTACAGGATTTGTTTCATCGTTTGTGTATATTCATTAGTGTTTTGTTCAAGCTGTTTCTCAAAGAAGCAAGAGGACTTCTAGTGCTGAACCAGGGAAACAGAAATGTGGCTGAGTTGATCTCACCAGACAGTTGCCCCTTATACCCTCTCTACTTTTATTTTGTATTGTTAAATACACTTTTTCATTTTCAAAAATGCCTCTGTACTAGCCAAATGTTTATTACAATTCCATCTTAATTTAAATTAAAAACTTTTCATCTTTCAAGCAGATTTTGTATCTCATATTTAGGCAGAATTGAGGTTATTGAAATTTCGGAAAAGAAAATTATTCCTTTTCTGAACTTTCTCATGTCTCTGAATACAGTAACCAGGATGTAGGAGTTAATAGGTGAAGACTTTGAAGAAACAGCCATGTACTATATATCAACATGATGTAGCATTTCACCTATCTGTGACTTATCTGAATTTCAGGCAAATCTGCATTATGGAAATTTATTTCCACTTTTGAAGAGGCTTCAACCTGTGCCCTAGATCAAATGAGAAATTGCATATCATTAAACTCAAGCCCAATTAAGGGCTCGAGGTCAAGTATGTGTTAAACTGTTGTTAAACGTCCTTAATGAACTTGATACTTCAAGAAAAATAGAAAGATATGTACAATTTCGTACTAATTTAATATAAATTCAAATATCTTCTATAGAATGCAGCTCAGCTGTTCAAATGTGAAGGATTTCTTAAGAAGCACATAAATCGTAAACCTCATCAAGAACAAAACCACATGGAATTTCACATAATTGCATAGTAGACACTAGTCTTACTTTCTGAAAGCAGAACTCAACATTTATTTTTGCTTTTCTGTAATTTTAAAATAGGCTTTGTATGAATTTCCAAATGTGTTTTAGGGGTTATTTTATTATTGTTCCTACCCTTTTGGAGGATGATAAAATTAATATGGTCTCACTGATCTAGTGATAATCAAAATCCCCATGTCTAGACTGGCCACTCAAATCATCTTAGTGTTTAGAGAGGGATAAAAGTACCAAGATAATTTCCTTGGCTCCTTGTTCAAAGGACTAATTGCTCAATTTTGTAAGCCAATATATTGTGTGGTTTGGCCACTTTGTGTTGACCATTCCTGGTATTTTAGCACCTTTCTAAAAAAAACAAAAACAAAAACATGAATTAGAGCAATCCTCTGAAAGCATGTTGAATTTTTTTTTCTGTTGGAAGGAGTCCAGAACCTACTGCCATCTTTTTCCACTCCACTTTGTCACTTGGCTTTGTGAAAAAACCCCAAGCATTAGCAATGTCTACCTGACTTCACTGAGTACAAAACGGACACACTGAGCTATTGAAGAGTCTGTTCAGTGGTGCTTGTCTATGGCCATCTAGAATGACTAGCAGGAAAGAGACCTCGCTCATGTTTAGGAGCATACCATACCTCAGGAGTCTGCATGAACTTTCAGCATGCTGTTAAAAAAGTTTCAAGGCTTAGGAAGCAGAGGTGCTTCTAGCTGGTGTCATATTGGCCAGTCACACTGGTGCTGTAATCAACAAAATTGCTCAGCCTGGAGTTCTTTCGGTATAAACAGGGAGGTGGGACTGACAAGGTGTTTTCAAAAGCCTCTGCTAGGGAACACATATTCCTAGTTATTGAAAAATCAGATCTGTCAAACGTTTGGCTTCCTGTGTGTCTGTATTCCCCCGGGCTTCCAGGGGCAGGTTTCCAGCCAAGATGATGAAGATTGAAGGTGGTTGATTGTCTTCACAATAGCTGGTGGATAGACACTCTGCTGAGGCCTGCCTGTCACATTATTTTTATAGGTTCTGACAACAGCACAGTCGAGTTTATGAAACAGATGATTCATCCTATGTATAGCTTTTTCTGAGTCTGAGATATATATACATATGCATTAAAAACATGGTGGGAACTGCTGTCGCAGAATATGCTTGCATAAAGAGAGACAGTAATTCTTCCTGAAGGGGAGGACCCACAGAACAGAAGCCACTCTCTGGCACTCTGAAAAGCTGAAATGCCATTCTGATGAGATAAGCAGCATTTAAAATTTGGGCTCCACCGTATTTTCAACTGCATTATTTTTTATGCATCTAAAACTTTATTAGCGGTGTAAGGGTTTGTCCGGGAGTAATGTGCATTTATTTGTGCACTTTTTACAGAAAGAAACATGTTCAAAAGCCCTGATAGTCTGTTCTTTGGCTGAATGATGGTCATGGGGGATTTACAATTGAATTGTAAGGACAGGAGGACAGGAAGAATACAAGTGATAAATACAAGAGTCTCTCTGCCAGCAGGGAAGAAGAGCTGTAACGAGCAAAACTCTCAACTTGATCTAATTTAGAGCTAAGCAGATCTTCAAGAATGTGTGGGAATTAATCTTTTTATTTATCCAGAATGAAGGAGGAGAATTAAGGGTAAGCAGAATAGCACTGAAATGGACAGATTTGTATTCCCTCCTGAAAAACATTGCATCTAAGTGCCTCACAGCTAAAGTTCATAAGTGCAACAGCAGATTTTCAAGAAACTCTAAGAAACTGTTTGTTCTTTCCAGATGGGGGATGGGGAAGAGGGTCTGGGTTTGACCAATAATGTGATCATTGTTGAAAATCTACAGCAGTATAAGAAATGAATGGAGAATATAGTCTTGAGAAAAAGGAAAATAGAAAAGTAAAAAAAGAAGAAAAGAGTAATTAGTTTTCCTGACTTAGGCCCCAGCTAAGCAAAATGCCTAATCAGAAGCTAAGGATTTGCAGTGTTTGGTCTCTTAGCTTGAAGAGATGTGATCAGCATGGTTGTGGCTTCTGCTCATCTGGGTTGCTACAGCTTCCAAACAGCCATATCAAAACTCCACTTGTCTGCTCAAGCAATTCAGCTTCAGCCTAAATAAAATTAAATATATGAATGACTCATAGAAATAATCCCATGTTGGGAATCTCATAATGTCACTACTGTTCTTTGATATAAGCCAGGTCACATAGTTTGACTTAGCTTGCACATAAACTTATTCCTATAGTTGCTGGCTTTTTGCACTCACATGTATTTTTATGTCCTCTTCTCCACAAGCTTCTTTCATCTTTCCTTTTGGCAGCTTGCCAGTATAGTAGCCAGATCCCCTATTATATGCCAATTAATCCCTTCTTGATGAATTTGAGTCATTTGTATTTTATTGTACACAGTACGGAAATACATCACGGCAAAACGTAGTATAAATAGGGCATGGGTTATTCAAGTATAAAGGCTGTTTTGTCCTCTACTTGATGCGTATTTATCATTTCAAATAAAAATAACCAACATCCTGCTACACTAACCTTTTCCATTCTATTTGAAAACCTTTTTAATAATTTTTTCCATCAATACAGAGATGTAGATTTACTATACTGTGCAGTTCTTACAACTAAAAGAATTGTTCGGTAGTAGTATAATGGGCTGCAACCAATTTAAAAAGGCAGTTGTCTCCAAGGAGGTTTCTGTGTATCTGTGGCCTCTGCCCAAAGAGCAGGTTTGCTGCTATTAGTGAAACACCAGGAGAGTTGTGTGCTCCCACCAAGGCAGGGGCATGTGTGTGGAGCACAGTCAGAAAACATTTTAATTGGATGCCCACAATGGATTGTCAAATCTGCCTCTGCTTAAAGCACATACTTAAATTCAGCTGACTTTACTGGCACTGCTCCTTTGAGGTAAACAGGGTGTTCAAGCACAGCTGAGCTGAAGACTTTGGCCTCCTTAGAGCACAGTCCCACACTGTGAATGAAGTGACAAATGATCCACAGTGCCTGAAACGGAGAGATTTTGCCCTCTCTTTTCTTTCCTTCCTTCTATTCCCCTTCGTGCCCCTTCACTACATATTTACCCTCCCCCCTGCATCTCATCTGATTCAGTGCTTGGCTGATCTCTAGGTAAATTCCTTCAATTTGCTTTACAAAGAGAAAAATTCCGTATACACTTTTTTCCCAGGTTACATTCTGCCATTTTATTTAGTTGAGGTGCTGTGTTGAGCTTCATCACCAAAGCCAGTACAAAACAAGTGGGTGGCCAGGAGCAAAAGGGGAGAAGATCTTGGAGGAAAGGCAGGGTCTTCACCCTCGCTGCAGCGGTTCTTAGTTCGTATCAGGTTGCATGAGCCACTCTTTAAAAAGTGGCTTCTGAAACTGCAACATAGTGCAACCTCTTTAAACGTGTGTTCATAAGGGCATTGGCTGAACTGATCTTGTTAAGTCCAGTTCCAGCTATAAAACCCTGCAAAGGCATTTCATTGCATAATATTATTATGATGCCTAGATGCTTTGTTCAAAAGTCAAAAGGAATTAAAGCTCTGTTACACAGCAAAACTGTGTACCCAATTAGAATACATAAACTGTTCAGACAGAAATGTCTGTATGTTTAAGAATAAGAAGGATTTAACTTTTAACCAACCTTAGAACACATCCTTGTATGTATCCTTTACTTGTTAATCTGATTTTATTTAGTTCTAAAAAGGAGCTTTGCATGCTAATTCAGATTAATCAGGTCTGACTGCATGTAATTAAAAATTAGTAAAACAAAGGCAGACCCTAAATCAATTCTTAAAGAACATCTTCCTTCAACTACAAAAGATTAGACTTCATGCATCAGTAGCTCTGAAAGGAAAAACAGTTATTATTGAAGAGTATGCTAACATTTTATCATTAAAAAATGAAGCACGTTTGCCTAACAAAATTAAATGATCCAGACAATAAAGCACATTTGCTGAGATCAAGAATGATAAAACCAACAGTAGAGTAAAATCCAATGCAAAAAATATTAAAGCCCATTACTGCAATGAGCTTTTGGCAAAGGACCTCTGTGCAATAGAGGTCATATAATATTTCAGTGTTTGCACTGGATATAACCCAGGGAATTAATTACAAGCTTAGAGTGGAAAAAATATTGGGATTTTTTGTGTGCTTCATAAACAATGCAACCTGCACCTTAAATTGGATAAAAATTAGGAAATTTTCCTTAATTACTTAGTCTTCTCTTTTAATCCATTGAATTTAATTAATTAACTGAATTTTTTTAATCCATTTTGAATTTATTTGAGAAGCCTTATTCACCTGGTTTAGTTTAGTGCAGTTGGATACTACTATCACAGCAAAATATCAGAATTTCCAAAGCTTCTTTGTAATTTCTTTAGATTTCTTTTTACAAAAGAGAATATTTGGAATTCTTACCAAAGGGAAAAAAAAAAAATTCCAAATCTGTGTAAAACAAAAAAACTTCTTTACAGGGACAACAAAATGACCAGAGCAGACACACAACAGTTTCTTTCAAAACTAAAGTCATGTCCTTGGTTATTTTACATGAAAGGAGAAAAGGCAGGTTAAAATTCAACCCTGTCCCCAGAAAACAGGCCATCTTCTGCCCTTCACAAGTCCCATTATGTGCTAGTAAACATCTTTCAAAGGAGTCTTCAGCCTGCAATTAAGAATTCCCCTGCTGCCCCCATCTCCGCACAGGTACCAGCGCTGGAAACGTCAGCCCTGGCAGCTGCTCTTACAGCCACAGTGAGCTTATGATCACATTGGCAAGGGAAGTCCTCGTCTGGGACCTGAATACAAACCACTGTGGGCATTATGGTCCATCCAGGATAACCTCCAGGAGCAATGAACCTCTTTGTTCACGGCAAGAGATGTGTTCACCTGCAGTGGTGCCTCCTCAGCGGATGGGGAAGCTCACTGGTGAGGGGTAGAGCACTTAGCAGCTGCCTCCAGCAGCTGGCATTTATTTGCCACAGCTGGGAAGGATGCTGCCCACCAACTCAGGGAGCAAATAGCTCCAGAGGTATAAGCAGACATACTAAATCATCCTTTGAGAGCAACCACAGAGTGTAGGATTTTTCCCGTGATAGATATTTATTGATACTAAAAGTCCCGAGTTTTTGCAAAAAAAATGTAATTCAATACATTGAAATCATCTCTTCGTGAGGGCATCCTGTCTGAAAAAGCCTTATTTACTTCTTTGGGGTCAGCATTTTAAGATGAACACTGTCTTGTTCAGGTTACTCTCCAATTATTAATGGCTGCTGCAAGCATTTGACTAACAAGGGATTTCAGAGTACGACACAGTTACACTTGCACATATATTAAATATAGAGCTTAAATTTATCTCAGGACACATAAGACATCCTCTGGGAAAGCTGCACAATGCAACCATGCTTTCTATTTTGGGCAATAATTAGGCTATAGTATGAAGAGTTATTAGACTAAATGACACTGTAAACCCCAAAAGCAAAATACTCAACATCACAATATGATGTTCTTAGTCCTGTCTCATACCTTATTCTTTTCATCTCTACTGCAAATAAAAATTAGAGTCAATGGAAACTAAAAAGGTCTTTTTTATGCATGGAATTCCATATTAACTCAGTGAGAAAATAAATTCTGTTTACCTTTTTCTGTTTAAAAATGTAAATTCTTCCTGCTGCACAAATTTGTAAAGTAAAATTGCTCAGTACTTATACATCTCTCATGCTTATCTTCTAAATCAACAGTGATAAAACCAGAATTTTGAAAGTAATAGAGTATATAATAGGAAATTCCCTTTGTCACTTGCATTAACACAGTACAATGAAGTCCAAAATATAAAAATATAAACTATGATTCTGAAAATAGTCACTTGGAAGATAAACTTATCATGGATTATATATCTTCTTTTAAATAATGCATTACGTGCTTTTCTGAACCACTGCAGTTCCTTCTCAAGGTGTTGTAAAAGCTGAGCAACCTGAAGCATATTTATACAGATTAAGTGGTTTCTAATACTCCAAAGAGCACTTAATCTGCATGAATGTGCGTCGTGTTGCTATGTGCTTCTAAAGCCTGAACAAGGAGCCTAAGTGATTCTGAAAGTCTGCTGCACATTCGTATTTTGATAAGTCAAACAAAGGCAAAAAAGCAATAACAAGAAATATGTTAATTGGCCCTGGCAAGCAAGACAAGCAACTGGCAATCAGAGGCTTTCCAGCCTGAGCTTCTTATTCTCCAGCCATGTCCTTAAAACTCCAAATTATACTAATAATGCGAGTTATTATGCTAATATAGACTCAAAAATGGGATAATGCTGGAAATGATGTATTCTTGATAAAAATGTTCCATAATCACCATGACTAATGTTTATTAAAATGCTGCCCTAGAAACTGAAGCAAAGGCCAGCTGGTTTACCTTAAGGGTTCTGCTGTGGCATTTTTCAAATATTCTGTGTTTATCGTTTTTTCTAGCAGACCATCTAAATGAGAAAACAGTGGTAAAACACTTGGCAAAAAACCCTTCGGATTCTGACACCTTCCTCTGGCAGAGGCAGGAGATGGTTATTCAACAGATAGCTAACATATCTATAAGGTATGCTGAAAGTGAAATGCACATAAAGAGAATTTCAACATAAAACCAACTGATTTTTATATCAGTTCCTCACTTTGTGCCATGTTGACTAAAATAAGAGGAAGAAATTACAACAGCAGAATTAGCACATAACTGATTGCTCTTGCTGACTAATGTCGGGGGACAGACTCAGTGGAGTGTTTTGCTGCAGATGTCCTTCCTCTACCAGGGTTTGAATTAAAGATACACAAAATGTCTTGTGGTGAGCAGAAGGAAGATATTCTCCTACTCTATTTGCTTCTGGGAAATGAAGAAACTTGGTGTCAGGTAGGTTCTGAAGGCACTGTAGTGTATGTGAAAATTTTTAGTCATGTAATTCATGCTGTTACAGAGGATGACTTTGAAAGACTGTCAGAATGAGGTGTACTGTCAGAAAGGTGTACTGTTTAGTTTTCATACAAAATACATACAAAGGCATCAGCAATTTTTTTGTTGTTTTATTCTATGCAAAGTAATAGTGTGTGGGATCTTGTAGAACATGTAACAAATATTCAGTACAAACTACTTTTCCAGCAACTGGGTCCCAGAGCTGTATAAATATCTCCAGAAAGCAGTGCCCAAGGCTTTAAGAGTATGTGAAATGAAAAGGATACATCTGTCAGCTGGTGTGCAGCGCAGGAGGCGAACTGCTGAGAGAATTGGCAAGGGAGAACAGAAAATGATAATGAAGACAGCGCTAAAGTCTCTGGAAGAGATGGAAAGTAACATTTGCTGGTCTTCAGTTCAGCATGGTTCAGAGCACTGGATCATTTGGAATAGCTCATTGATTCCTAAGGCATAAAGGTACTTTCTTCACAGAGTATTCGTCCTGGATATCTTCTACTGACACCTGTCCTGAGAGACAGAAACAGTTTTCCAAGCTAATAAACAATTCACAAAGTGCTCGCCACAGAAGAGCAAGGAGCATTTGGGGTTCATAAAGGACTACCTTAATAGCTGTAGGGAGAATGAAAAAGTGAAGGAAAAATGATTTATGGCTCAGAGTTGCAATTCTTTTTCTTGTTTATGTTTTCTGTAAGTTTATTTACTGTAATCCTAAAACAGCATTCTCAGTTGACCCCAGCCTCAGAGGGAAAGAGAGGTCTGCCATAATATCTTTGAAAGGGAAAACTACAAGTCAAGAAAAATGCAGGCATATAAATGGAGGCTCCAACCCAAATATGTAGGGTACAATACTGAATTATTTGCACAAATATATTTGTGTGGAATGTGCCCTAATTCCAACTGTTCAGAAACCACCATGTGAACGAGTCCTTTGTATGCATAGGGACAGGATGTTTTCTACCCTGACACCTTAAAATGTTAGAGGTAATAAAATCAGTGCAATGTGCAAAGCATGACACATACCAAACTGCTCCTTCCTCGCATTTGTCACTTTAATGAAGCCGTAAAACTTGTGCATGCAGTGAGGATGGAGGAATCAGTGGTGTTTGGGTTTTTTTTTTAAATACTTGGGTGGAATGTGGCTATTTTGGCATGAAGCAGGATAGGTTTATAGGTGCAGCACACCAGGCAGATCTCCACTCTTTTTTGGTTGCTCAAGAGTTGGATGTTAGGATATAATTCAGAGCTGGAGAAGAGTTTTCAGAGCAATCATTCTTACAATTTTTGCTTGAAAATTTTAGTATGCCTCTGAGTTGCCCCAGAAATTTAAGTCTGCAGGACAGACAATTCCCAATAAAACCTTTGGCTTTTGTAGAAGAAAGCCTAAAAGGCCTAGTGCCATTACGCTGCATTTTATTTTCATGCTGTAGGATGGTTTCTTCTGCATTTCACCACCCTCTGGTTCCAAAGGAAATTAGAACATATGGTGAGCAATTTGCCTGTGTGCACAGTTTACCATCTTTGCCCCTAACAGGTCTGGATATCGCAGCAGGAATGGGCTGACAGGATTTTTGTCACTCAGCTGTTTGCCTGCTGTGAAAGGGCACCCTCCATCACTGCCAGTCTCCATCTCTCCATCCTCCAGACAGCTGAAGTGCTAAGTGCAGCGTGTTACCTGATGCTTGTCCATCTCTGCTATGCCACTGCTAGGTTACTTTTTGAACTGGTCTTTTCAGACATCTGTTTGCAGCTTCCCCATTATCCCAGTCATTCCTGCCTTCAAAAGTTGTGAGACACCATTTCTGCAGGACTGTGCTTCAGCTCCACTAACATGTCCCACCTCCACAGGCTCTTGGGGCCTGCCACTCTGCTCCACTCTCCAGTGGTGCAAACGCATAAATTCTCCTTCCAGCAGGCTGTCAGGGCCAAGGAGTCCTACCAGATACCAGCACATTCTTGAACTTTCTTTTTGGGTGTTTAAGATCAGCAGTGGACACGGGGAGCAGAAGGTCCTCGTACAGCAGCAAAGGATGTCATTGTCACTTTTCTTTGTGTGTACCTCTCTTAACCCTGGGAAAAGATCACAGCACAAATGGTGTTCAAAACAAGAGTGGTAAGTTTACCAGTATTTTCATATCACAGTTCTGTAGGTTCAAATTTCTCCAAAAACTCCCCTTTCTTCTCCCTTTACCTTGCTTTTCTGGTTGAAGCTCTGCCAAGCTAATGAATCCAACAAAAGCAGGAAAAGCAACATAATACTCCAACCAAGACAAAATAGTTATAAATGATTACAGGCAGCTCCAAATTCAATTTGCTGTTGTCCTGGTGACTGACTAGGAAGCAACAACAATTTTTTTTGTTTCTTCTCAGGCTGCGAGATGTCATCCACAATTGTCTGTCTTCCCTCTCCCACTTCCCCAGTCTTCCTTTTCTAGCCCTTGATGTTTCCCCTTTCTCTCAACCTGTTTTCTAATGATATAGCTTTGGAGTTAAGCAATCCTTCAACTTTCATTTCTACCTGCTACTGTTTCTTTTTCTTCATAGTTTCATTATTTTTTAAGAAAAGCTCAGAGGCACTGGACTCTTAGTCCTCTGAAGAGTTCCCTGCTCCCTGCAGTTCTTGAATTTCCTTTTTTACACGCTGTCATGCAGCCCTGTGTGACGTTAACTCAGTCCAGGAGCCAATGTGCCACTTTGTCACCCTGCTGCTTTGTGCTCCTTTGACTCCTTTCTGCCAGGCATACCAGTATTTCTACAGCTGATCCCTGACTTGGAGCAAACAAATAATGAAGCTGACCTCATCTTGGAAAATAAAGCAGTCTTTTACCTGGACACAGGGTAGCAAAGGGGCTCAGGACTCCTTTTCACCTTGGCTTCTCGATTTCACTGCTTCTTTGCTCTCTTTTTCATTGCCACTCATTCTGTGCAAAGAAGAAAACTTCTAATATATAATTTTTTAGAATCCAAACATCATTTTTGTGACTTTTCTCCTCTGCTCTCAAAATATTTCTTTTATGTTTCCATGTTACCTGTAGAACACATAGAAGTAAGGCAGTTTGTATGTTCTTCAGTTGTAAGAGCAACGATGTACGCTCATATATCACATATTTACTTAAACTTCAGTGTCAGTTCTTCATCCTCCATCAGGAGGGAGTATAGAAATTTGCCTAGACAAAGCATATATCAAGTATGAAAAATTGCAAACAGAGAATGTGTGCACATTTGATGCTGCAATATGTTAGAGTAAGATGTTTATAAAAGCAAATAGAGATGTAATTCCTATCAACCTACCTAGCTGCCTTTTTTTCCTTCAAAAATTTCCTCTTTCAAAAGTGAAAGCACTATCCAGGAGTACTAACACACACTACATTTAGGAATTAGCTGGAGTGGTGGTGTAACACACCTGTAAGGCAATATTTCTAAAATTTGACCCTAAGAAGGAACAGTATTCTTTATAAACAAGGACTGGGGTGGGGAGATGTTTGGTTCAAATTGTTCGTTGCAACAGGATCTCACTGCCAAGCGTTAAAATAAAAAAAACTTTAAAAAATTACTGTTCCTACTATTAAAGAGAGATTATAAGAGAGGTGGGTGGTTTTTGCCCTCAGTTATATAGGTGTCTCTTCTCTGGTTTCTCTTTAATTTGCTAAACAGGAACATGGGAGTAAATTTCTAGGAAGTTTTCAGGTTTTAAAAATTCCAATTCCAATAAATAGTTGCACTGTTATAGGTGATTACTTACATTAAAAAAAGAAAAATTGTGAAGATGGTTAGAATTTAATTCAGCAGAGTAAATACAGCTATATATGGAATAAATTCTCCTTAAAAATTCTCCTTTAAAACTCTCCTGAAATATGTGCTTGCCAACACACATATCAAATTTACACCTGAGATCAGAGAAAGACCCAAGAAAATTATGCCAGTCATATACTTGGCAGCCGTCAATAGAGTAATGCTGTCAAATATGGTATAAATTTGCTATTAACACATTGTACATTCTGCTTCTCTTGCCTTACCCACAGCCATGCAAACAGGAGTAGGTGGAGGCTGGTGACAGCTTGGTCCCCAGGCAGGACCAACAGGTGGCTCTTAAACACACAACAGCATTGAATGTGTCAGAGACCCCACAACAGATGGATAACCTCCACCAGGAAGAAACAAATGCAGGAGAGGACTCCTTCTGCTAATGTAATACGCCAAGGTGTCACAGAAAGCAGGAATAATCCCATGGCCTTGGTGACCACAGCATGAAACGCATCTCTGAGCACAGGATCCAAATGAAGCTGGCAAAGTGACAAAGAAGGTAAACAAGCCAAGGAGCTTGTAACCAAGAAAAAGAAAGAAGGAAAAACCAGGTGAAGAATCAAGAAGACATTAGCTGTCATGATGTCAACAATTGATGGCACCCTCTGCTAATAGCTTTCTGCTCAGCAGCAGTGAGGTTTAAGATGGTATTGAGAGTTCCCATCTACCTTCCTTTCCTACTATTATTTATTCCCCACCACACCCTCAATTTTCCAGGCACTGTTGCTTCTTGCTGCCTGGAAAGAGGAATTTCTACCACTTGAAGAGGTGAAGGTTGCACAAGACAGCACTGGAAAGCAAACTTTGCCATTCTGTCCTGTGTGCCTTCACAGATCCACCTCTTTCCCCAATACCGCTCTGCTCTGCTCCAATCTCTTGCAAAGCCGAAATAGGAAGGGCATAATCAAATGACTCTCCCCTCCTGCCTGCCCAGGAGCCTCAGATGAGAGCAGTCCAGGCTCCTCAGGGAGCCCAGAGAGACAGACACCCACCACTCAGGCATCTGAGACCGGCTCTGCTGGTTGCTTCCCCTCAGCCAGAAATCTGATTCGAAAGGACAAGCTAGAAAAGTCGATGGAATATCCTGACATTCCCCTCTGCACAGACACGGTGCTTCAAAAGCAGAGATGAAAGGCAGCCTCACCTTCCTGCTTCCCTCCCCAGGGGCACCTAACAAAGGGGGTGGCTGTTAATGTACTCTTTGGGAAAGTGGGGTGCTTAAAAACACGTATTAAAAATGAAATGGCCTGAATCACATTTTGGAAAGTGCCCTCCACTGCTGATATGCACCAAGAGCACTTTCAAACAGAATGCAGTAGCTCCTCCTGGTTTTGGGATTGCAGGTGGGCCAGATGCCATAACTGGATGCTAACAAAAACAGATACTGAAGTATCCGGAAGTTGAAAAATAAGCAGAGTTGTCCCAGAGAATAAAATGTTGTGAAAGACCACAGAAGCCACAAAGTTCACCACTATCACCCAGTACACATCATGTTTTAACCCCAGCTGGCACCTAAGCACCACACAGTCACTCACTCACTTCCACCCCTTCTCCTGGTGGGGAGAAGAATTAGAAAGAAAAGGCAAACTTCATGGATTGTGATAGGAACAGTTTAATAATTGAAAGAAAAAGAAAATAAAATACAACAACAGCAGCAAAAGTAATAATAATAATAATAATAATAATAGTATACAATCACTACTGCTAGTAATAATTGCTATTAAAAAGAGAGGAAAAAAAAATGGGAGAAACAAGTGATGCACAGTACAACTTCTCACCACCTGCTGAGCGATGTCCAGCCCATCCCTGAACAATGATCATCCCAACCAACTCTCCCAGTTTGTATACTGGGCGTGGCATTCCATGGTGTGGCATATCCCTTTGGCCAGTTCAGGGCAGCAGCCCTAGCCATGCTCCCTCACAGCTTGTTGTGCACCTGCTTTCTGGCAGAGCATGGGAAACCAAAAAGTCTACAACTTAAAATAAGTTTTATTTAGCCACCAGTAGAACATCATTGTGTAATCAACACTATTCTCATACAAAACCCAAAACACAGCATTTTACCAGCTACTGGGAAGAAAATCAACTCTGTCCCAACTGAAATGAAACCAGGAAAGCCCCGTCACAGCTAGACATGTGCTGTGTTAACCACTAGCAGTTCAGCATTGCACAAAATCCACCAAAGTCCCATTTTAAGCATCTTCATTCATTGTTGGCCTTAAATTCTCAGTTATATCTATACGTGGCTTCAAGTTTTTCCAAAAATCCAAGCTGGATGCAGTCTTTCTGTGAGGTACTCAGACAAACCTTACATCACAGAGGCTGTCCTGGGCCCTAAACTGGTGCATGGGACAGTTATAGTACAGCCTATAACTGTGGGTCATACTTCCAGACAGTCCTGCAGGGCAGGTGTAGGTGGTAATGTAGAAGGGAAATGCTGCTAAACACAAAAATTTTGTCCATTAATTTAACAGTAATAAGTCTGCTCTTTGTAATAAGTACTCTTTCTGTGCACTGATTAGTTCAGATACGTGCACACATACACATTTACATGCACGTGTGTATGCAAATATACATTTATATGTATTTTATTTTATAACAATTTCTTTTGTAGGATGTCTTTTCTAAACAGATTGTTGCACAGAAAAATACAGTAAGTTTTGTTGAATAAGTACTAGACCTGTCAGTTGACACACAGCAATATTTTTTATTATACGTTCATCTCATCTTACTGCAGGTTAGAATCTCGAATGGAAGCTAGCATCAACCTGTTTGAGCATAAGCTAAACGGGAATGATTTGAGACTAGTTAGGAGAAGGATCACTCATTTTCTGTCGTGCCCTCACCTTATTTGCAAGTTAATGCACAAGGCAGACCTTAGTCAGCCTTAATTTAGTTTGGTCTCTTAGCTCTCGAGTCCCTCATCTGTACGCTGCCATTCAGCACAGCAGGGGTGTCAGGTTCTCAGACCAGAACAACTCCAGTCCCTCTAATTATTGAGTGAACTTTGTCTTTGGCTTTCACTGGGGTAATGGAGCCCACAGGGAGCAATGATCAGGTCTGAAGTATAATGAAGGTCATTCTCATGAAGATATTTATTTCTTTAAATTAATAAGAATGCAGAAAAACATCTATCCTGAGCTGTAAAGACACTTATGTCGTATAAGCTACAGGCAAACCACAGATAAAACTGTATTGCATGAAGAAACAGTAAGAACTTCTGAAATGGAAAATACAGAAATCTGCATCATCTGCACTGCATGTTACCCATAAAACTCTCCAAAGTCTCATTTTACCACCAGTGTATCCCTGCTGAGGTGACTGTCATTCAGCCTGTGGTGTGGGATAGCTGCTTAGAGTTCCCCAGGTTTTCAGGTACAAGCATAGATAAGCAGCCAGAGAAGTTTGAAAGACAAACATGGGGATACAAAGGAAATCTTTGTGAATCACATTCACTCCAGCTTAGTCAGCTGGGGAAGATAAATCAGCTGTAGGAAACCTGGCTGCATTTGCTGTCTAGACAAAGTTAAGCTGGATGAAAAGGTAGATCCTTTCTTCTTTTAAAGAAGGTATGTGTTTGAGGAAGATACTGCTGAGATAACCCTGAGGGATGAAATCTCCCCTCTGTGCAAAGTGCAGGGAGCACACATGGAGTGAGTGGAATTATTGAGACTCCTGTGCTCTGGGGGGGCCTTTACAGTCATAAACTCAAGGCTGTAGACTGTTTATCACGAAATCTAACAGGACTATGAGGGTAGGGAATAAGACTATTTTTTAAAGACTGGAGAGAAATGATAGAGAATGTTATGTTTCAAATAGTTAAGATCAAGAAGCAGGTGCATGGTTAGTGGTGTTAAGGACTGATTCAACTTTAACTTCCAAAAGCCTTCAAAAAGCATCAGAACACAATGCCAGTTAGGGCTGCAAATCCAAGCACTGCTTTGGGGGCTGTTGCAACTGATGCCAAGGTGACTTTGCGTTAAGTCAATATGCTTTAGCAGACTCCTCTAATGAAAACAAACAAACAAGCCAACGAACCAGACACTAAAAATCACCGCAAGTAAAATGTCATTCCAAGAAAGTCAAAAGGGTCCTTGTGAATGAAGTTTTCTTTCACAATATTAAAGGCATAACATGCCCCTAAGGTCTGAATGGGGCACGTGGCAAATGAAGTTGATCCTGTTTTCTTTTGTTTTGGTTTTTCAGACCTCTACTTAATTATTCTTTCCTCTTACACAGAATAAATGAGGACAAGAAAGACCTTTGTGTTTGCTAAGTAATTGTAAGATAGACCAGGAAAACATAGCATGTAATTTCTTTCAGCTTTTGAAGGCTCCTAAATAAAGTACATCTTCCCCAATGAAGGATTCACGGTAGCACTAAAAGACCCCTTTGAAGGACCCAGTTTTCCTTCAGAGGGAATCTCATGGTGTTTCCACTCCTGTATCTTTGATTTAATTAGATATTATTCAGAGCATGCTGAATCTCCAAATTTTACTCCAGTATTCAAATATCAAGTTACCATATCTTAAAATAACTTTTTAAATTCTGCCTTTAAAATTTTTTTTATTATTACTATTTTTCTGTTACAAGGGGATTTAAAGCTCAGTTTAGGTTTGGGTTTAGTTTTGTGGTCTTTTTAACTGCCTGCCTGCTTGATTCCTAACCAAAATCCTGCTTACACGACTTTTGGACAAGCTGACATTCATGTATGGATGATTTCATGATTGTATCCTATTCTGATCCTCCAGACAACCCATCCTGGCTGTGCCATGCAAGCTGGGAATGTTTTCCTCCAGTGTGTCTCCTAGCCCCCTCCTCACAAACAGAATCCTCTGCTCAACAGAAGTACATCCAAGATTTTCTTCAAAATAAAGCACAATTTCAAATTCATTTTTCTGCCTGGGATTTTGAGATAATTCTTTTCCTCTATTACTCAGAAAGTTCTGAAGATTCCTTGTTTTACAGATATAAATATAGGTGGATTTTTTTCTCTTTTTTCTTCACAAAGCTCTTCTATTTTGTTTCCTTCTAGTGTCTCTGTTAACTGTTTAGGATATTCCTTTGTAGCCTTTTTGAAATGTGACAAGCATTGTTCTATCTTCACCGTTCAGAACTGAAGGTAAAGTTTCAGTACTCTATTTTGTCACACATCTGTCACTCATAGAATGTAATGTAGTTGAGATGAAAATAAATTCAACTCTCTCGAAAAACTCTGAACACCCTCCAGTCCTACTAATTTCAAGGGAACTGTAGCTTGTTAACAGCTCTGACTTTCCCATCCTGGCTAGTCTTGTTCACGCAGTCCTTTGCTCCTCTGCAAAGCATACAGTGAATGTCCCCACAGTGGCATACACTGAGTGACATCTGCTTCAGTTAGAGCGGGTTTAAAACTCTCCCTTTGAATTTACTTAACAAAATCCTGTTCATAATGTCCTTTTTGTCTAAATTTCAATCACTACTTCCTGAAGTCCCTGCTGTGTGTGAAGAAGGGAGGACTTTGCTCAGGTTTGTGGAATGGACAACTGAACTCTGACTTCTACTGGTCCAAAATATTGTTTTGTAACCGTGACAAGGCTAAAAAACATCTTTAAATCGATTTAAGAAACAAACTATTCTATTGAATGTTGATACACTGAATATTTTTTAATATAATTTCACGTGGCTCTTGTTTCTATTGCATTTTATGGTTCATAACTAACTTTTAAATGCACATTTCTGTTAGTTCTAAAGAGACTTTGCTACATTGTATTAATTGAAATCCTGAAAATTTAAACGTATAGCATTAAAAAGGAAATACATATCTTTTATGTTCTTCTTTACTGTGCTATCAACACATTCTATTAAATATCCACACAGTCCTCTTTCTACTACAAAAGATGCATACATCAAAACCAACCAACTCAGTGAAGAGTTTTATTTGCCACAGTATTTTTACGCATTCAGACAGAAAGGAACTTATTAATATAATATAATTCTACTCTGGAAAAAAAATCAGACTTGAGGTTATCTAGTTTTTCAAGAGCAACAATGGGAGTGTTAGAGTCAAGATAGCATGAGCAACTGTTGTCCTTTGACCAAGCTTTGAACTTATGCCTGCTCTATGTCCTTCCACCTTAGCTACTACCAGTGGAACAAGATAAAAGAATATCTTTTCAAATAGAAATGAATGTTTGCAAAATGTATCATTGGATTCAAATACTTAGCAAAACTTCTGACCTTCAGTCCTGCTGAATTCAAAACACAAAGGCAGCTTTGAAATGCTGCAAATTGGGCCCAGCTGACATTTAAACATCAATTCTGAATGTGTCCACACCAAAATATCGATGCATCAGAACTGGGCCTATTGATTCTTTTCAACGTGTTTCAGCCATCTGTTTCCCTTCACTTAGTTTCACTTCTGTCAGTTCTTACAATGAATAGACTTTGGTTGGGGATTCACATGCAAAGAAACCTCTTGTCTGAGATAAAAATGCACCAAATAATAGTGTTTTCCTATCAGTGTCCAGAACTTGTACCACCACAGAGTTAGATTGGCTCACCCAGCCCTGTTAACAGGAATGTTCTACAAAAGAGACATTGCATCTGAAACTGTTCCATGGAAAACTCCTGCCCTGAAAAACAGCTGGAGTCCAACTCATAAGTTGCTGGGATCCTGGGATTCCCGCTTTTGTGTTTTCAGGCTGCTTGGAGTAATACCAGCGCATGGTTTAGCCTGGGCTTTTGTCCTCAGAACTCCCATAGCCATCATTTTGGACAGACCACTCTTCTTCATTCCTCTGCCAAGTCAATCAGGATACCTTAAAGCACCTTGGCTCATGTTTATCTGGGGTCATAAGGGAAAGAAAAACTCTCCTAGACAGAAATATCTGCAAGTTTGATCAAAATTTCCTTTTTGCCCTCACTCAGGTGTTTGATCCCTCTCCTATCTCTCTTCAGATCTTGGCCTCTCTGTCCCATAACAAAGGATTGCAATGCTGAGGACAGAGGCTGCCAAAAACAAACTCAGGATACATCTTGAATGATGTCTGAATTAGCTAAGTGCTCAGGCCAAAGTCAAATCCAAATTCACATGGTTGGCTACATTTTCCTCTTACTCAATCCTAGTGCATAATTCTTTCTAGAGTTTTTAAGCATTCTGGGAGGGATCTCTGGAAAGAAAAGCTGAAAAGTAGGAGGGCAGTAAGACAGGCACCTTATGTTGTAGGTCTGAAGACGACAACAGAAGCAGGGATGTACTTGAGGAGTACTGCAGGTACAATTATTACTCTGCCAGTACCAGCAGGTGGGGTGCTGCAAGGGAATATTTATTTGGCCAGGCATTTCTGAAATACATTTTGATTATTAGGGTTAAATTAAGCCTTTATTTGTTGTTTCATCTTGGGGCTTTTGGCTTTTTTGTTGTTGTTTTTGTTCTTTTTGTTTTTGGCCTTTATTTAAGGGAGGGCTTGTAATTTAATCTGGCTTCTTTATCTCTGAACGCTGGCAACCTGTCTGGCCATATGGCATTGGAGATCAGTGCTGTTTGGCTCCCATTGTGTCCTACCACTTTGCATTCAGATACACCCAGGTGTTCTGAAAAGATGGAGGCAGATCACTGTCCCCAGTTTATGAATGAGGAAACTGAGAAAGAAGTGACAGGGTTTGCTTGGTCCTACTTGGGACACCTAGAATAGAGCAGCCAAGCCCTTGGCACACTCCTTGGTGCAGCAGCACTGCTGCCTGGGATGGCAGGATGGATGAATGGCACAGGTGTGTGGGAGCCAAAGGTAGGCACAAGCTGTTCAGTTTAGGTTATCATCAGGTTTCAAGTGCATCCTCCACTTTGCATTTGAAAAACTAACTGATTGTGCTATTATGTTTCTCTTCACTTCCAGATGCAGCCAGCTGCATTTCTGCTCACACAAGAGAGTAAGGGACACAATCTCCACAAATCCTAAGTGTTGGTACTTGTCACATAAAGGAAAAACACACCGACTGGTTTTTTTGTTTGTTCGTTTTTTGTTTAACTTCTTTAATTGAAACAGGTACAAAAAAAAAAGAAAGAAAAGAAAGAGTGGACAGAAACTTTCAGGTAAATCAAACTAGGTAGAAAAACAACAAAAAGGAAAAATTAAGCCTACTTTTGAATCTTTGAGACCTGGGATGTAAAGAGATGTTTGAAGCCAATGGAGAGCCTGATGTGTAGGTTTCACTACTTGATTTCCACGTCCATTGGAAATGTACTGTCCTAAGCCACTTCATCTGAAAAACGATTCAAAGAATAAACACATTCCTAGATTTTGCTGTTATGGCCCAGTATATTTAGTCAAAGAAATTGGGTCAGTGTACTTTTTATTTTCTTTCCATTCTACTAACTCAACAGGATACTGGCCACATTCCAAGCATGCTGTGTCCCATTCCAGATTTCATAGACACTGAAAAAAATAATACGAATGAAAAAATGGACTGTGGATGGCTCAGCTGACACAGCCACGGGCAGGAAATGGCTGGTTGTTGCAGCACATTATCCACAAAGCAAGGCAGACTGTAGGTTTTGTTGTTTTACATCTCATCCTGCCAACCATTCTATTGGCTGTTGCAATCAGAGCTGCTGCTGCTGCAGGGTAGAAAGCAAAAAATAAAATAACAAAGATGGAGCAGCAGAAGCTTCTGCTGGTGCTATGAATGCACACAGTGGACTAGTGTAGGTATAACCTGTTATTGGTTTGATCAAGTAGTTTGTCTCTGATACGTATTTTATTGTACTTTGTTAGATGACTGGTTGATAGTGATTATAATGGGTCCTTTGGAGATGAGAAAGTTTTGTGAAATAAAATAGCTTGTGAAAGGGATGTTATGGAAGGTCTTTTTGGTGTACAGTGGCGAAGGGGCTATTGTTATATGCATATGTGTATATATATACATGTGTATGAGAGAATATATGTATGCATGCATATTATGCATGTATATTCATATATATATATGTGGGACTGAAAGCTCCTGAAACCTGAAAGCATTTTCCAAATATTATCTTCTCTCCTTAGTCATCTTAAAATGATTATATAACTAAGCAATTTCACTATAGAAGAGGAAGCATTGTACACCTACTCGTGGCATAATGATAATATACAAGAGGGTGTTGGAAAAAAATTTAATAACTAATTAGCTTTACAATACCACTCCTGAATAAAAACAAAGGTGCCTTTTCATTTCTAATGCCTTAGAAAAATTTATGTATGAAGGGAACAGCTATTTAAAACCTTCCCTTGTTTCTCAGTTGTTGGGATTTTTAGTGCATATATTTTCCAGCCTGGACAGAGAAGATGGAGAAGTTGACAGTCTAAAGAGTGTGTTTATGTTTGTATATTTACATATGCAGGTGGGGTGGAAGGGCAGATAAAAGCAATGGGAATATTTTAAACAGATTGTAAATTTAATTAGGAAAGATTCAAAGAAGTTCAGATGCTGCAGAGAGCCTCATAAGATTCAGTTGCTCAGATTGACACAGCATCCTCCAATGCTCCCATTTAAACCATGGAGAGAACACCCACTAGAGCTGGGACAAAAGTGATACTCAGTTTATGCATAACATTACACACCCAGACACAGGCTGTAACCTTCTGTAGAAGCACAGTGTCTCCAGCTATTGCTTGAATTAGTTGAATGATTGATCTGCCCTCAGTAAGTGCAGAGCAACTTCATGTTCAGCGAAGCAGCAAACAGCCCAGGGATTTTCCTAGCGCTGCTATCAAAAGGTAAGTAATGCCATTCTTCGGGTAAAACTGAGGTCCTGAGAAATCCCCAAGTAAATCACCGACACAACTGGGAATAAAAGCTGGACTCCCCAATTCCCAGGCTTGTGCATCAAACAGTAGAAAACTCATCTCCTTTTAGTCAGTGGGGAAAAACAGCTGAATTCCCATGGGGGAGCTGGGAATTACTCAGTTTAATCTTGCAATTAAAAACCAATACTTTTACTAAGACAAATCCTATTGTAATACACACAATGTGCAAAAATGCAGCCACAATGAAATAAGGAAGCCAAACCAACCTGGCCCATTGTTAATGAACTAAGATTGTTAATGGTTTATTTGCACTTATCAGATTGGTGTCAGACAGCAGCCGTGTTCTGGGAAAGCTTGTTACAGGCAAGCTCACAATCATTAACGAGGATACACCTCCAGTCTCCCACAAGAGGAGCACTACCTTATCAGAGGTAAAATGGATTTAAAATAATTAGGAGCTATTTAGCCCGTGAATTCTACCAGGAAATATATAAAATAATTTTGGGATTCATTTTCCTGATTCTTGTTTATTCTTTTATTTTGGAGTAAACAAAAATTCCGTGAAACCAAACATGTATCCAGAATGCACTGCCTGAAGTCAGGATGTTTTTGGCAGAATTTGGAATACAACCCTAATCCCCGAGTCCCAGCACTCTCTCATCAGTGAAGAATTGCAATCACAGCCTTATGGCAGCAATCAAACAGAAGTGATTGTCATGAGAACAGAGCACATGGAAAAGTAGGAGAAAATTGGATGGGACTTAGGACAAGTAAGAGATAAAGAGGTGTTATTGAATAAAACCTGTAGCAAGAATTCCTGACGTATTTATGACAATTTGATTAAGAAGGTGAGAGGTAACTATCAAAGTGGGGAGATGATAGCTAACAACTGATTATGGGAGGGTAAGCACTGACACTGCGTGACTCTGCAGTGGAGTACTCTCAGTGAAACTTTTCTCTGTTTTAAAAAGCAGAAGCTTTATTCCCAAGCTTGGGTGTTTTTTGTTTTTTTGGCAGGGTGTTTTTGCTTTTTGCTTTTTTTTTTTTTTTTGTTGTTGTTTTCCTGTTGGACCTGTTAAAAGAGTGATTCTACTACCTTATAAAAGCAGTGACATTTGGAAGCAAACGCAGGCACCAAAAGAGACAGGTTTGGTGCGTTTAGCTCAGCACCCTCACAGGGTCCCTGTAAAGGCCCCAGCCTGCAGCATCACCCACGTGGAGAAGGTGATACACAAGGTCCTGGCGACTCAGTCACCTGGCTCAGAGCTTGCATGCAGCTGAACTGTCATTCACCCCTTATCAGGGCTCCCTCCACAAGCCCAATGTCGAGGTCAATTAGAGGGCAGTGTCGGAAGTAACACTCACCGAGTCAAGGGCTGAGCAATGACTAACCTTGAAATTAATCGGGGTCTGAGGTTTTCCTGAGTCACTAGTGATTTTAGCCTGATGCAGACAGTAATTCTTAGGAAAGGAAAGAAGGAACTGGTAAGCCTGCCCGAGACAGATAGTTTGCAAGTAATTTCACCTGGGTTCTGCACTAGCACCATAAAAGAGCTTTCCCCACTCACTGATATAGAAACCAAGCATAGTGCAACTGTATCCAGGAGAAACAAAGCTGCTTAAGAAGCCATGAGTAAAAATTCAAGTTGCAAATTAGCTGAGTGCCTAATATTACATGCTGAAATCAGTTATCTGTAAAGAAATCAGGGCAGTCCTTCACAAGCGTGACCTGAATTTTATTTCTTAGCTTCAATATGCCATAAACCACTTCCCTTCCAAATAAAGTGCATACTTAAAAAATCACACTTAATTTTGCATTTTCACAAAATCAGAAAAGGAATTACTAAGGTTCAACATGTTCAAAAGAAGCAACTCTTCACAGTCTGTCAATTATAGCTATAACAAGAAAATTCCAAAAATAGTTATTTGGAGGTGACTGTATTTCTGTGGTGAGAAAAGTGATTTCCATTGCAGCTTTTGCTTTTTGCAAGAAAGTGAAATATTCCCTGGAAACACAGATTTCTCCTCCTTTTTGGGTTTTGTGGATTTTTGTACAAACACATTTATCATTATATGTTCCTGGGTCACGAAAATTTCAGCAACACAGTCACAATTTGTTTTCAGTTGTTGGTAGGTAATGGAAATTACAGGACAGCTTTTTGGTGCATTTTTGAGTTACAGAATAGGTTACAGGGAATCAGACACATGATTTAACATATGTTAGATCCTGCAGACAGATTTGAGCTTAGCAGTAAGCATGTGGCTAGTCTAATTTAGAGGAATTATAAAATTAGGCAGGACTATTTCTAGGATTGGGTAAGTCATTCATTTTTAGACTCACAGCATTTGAAGAATCTGATCGCTTCTTTATTTCTGAAGGATAATTCCCTTCATTTTGTGGCATTAACTAGCTTATACCAATCAGTTCCTCGGTGGCAAAGATAAGTATCTGCTCAGGACAGCAGCCTGGGCTCCTTAATTCCTCTGAGTAACGCCAGAGTAGCAGATTCATCGCCAGCAGTGAGGCACAGGTATCTGTAAAGCATGGATCCATGTTTTACACTCTGTATCCCCTGATACACCTGACCAGACCCCTCACCTTGGTAGCACTGCCTCTGATGGAAAACAGCTCTGTTATGCTGCTATGGCAAATAGGAGCAGCTTCTGCATTAAGCCATTGACCCTTAACAGGCATCTAAACAACCAAGTGGGTTTTGCTTATCCCTTGTAGCATCTTTACTGCCTGGGCATTTTCTCTGACAAACCTTCTGCCGGCTTCAAAGGGATTGGTATTTTTTTCTACACATTTAATGTCATATATTTCATACTCACTGTGTTTCTCTAAGAAGCAGAAGAAAGGGTGGCATGGCATAAATCTGCCAATATTTCATGGATAACCTTGGATTAACCTCGGATGATATTCCATTTAATAGAATTTTACAGGTTGAAATTGCCAAACAAAGATATGGTTTTAATAAAAAGTGTTATTAAATACCTTTTGTTCATTTTTGTCCATAGAATATACATTGCAACTAGACTCAGAACACTTTAGCTTAACCTTTTACATACCTATACCATGACAGAATGAAAAGGCTTCATCACATGCGGAATTTGGCTTTCATTTGTAAAATAGAGTTTAACGGTGAAAAAGAACACATAATGCAGCGTTTTTTGCCAGCAAGATATTTTATCACCTTCTCTTGAAGCTCACAATAGAGAAATGACAAGGTGAATGGGCAACTGATAGCCATCTTTGCCATGGAATTCTTCAATTATGCTATATCTTTGATGGTTTCTTGTAAAAGAAAAGTATCCAAAAGTACCATGCAGATTATAAACCTTATTGTGGACTACAGTAAACTGACTGCTACCTTAAATGTAAGTGTTAACAAGTGTCATTAGCTATCTTTTGCAGAAAAACTCTGTGCCTTTCTGATTTTTTTTCCAGTTTAAGATGTTTTTTCCTTAGAGGCATCAGGAATAAGTTGTTGCTGGTATATGAGAAGAAATGATTTTGTTGCTGAGCTCAAGTTCCATTTCACACTGCTACAAGCATTGCCCACTCTTTCTGAATCATAAAGTACAACAACCCCAATTTCCTCGCATGAAGTTTCTCCACGAATAAGGTTTAATTGCCAATGAGAGGTCCATAACTTCTTTTATTCATCAAATTTTTTCATCAATTACTGCTTCATGAAACAGACATTGTCTTAGAGTTTAGTCTAACTTATATTTCAAAATTGCTTCAAGAAAGTTAAAAATGTCACAAATTAATCTATAATAAACACACAGCCTTGCATCTGGCAACGCACGACAACTCATTTCTGTAAAAGAAACTCTAACTTGACTGATCAAAAAACACATGCCTGCTAAAAGAGCATTAGATTTTCACCACGTGCTTAAACTGGTTCTATACCATTGCATAATTTTTCTTTTGCTGCTTCTTCTGTGTATATTCTCTCTAAATTTTGCCTCTCCTTTTCTACATCATATTTTTCCCAAACTGGTTTCTTGAACAAGCTGTCCTTCACCATAAACCTGCACTAGCATAAAGAAAGAAGAGACACAGGCAGATGAAAAAAATGGTCACCTGAACTCCCCTAACAGAAATATCTGTCTAACACAGATTGAGTGATTACCTGATAAAGAAAATATTTGTAAACATCCAGGTACAAGCTTCTCAGGCTTTTCAAAACATCAGAAGTAGACTCTGGGTTTTCAGCATTGGGTGACAGTGCATTAAAATACAGTTATTACATTTAACACAAGTAGTGCTGATATATCTGCTGATATTTCTAGTCAAAAATTCATTTTTTCCTAGAGAAGTCTAATAATTTTGGCATGAACTGACTGATCTAAACACAGCTTCTGTAATTCAGTAATGTTCATGTTTAGAAATTAAGTTTCCCATTGGGTTTTCTAGACTGACAAAATAAAAACTTCAAGTAAATGGAGCCTGTGCATCACTTTTGGCTTGGTTTTCTCCCTAGACTCACACTGGCAAACCCCACAGCAAAACTTTGCCCCAGCTGGCAAGCCAAAAGGTTATATAAAAATGCCATGGAAAGGAATGAGGATAATGAATCCCCAATGTCCTAAAAGCAACAGGTTTTTTAATATCTGTCAGGGGAAGTCTGAATCAGAGATTTTAGTGCTCAACAAGCAGATGAATCACCTAAGGATACGTGACAATCAGTTTATCAGCTGGACTAAAAAGCTGAATATCCAACAAGGGCAGACACACATGGTTAAATAACTCTGCTACTGAATGAACACAGGGCCCTGTTATATGCCATGATCTGAGGTTACATAAACATAGACATGCTCGAGCATTTGTTAGGGCTTTTTCATTTTTTATAGCATTACTGGAACCTTCCCGAGAGTGCGGAAACAGCATTTGTTGGAGAAAAGCCTCATTAAAATAAATGACAGTGTTGCTACTTCCTCGGATAACTTTGCTCCTGTCTCAGCAAAGGTAGACTGGTTCTATTACTGGGAAACACTCTCTATTGCCAATTCTGTGGTAGAGGAACAGCATTCTAAATTTAAAAATCCTTTGCTATTGATCCATGTTTATCACATAATACTACACTGGCTTGCATTAAAAAGCAGAGATACATTTTCATCCCTATGAAGGGAATTAAATGCCCAATTCTTATTATTGGGTAATAGTCGTGTGCCCAATGCCCAGCGTGCCTGCCTGCAAACATACCCCCTTAATTGCCTAAAGTGCAGTCCTGAGAGAAGCAGATTATTCAGCTTTATGTTTCTGCATTTGCAAATATACCGAGGAACTGGTGGCTGTGGCACAAAGAACAGATTTGTCAATTTGTTTATTTTCAAAACAGGACAGCACAGGGTCTTTGTTCTAGCAACTCTTGGCTATAGCACTGAGAAATTCTAAAAAAAAAAGAAGCTTTTTAACATATGGATTTCTACAGTGTGGGAAGGCTTTGCTTTGCATTCAGGACTCTTTCCAATTAAACTGAATGTTAGCTCAGCCCATTTAAAATGCATATAAATTGTGCTTATAGGTTTCCAGTTATGCTTACCCTCCTTCTGAAAGATACCATGAAGGGCATGAGCAGAAATTCAGAAATGTTTTAACCCTAAAGTTTACAGCTGAGCTTTTGTTATTGGTTTTTTTTTTCCCCTCTGGATGGAAAAATATAGATACCTAAAGTCTGTATTTAATACTGAGTTTTGAAGCAGTTGAGGGAGTTGTACAGTGAAAAGTATACAGTGAAAAGCATATATCCTGAACAATTATAGTTATTCAGCATTACACTAGGGTTAAAACAATTTTGTCTATGTTGAGTAGTCCCCAGAGAGCTTCATTAGCTTCGATGGGACTAATGTCACGTTACTTCCCACAATGACAATATGAGAATTCAGTTGTATTAGGTGAAACATACTATTAAGAATTGTATACTTCCAAATACACTCCAAGGCTGGGAATAAATCCAAAAAATTCATGCACATGATTTCATAGTGACTGTATCTATTTTGGAATCCAAGGTTTATTGGAGTCCATAACACAATAAGTCACTGTATCCTTGGTAAAATCTTGTGGCTGAAGTTTTCTCCTCTAAAATAATAAAGACATTTCAAATAGGTTTCTCGCACAAACTGTCTTGAGATTCATTTAGTGCAGATCAATCTGCCCTCAATTATCTTTATTCACACATTCCAACCACCTCGATTGTCAGAGGGGAAAAGCACAGCCCAGGAAAACATCTAAACAAATAAATAAATCCCTTTTCCTGTGCTTTGAGAAAAGCAGAATGATTCCTTCCCAGAGAAGCTTCAGAGAATCAGGCGGCTAATGGAAGAAGGAAACATCAGCCAGAAGTCTCAAGGGTAACAAGGATGATGCGTTGTTTCCACAGAGGCAGGCAGAGATACATCCTGAAACTTTTGATGTCTCTAAAATCAGCAACATTTCTGTTCTTTCTTCCGTGGGGAGTGTTTTGCACAGGGAACCCCTCCTGGGTGCCTCAAGCCATTTCTCATCAGGCTCTGCCTAGGATAGCAGCTCGTGGCTGTATTCTCTCCAGGCTGCTGCCCCTGGGTGTTGATCTCCACGCAAAAAGGTCCCTCCTGCAGCTCACAGCATCACGGTGTCTCTGTGCTGTGATAAGGCAGGGAGGAAACCACTGTTACCTGCTTCATGTCATCAGGGCTAAGGCGGGGCAGAGGTTTACGACTCTTCATGTTTCCCATTTGCTTGAATATTTCTCTCGTCTCTCAGACAGGGCAATGGCACGCTGAGAAATAAACCTCTTTACTCTGCCATATCCCTGTAAGTGATATATCCTCATTAGCAACCGCCTGAGCCAGTCAGTCAAAGTTTTCCCAAATGCTTCTTAGCATCAGCTAAGTCCCATAATAATAATACCACCAATGTCTGCTACATCTCTATGGGATTTCAGTAAAGAGAGAATGTTATTAGAAGAGCTAGTGTGGCTTTCCCTTCATTTGTTCTTACCCTATACTCGTAAAAAAATAAGCAGTTTTTCAAGTCATACCAATCAAACACAGACATCTAGGACCTGATGTACACTGTAAGATGCAGAAACCCAGTCCCTACAAAGCCAGATGGGTGTCTGGGGGTGGTGTAATGGTATCAGACAAATTAGTTCCAAACCAGCTCTGTCTGGCGCTGGCCAAAACCACCACTGTTGTTGTTGCTAAATGAGTTGTCATTTCTTCTTTACTAATCACAGCAGAAAAATCATTATTCTTTCTGGCACTCATTAGAGGCATTATTACCTTCGTTGTTACAAAGTCCCAGGTTGTCCAGATCCCGTAAGACCCATCCAGTTCTTGGGAATGCTCTAGCTTCATTGGTTCAGCTGGAGGGGATTTATGGGTGGGAGAAGGGAAGCGTAACATAAGGTAACATACCTCTACATGAAAATAAATTTATTCTGTTCCACAGGCAGGAGCAAAGGGACTCAGAGCTGCATGAGCAAAAGCTGAAGACTCCTCTAAGCTCCCCATACTACTCTACCTCGACAGGATAAAAAGTGATAATTTATCCAATCATTGAAGACAGAGTTCCTCAGCCAGCATAAACAGGAGTTTACCCATTGGCTCTGGCCCTCCTGAGAACAAACTCCCATTGACTGATAAGTGATCCTGAGGATAAGGCACTATTGTTGGGCTGTTTCTAAGAGCTGGCCCTCATAAACTAATCCTTTCATGGGTGCCATAGGCACCACATTCTAAAGCACTAAATTCATTTGAGAAATCCCACAATTAGAAGGCAAATTGACTCACCAATTTTGCCTGAAAAAGTTTTATTTCACCAACCTGTATTTAAGAGGGCACGTATCTAGGCACGATGAGATTAGCAGTGCACAAATAGGTAAAGAGGAGGTGGGGCTACCCCAATGTATTTTCAAATCAGATTTACAAAGGAATTCTGTGTGCTCAAGGGCAATTATAGTCACGCAACTGTAGGTGACTGAAACCCATGACTAATAAAAATTAAATTGGCCCAAAATTAATCATATGCAGCACGACCGATTTGATTCAACCAGATTAGCTGCTAAAATGCCTCTAGAGGGTTGGATTAGCAGAAGATATACCTTTCTATCTCAAAGCTCAGGGAGTAACATCTTACAGAGGCAAATTAACAATAGAATACATTAGCTAGTCCTCTCTCGGTTTCTGCAATGAAGAAGAAAACAAGGAAAACATGACTGTATGTGTTGGGTTGTTCCTGCATTTTCAGTCCTTCCATCAAATTTACTTCAGCGGATGCTGCAGTGCATGGTTGATGGAAGACTGGGCAGTTAAGCAAGAGATCACTCAGTGGTAAGTATAGCACCCTCAGTTTAGCATTATTTGACAGTAAAAAACTGGTTAGTCATGACAGATATCTAATATTCAGTATAAGAATGGTTAATCCAACACTAGGTCAAGGAGATGGGCTAAAACCGGGTGGTCTTTTCAGCTTCTCTCCAACTTTCTCTTCAATTATCTGAGCAGGCAGTGGCTAAGATAAACAAATCTTAGTTTGATTTACAACAGACCAGGAAACTCAACGGCAAAACAAAACAGCCTTAGATAGCCTTACTACCCTAGCTTCTCATATCTGAACCTAGGATTAGAGACTCACAGGTTTCTTATTTTACCTCTCCATAAAGCATTAGTCGTTCAAAAAATAGAATAAGTATAACCAAAATGTAAAAGAAAAAAAGTCTTCTCAGTTACCTCAGAAGAAGCAAATATGTCTAACCCCTGTATATATAGGCTAAGGATCAGCCTGCACATATCCAATAGCACTTTCAAAGACTTCCTTCTCCATTCTCCCAGGCAAAGGTAGGCAGCTGGATTTCCATCAGAGTAAAAGGCACCGCACCTTTGGCTAACTTTAAACATGGAGAAAGCATAACGCTAATATCACCTGGTTTGTTCTTGATTTCTTGTGTTTATTTGTAGGGAGCACTAGTGCCTCCCTTTATCTTATAAATGAATAATTGGACAGAATGATTCCCTCCAGCAAAATACAGTTCTGATAATCTTCGGAGTGGTCTGTATCCATCAGTCATATTCATGTAGCTAATCAGATAAAGAGGGAAAAAAACCCAATCAAATCTCCACATTTTCTAAAATGCTGCCAAGATGGAAATATTGCATTAAATAGGCAAAACATGTATTTTATTTTCTCATCAGCTGGATCTAGCACTGTGTAGGAATTTTTCCATCACCTGATATAGGCTAGAACTATAACACCACCCCAAATTCCTGCTCACTAAAATCTTTTAGTCCATGCACTTGTACAGGAATGACATCAGTCCCATAACTTTTTAACTTTCCCTTCTAGAGCATATAAAAATAATTCCTGCAGTTTTCAAGTGCTAGTTAGGACCCGTAACTCTAATGAAACTATTTTGTAATGTAGCTGGCTACATTGCACAGTGGCTGGTCACTGTGCTGGAAGCTGTTTCTTAATTTGAACCTAACATGAATTGACTGAATTCAGTCAAAATATGGACAGGGACTCATTTATCTGAATGCTGATTTATAGTAAATAGAAAAAAATTCAAGTTTCATTTACATGACTAACTCAAGATGCATATTCTACATAAATTTACTCATCTGTTCTTGTTCCTCTTTACGAACCTAGGAAAAGACAACCTCTCCAAGAATATCTATTGGAAAGCCTGGGAAAGAAAATAGAATTGATATGTGTGGATGATTTATTAATATTTGGGAGACATTTAGTTCAAGCAGTAAACACTTTTATTTTTATGAATAGTATTATTAAGGAGATTTCATGACATTAAGAAAGCTTCATTATAACATCTTTCCTTGAAGTCAATATTGAGTCAAATATAGCTGAAAAACTTTCAGTGTGTTTGGTACTTATGCTTGAATCATCTTTTACATTTTTCATAAGTCTCAATCCAAAGAAAGTAAAAAAAAGATTAGGTCCCTATAAAAATTATGTCAATTAAAATAATCTTTTTTTAATCATCTGTCTATGAAGATCAAAATATGTCCAATGTGAGCATGAGCTCTGTCTTCTCCCCTTACAGGAATTTTTAGGGAAGATTTTAAGCCTTTAGTCACCAATTGGAATATATTTATAGTGCCTATGGAGCCCAACACTAATTACAGAGGATCATAAGGAAATTTAAGTTGAAAGAGGGCTCTGGGCATGACCTATTCCAAACCCACATTCAGAACAAGGCTACTTTTGTGTTGGGTTGCTCAGGACCCTGTCCAGTCCAGCTTTGGGTGTCTGTGGGGAATAAGTCTCTCTGGGCTCCTGCCAAACCACTCTCTCAGGGAAGGACTCTCCCTTTAAGCCTTGCTGCATGATGCCATAGATGTCTTAGCCTGTTGGCTTCCAAAAGACCTTCTGCCTGCAATGTTGTAGACCTCCTTTCCTCCTTTTTCATGCCCAGCTTCTCCTTTTCACACCAGCTGCCAGGGCAGTGCTTTCCAGAGCCTCTGCCATGGTGACTTTCTTTTGTTGCTCTCAAGCTGCTTATTCATGCTGTTCTCTCAAGCACCTGCCAACACTGATAGTGTTGTGGTGGAAGGGAGGTGGCTTCTTCTGGTGCAACAATCACCTCTTCTTCCTCCCCTTCTCCCCTTTTCCCTCCAGCTGTGGCATCTGGGTTGCATTAGAGAGCCTATAATATGCATCCACAAAGCTCAACTACCAAGCAGGGCATAGCACCTGCAGCTCATCAAAGCACGCTCCAGGCAGTGCTAATGTTCCTCAGCAGGAGTGACCAGCCAGGAGTTTGAGCAAGGCTAGTGGAAACTACAGAGTTCCTGTGGAAAAATTACAATAAGGGAATGCTGCCGTGTAGGAAGCAGGAGGGTGTTTCTCTGGGGACCCTCATCACTTCCCTTCCCACGAGCAGTTTACCCACCACCTTCTTTCAGTCTGTCTTTTTCTACTTCTCTACCCTTTTCTTTTTCCCTAGAAATAACTCTGTACACCACCAGCTATGGATGGACCTTGCTGATACACCTTCATGCATGTGAACCTGTCTCAACACGCACTGGGTTGAGAATATTTTTGTCAGAATTTCCCTTTCTGCAACTTGTCGCTGTTGTTTCTCATCTCCTTTTCGTGCATGAAGAACAGTCAGGCTCTGTGCTGCCTCTAACCCTTTCTCAGGTAATGAAAGACTTCAATTAGATACATGCACACAAAAAAACCTCAGACTTTTCTTGTATATCACATCCTCCAGTCTCCTCAATGTCTTAGCAGCCCTCCTCTGGACTCTTTCTAGTTTGCCAACAACTCTTTTGAGGTGACCCTAAACCAGACCCAGCACTCACTCTTGTGAACAGAAGGGAAAATAACTTTGTTTAGTCTGCTGAATATATTCTTGTTAATGCAGGCCAGGATGTGGTTAACTTTCTTCCCCTTAAAGACAGTGCTGGCACATTTAACACCACCAGGACTCCAAGGTCCATTTCTGGAGAACTGCTGCTATCCAAATCATCCCCAGCTGGTGTCCATTCATGGGTTTATTCCATCCCAGGCACAGAAATTTACCTTTGCTTTTGCTGAACTTCACAATGTTCCTTTCTGCCCATTCATCCAGCTTGATGAGGTTTCTTCCTGGCAGCCTTGCCCCCCAGCATGCCAGCTGCATCCCCCAGACTGATGCCATCCTTAACTTGTAGAGGACTCATCCATGCCAGCCCATCACCCAGGCTTGTTGATGAAGATGATGAACAGGATCAACCCCAGTGTCACATTCCCAGGAACATCAGACTGCTGCCAATTCAACTTCCTGTCATTAACTACTACTGCACATCCAGACCTTATCTCCTCAGTGAAGTTACGTGGATATTTTTCCAGAGTATGTCAAAAGGTTTGCTAAATTTGAGGCAAACATCCACTGCTCTCCTCTTATCCGCAGAAGCCTGCCATTTCACCACAGAAAAAATTCGGGCTATTCAAGTACAAATTGCTTTCAGTAAACCCTTCCTGTCTTCCCAGGCTTCAGAGTTCTCTCAAAATTTCCCAGTTGCTCTAGCATTGTGTCCTTAACTCAACCACACATTGACAAAAACAATGGAGATTCCTCATTTTCTATAGTTAATATTCTAGTCTGAGCAAGTTTAATGGTATTGTGAAAGCATATAAAGATCATAAAACTTAATGACTTAACACTTCTTAAATTTTCTACCGAGACTTTTTAAGATGTATAGCACAGCACTTTCAAAGGGGACATCCTCTTTTACAACAGTGGCCTCCTAGTCTGCAAAGCACAGATGCTTTTCTTTTAGTGGTTAAGACTATGAAATAAGCGATATCTTAAGGGCTATACCTTCACTTATTTACATCAGCCCATGCATTTTAGCTGCAGAGTAACTGTACCAGTTTATGCAGTTTATGCCAAAGGAGGATCTGGGCTCCAGTTTCTATTTCCAGCTCTGTTTTGCTCATGTGAATGCAGCAGTTAATTCAGAACATATGGAAGAAGTGGGGGAGGGAGCTCCTGCTCACACAGCTCATGCAGCTAGATTGATTTTTGCTGAAACTTAAAAAAAACCCCACAGCACATACCACGTGTGACAAGTCACCATCCTGCATTTCTGATATGAATTATACTGTATAACAAAATATGAGTGTAAAATTTAGTGGCACAGTAGTTATGCCACGCAACGCTTCACCTGCCTGGGAGTACAGTCATTTCCATTTTCATGGTAATGGGCTATTGTATCCCAAAATGTGCTGAGAGAAAACAAACTAATAGGATTTCATGTGAACACTTGGAGAACCAATTTATACAATGGAACTGGACCGGAATTATTTGATTAAATGCTAATCATTAATGTTGTAAACAATACAAAAAGGGAATAAACCTAAACTGAATGTGAAATTATGAGAGAAAAATGGACTTTATATTGCTTAAAATGTACAGGTCAGATCATGCAGCTTCCACAGTATCTGCTAAAGCAATTTTACAGTAGAAATGGGAGTTTTCTTATATAGTATAAACAACTCCATTTGATTGACTGGGAGAGATGTATTGCAATACTGAGCATGTGCTCTATGTCCATTAAAGTATTTACAACTCTTATTTACCTCCTTCATTTCCCACAGAAATCAGCTGAAAGTATGAATACTGTACAATTTTTAGATCTGAACTATGTGACTTAAATCCCTTTAAAACATGGTCTTGAGTTGGAAGGTTTGTTTTTCCCAGAAATGAAAAGAAAGAATATATCACAAGAGAAAAGGAAAGGACAGCTTATATTTCACAATCCTTGCTTGGATGCAGCCCATTCCCCTGCTTCCACAGATAAGCGAGGATGTTTAAACAAGCAACATGGCAAGAGCTAGAAGAGACTGGAGAGCCTAAAAAAAGGCAAAAATACTGCAAATTAGGAACAAACACAATGAGGACAGCAGTTAAGTGTTTATAAATATCCACTTCTTAAAACAAAGCTGAAATCCAGATTGAAAACTGCTCGTTTGTGTCTTTTACTGAATTTTCATTGCATCTCCAGAGGCAGGAAGGCAGGGCGGAGAGATGCCAAAGCGACACTGTGCCCTGAAATTTCACTACAGCTCTGTGCTGGGTTGTTTCAAGTGGAGCACTAGAACTGTAAAGGTGCAAAACACAGCTCCCCTCAGGTACTGCTCACATTTGTGAGAACTGCAGAAATGTGATCACCTTAGGAAAGATTCATTTTTTCTTTTTCCTTCTTTTTAAGCCCTCTCATTCGAGATTCTAGATTTAGACGCCTGACTTTAGACACTAAACAAATTTTAAGATGTCAGCTTTCATGCCCAGCTTGAATGCTTTTTTTTGCAAAAATATATTTAGCTGGGTCAAACGTATCCCTGAAGTAATTTGGTCTATTGTGCTTACAGTCTGCTTAACTTTTATTTTTTGTTTATTTCTTCTTTGGTTTACCTTTGTTTTTCTACCCTGTGGCAAAAAAACAATCCTTTTATTGAGGATAGCTGGAATTGAATGTGAAGACTCATATGTATTACTCACTGAGGGTGCCTTAGAGCAAAGGGAACTACCTTACTTTTTCTATTCTCTCACCAACCCCTCTTGTAATAGCACAGAGTATTGTTACTATCATGGCATGACTCAGAGAAACAGACAAAGAGACATCTTAGCAGAGGGGATAAACAGCTTCTGAGGAACTGGGGCCCTATTTCTGTCTTTTATGCATCCTTTTCAACCCCTCACAGGGCTTCCACCAGATGCTCTTTTCAAATCTCATGAGTTATGGGGCTTCCCTGTATAAGAGTTAGATCAAAATGCACTGCTATCTTCTTTCTCCAGGAGACCTTGGAACAAATAAGATTCAAAGACAACATTCAGCCAGACATAAATTAGTTTGGGGTCATTTTGAGATTTGGCTTGATGGCTGAATGATTTTTCTGCATCCCCTGCTAAGCCAGGTTGTTCATCTCTTATTTTAAACTCTAGGTACTTTCAGTCATGTGGTATGTGCAATGCTTCCTATCAAGCTGATATGAAAAGACTTTCATATCTGAAAAACATTCAGATACAAAATCACCAGGAAATTTGGAAGATGGAAAAATTCCAGCTTTACAATATCCTCCCAGAAGGATTTGCTGCTAAATTGAGATCTATTTGTTTATCACTTTTTAACTCTCTGTGGGAGACACAGCACTGGGACAATGAGACATACAGATAATGAGCTGGGCAGAAGATATGCTGCAAGAAATATCCCCAGTTTCAGGGGTTATAATCTCTCAGTTTTTTGTTGTTTTTGGGGTTTTTTTTTAACTCATTTTTCCTGTAACTTAAAGAGCACTGGATTTCCAGCCCTTAGGAGATGATTACTACCACTACTGCTACTACTACTACTACTGCTGCTGCTGTTGCTACTACTACTACTAATTATTATTATTATTATTGTTGTTGCTGTTGCTGTTGTTGTTGTTATTTTGTATTATTCCATGAGAGGAAAAACTTAGAAAGCAGATTTCCTACGAGTCTGTTCTCTTGCCCTGGTGTCCATCTCACTGCATGTGCCCCCAGGCAATCTCTGTCTTTTATGATACTTCTAACTTGAAAAGGATGATATGTGACACAGTCACTTTGGAATTAAGGTCAATCAAATAAGTTTTGTACATTCATAAGTAAATAAACAGAGAAACATGCATAATACATAGAAAAAGGCTTGAAAGAAAAGAAAAGCCTGGAGTAATTTACCCCGTTGAGGTAAATCCTAACATTCACCAGTGGGACCTATCACACCAGCAGGAAGAATAACCGGCATAGGAAAGACATGAGTGAGTAATAAAGGTAGGTTTTGAAAGTCTAGATCTTCTTTGATCAAGCACTGTTGTATTTAAAATACTGTCAGCTACTAAGACTTATATCATTGCTGGAGAAACTAAAGTAATGTCAGAGCAACTGCGCAGGAAAAGGGATAATTTAGGAAGACAAGGCCACATGAAATGGAGCAGCTTCCCTTGTAAAGGGAAAAACTCCCATTCTTGCCAGCCTCAGTCCCATCAAGAACAACTCCCTTAATGCATTTAATTTAGCAGAAAACATCAGTGTTTAGCTACGACAATGAAAAAGACACCTGTATAAATTGTATGGAGCTGATATAAATTCCCACCTGCCTAAATTTAAAGGCCTAATGTTAAATCCCACCATAGATATGCAGTATTTTTATGAGTCAGAATTTTGCCATGGTTTAATCATGGATGACAGGGTTAGTCCATGGTTAAAAGTCACTGAGATCCAACAGCAATTAGAAAAGTCAATGTGGAAGGTTAATAGTGCCCTTCTTGGATCTCTAAATGATTTCAAAACTTAAAAATAGGGCTCTCTGTCCTCCTCAAAAACACACATCAAACAGATTTCATAAACTTGTTACAGGGCTGGGAAAATCCCTATTCCCTATTCAAATTCCTTTTGGAAGTACTTTAATTTCTGTTTAGCTTCCAGTATCAGAATCTTGTGAAAGCACCCTGCAATATGCATATCTGTAATTCTCTTTTGACTCTAATATTTGTATTAAACCTCAAGTTCTTTGCAAATTCAACACTAGTAATCCTAAAATACATCTGAAGTTACAGAGGACAGCAGCTAGCTCAAAGCTCAGAAATACAGTGGTATTTTAAGTGGCATTATCACTGCCTTGGGGAGTGAAAACTTTGTTCTTTTCAGAATCAGCAGTTTCTTATCTAACTGAGACTCCAGTGGGTAGTGTGTGGTCATCTTTTGGCATTCTTTGTACAGTTAACGTTACATGGGGAGTATTTGAATGATCGCTCAAGTAACTTTTATAAATGCTGATGTCATGCTTCCCTTCCATGTGACAGCATGTGTAATACTGAAACAATAATCAGGAGCTATGAGAAGAAAAAAAGATATTACAAAAGCAATCCCCTTTTTTATCATTTTATGAGAAATTGCTTCAACGTCCAGTTGTGAAAGACTTTTGCCAGACTTTTATAAGTTTGTTCCTTAGGCTGCAGCTTTTTGCTTTGTGTCGAAACATCTTCCCAGCATGTCTAAGGGAGAAACTCTTCTTTTCAATCATCACAGAAAAAAAAATAGCAAGTCTCATTGATGTTAAACTTGGAAAGGGTTAGCAGAAAAGCAGCGCTATGAGTGATTTTTTTTTTCCCTTCTGTCAGATGATAAAACAGAAATACCCCAAATGACAGAGAGTCCAAGATCAGATTTCTGATTGTGGCAGTTTCCTCTGAAAAGTTCAGTATAAAAATAACGTCATGCTCTTCATGGACCTACTGTCCCACAGTCATGGCAGTCCTTGCAATTGAGAAGATCCCTGTGTTCAGGCAACCTTCCAGATGAAGCTGGCGAAGAAAAGTGCAACTGTTCCTAAGTAACCATTTACACACTCCAGAGTGTGCATTTGTCAGCCAACATACACATATCATGTGTAGCTGAAGAGGTTTCAGGCTAGGAAGGTTTTTGAGCACTTATGGATAAAACTACATGACTGTACCTGCCAGGGTAAGCCCAGATGTGGGTCAGCTGCCACCGTACACAGCAGGGCTCAAGCAAGCATCACCTCCGTGGCACAATGCAGGTGAGAGGAGACACACTGAAATATCCACGTCGTATGAAATCATCACATGTTCGTGGGTTCACATACATGTAATTGTGCTGATACAGTTATATTCCTATCAGCACTTCTGAACCACATATGCACTGATTTTTACATTTCATCTGATTTTGGGAGACCCTGCTTTCTCTGGGACATTCAGATTATTTGGTCTTTCAGACATTATATGAATACTAATATTAGTATCACATCCTTGGCTCATTCCTCAATTTACTTTCTCCCTAACCAACCTAAAAATTGATAACTTTATGATTTTACTATGCCTACACTAGTTTGTTCCCTTCAGCTCACTCACCCCTGCTTGGGGTGCCATTAGCAGCTGCAGCAGCAAACCTCACTAACAGGGAGTAGTTTTTATCAGAGGAGGGCAGACTTCTGATTTACTTCATGCACAGCCGTGCTGTCTGTCCTAATGCTCCCACTTTTACTACTACCGAGAGAAGCTTAGGACAGACATTGAAGGTAATGACTGACAGAACATGCCATAGGTTGATATCAATAACTCAGCAGCAGGATAAAAGCAGGCTCTAACCTAGAAGGTACACAACGCCTGCTGTGAATGGTAATACTCTTTCCAACCAAGGGAGCCATAGCCATAACTCTTATACTATCTCTTTCTTGGTTTCTAATTGTACTTGCATTATATTATATTATATTATAGTATTCCTTGGCCCCAAAAGCTATATTTCAGATTCCTTGTCTGAGAAGTGGAGAGGTGAATGTTCTGGTATTCTTTTTCACTACTTCCATGACTTCACAAGACACATCATGTCAAAGCCATGTACAAGCTGTGTTCCAGTCCCAGTTGCCTTCATCTTTCCATCCCCTTTCTAAAGTCTGCAGTTGTAGCAAGACTGGAAAGTCTTGGGTGGCAGAATATCTCTTCCTGTGTGCTTGTGCAGCAAAGAGAAATGGGCTCCTATCCCAGATGAAATCTCTGGATGCTGTTTTAGACCACAAAATGGTTTTGGATCCTGGCCCAAAACAGATAGCAGCCTACACAAGGCTATAACAGCCCAGCTCTGCCTTGTTCTCTTTCACACGTAGCAGTTTCCTTGACACTAGACCTGATAATTATTGGATGAATGGCCTCTTCCACTCTCAGCCCCCAGCAACCATTATCTTAATTACAGTCAAGCTGGAATTGGGAGAAAAAAATCCCACAAAATCAACATCATCAAGTTATACCTTCAGCACACAAAGCTGCAACCATTTAATTTGAGTCTGGGGTGCTGTGTAAATCATAGTGTATTCCACCTGCGCTTTGGGTAACTCAACTTCTGTGAAAGCTTTAAATGTATAAAACATGTTCATTAGAACGAGGTTATTAGCATGGCAAAATCATAATCAACTGGTGAGAGGGGTATTTTAAATCATGGCCAGGTGGAGTTTTATCTTTCACCAGACAGTAACTCAGAATTCATTAACTTCTGAGGACTTCTATCTTAAAAGGAATTTACACATGAAAAATGAAGAGTACTGTAGTCTGACAGATCTGGATTCATGTGGATATTTTAATTTTCCAGCAAGCATAAGAAAATGGTTAGCAGGTTGCATACTTAGGTTTCATATTCCATATTTGAGGGAGCAACACAGACCCAGATACAGCACTATTACATGGTTTATTCTGACAACACAATATGTAATGAATGAAAGAACTTGTTACCAAGGAGATAATTGGACTTGAACAGTGAGAATGTCTCAATGTGCCAATTTTCAGCATCAGTTTTTCTTTTGCTGTGGCTGTGAATTGTTGCTGGCCACATTTTTATAATAGCAAACTACTGTCTTTATCTTATTTTTGTATGGGAGATTCCATAGTGTAATATATTGCTCTAACAGGGACTTTATGCAAGGCTTGACCTGCTATGTATTAATAATCTTTAAAAAAAAACCAAAACCAAAACCATTAAAAAATAGAGCATCAGTAAGGAATGAGAGTTTGCAGACACATCAAAAAAGACGAACTAATATTAGTCCAGATATCATCACAAGAAAAAATTTAGAGTGTATAGGCAATATTTTGCAGGAGGCAGGAAAGGCACCATATGGTACCAAGGGTACCAATGGCTGATGCCATACCCTGAAAGGAATCCTGCCTACCTGTCTGGCCAAACTTCATTACCATATTATCCTCTAGTCTTATAACTTTAAATTCTATTACCATCTACTTACAAGTACATTTTTCTAGGCCTCTCTGATACAGACTTTTAGCATATTATCTGTAAATGAAATCTCTTTGACTTTTTTCTTTTTTTTTTTCAAAACCAGCTTCAAAACAACAAACTTCTGAGACATGCATATCACACAGAGTATAACAAATTGATTAAATTGCCTTCTTCTCAGTCTATATCAAAGCACAAATACTAAGCATATATGACAATTATTTTTAATCTTTACTGATGTTTGATATTTGTCTGTTCACCATGTGGAGGGATGTCCCCATTTGCCTTATTGTTCCCTGTCCTACTTGATGAAGGTGAAGCAATCAATACCGCTATTTTTTTCATTATTAACAGCAGCCTGTATCCTACATCTCAGTGTTCCTAAGTTTGTGTATCAATAATTCCTCCCACACATACAGAGTTTGGGAATAATCGAAGGGACCAACGCAAGGGTTTGTCCTTAGTTACTGCCATAAAAATTTTCTTGCACCTTGCTAAAGTTTTTAGCAGCGTATTTTTGAACAGAGGTTTCAATTAAGTCTATGCATGATCATCTTCCAACACTAGCAGTGCCACCATTTCCTTTCTCAAAGGCTCCCACTACCCCCTTGAAGACTGACAATCCTTCAGATCCAGGAGACAAAATGTTCCTGCAAGTCCTCCTTAGCCCAGCTGCAGTCTGAATATGCCATGCTGGTAAATCCTGGTGAAATGAGCAAGATATCCCATCTCCTTCTGGCTGCAGAGGGTAAGCAGTGCTTCCAGGAGCAGCTGCCAGATGGTCTGTGACGAAGCAGCCCCTAGAGTAACTTGGAACCGAGGAGCAGCCATCAGAGGGAGGAGCAGAGGAGGGGAGCCTCAGCCAGTGCACCCTCTTCCACAGCCTGCACCGTGCTGCTTCTCCCCATGCTGAGGTCATTCATTCACATTTATTTCCAGACTCTAGGAAGTTGTTCTCAGTTTCCCAAGTCCTATATTTTTTCTTCTCTTTTTCTAAGGATTCACTGACAGAACTAGATGAAGACCTAGATGCAGAACTGTAGGAGTGTGTCTCCTTTGTTCAGAGAAAAAACATCCCTACCTTCTGCAAAGACTCCCCCAGCGCCGCCATGCACATGTAATGCTCAATCTTCCTGAACATTTATTTCTCATCCAGTTTCTCTCCCCTCCCATAGTTTCATAGAGTTTCTCTCTGCTCCCATTTTCCTCTAATAAACCAGGAATATTACAGAATCATTTTCTAACTGAAAGTACATGGTTTATTATAGGAAACAAGGAGATTTGCTTTGCAAGACATGGGAAAGCAGTAAGTAGCTGTGGCTTTCAACACAGGGACCGATCTGTCCTCACAACAAAGAAACAGCAAGAATAAATAGGGAGCATCATTAAGTTCACTCACCACAAAACCTGTATCCCCCCTGGTAAAAGAACAGCACGTAGGGAGAGCATAGACAGAGAGGTCTACTGGAGGCTGCACACCTCTGTCTGCTTGCTGCCCCATGTTTGAGAGTACATCCTGTTTGATAAGCACTGGGTATAAAGCTGCTTAACCATTTGCTTTAGCTTGGCTTGATATTCAGTGTTGTGCCAATTAGTGGTGGGATGTGCTTGGTGTGGTCTACATGCAATAGAGGAACCAGAGCTAAGAAGAGACCTCTAATTTTTTTTCCAAGACTCCTCAGCTCTGTGAAACTGCCCTGCCAACACTCAGAAGTGATGCCCACATCTCGCGAGACCTTGACAGCTTCTGTTTTACTTTTAAACTCATTAAGGCAGATAGGAATAAGTTCCTTGTCAAGATAAAACCAGTTAACTGGGGTCATTCCATCACTGCTTTATCGTCTCGAGTTCCCACTAATCTTCAAGCAGCTTCACTCACTAATATGTCCTGCTTCATGGCTACTGAAACTTAACCAGTGAGTCTTCAAGTGACACAGATGGGAAAGAAAAAAAATTATATTACTTCATTTTTTTCTCTCTCTCCACATTCGTAATAGTGAAACTGAGACAAGAATTTAGGTCAGTGGAGTCACTTTCTTTTTATATTTTTGTAATGCAGGAACTTTGCTTCCTTTTTATTAAGGCCAAGAGAAATAGATTGTTGATGTACTTATGAGAGCGCTGCACACAAAGTGTATTCTGATATCGTCTTTCAGATTCACCAAAGAACATTTGTCATCACTTCTGATGGAATTAAACTGTGGTTGCATCCAAGGCATCAGCTGAGGAATAAAAATGTGGAAATTCATGCAGAAAATACTAGTGTCAACATTAGCATGCTGAAGAGACTTTTAACAGACAGAAACACAATATAGCCTCTGCAGACAACACACATTGTCTCCATGCAAATTAAAGGGAGATCGGAGGATCAAATGGTATAGATGTAATGTAAAATAAGGGTTGCATAATAAGTCTAAATCCAAAAATTTGGATTTGGAAAAACTTGGGTACTAGTAAATTTAAATGTTTTACTTCATAAAATTACATTATTCTGATTTTGGTGAATTTTTAGGTTTTGTTATCAGTAAGGACAAAACAAGCCTCAAAGTGGAAATGTGTTCAGTTCCTCTCTGATTTCCAATTCTTGGTCAAACTGCACTATTAAAATTTTGGTCAATCAACAAGTATCTCCTCTCCCCTCCCTTTCTGGCCTCCTTTTTCCCCAGACCAGTAATTATGCTGTCAGTTGCCTCCCATTCCTCTCTTTGGTATTTTCTCAAGGCTTGTCCACAGTACAGAAATTTGTGATACAAAGAGCTGTGCTGGGCTTCTAAGGATGCTTGTAAAACACTTCACATCCATACGCCAAAGTGCTCCAAGTGGTTTGTATTTCTGCCAAAAAACACTTGGACTTTTCTTGTGTTCAGCAAGGGCTAAACTTGGCTTGAGGCCAGTAGGGACATCACTAAAGGAGATAGGATGCAGCACTCCTGCTGCAGCCCTACAGAGGCACACTGTACATTCCCAGAATCCGCCCCCTGTCAGAGCTACCTACGCTGGGAACTGGGAGATGGCTGCCCAAAGGGCTCTGCAGCTGAAAAGCCTTGGGGATGTAAGCAGAAATGCTCTTATTCGGAGCAGCAGCCAGCAGGATACCTCTGGATATTAGAAATAGTTAGCATTTAAACCAAGGAACCGAGATAAGCTTAAAAAGAACCCTTCTAATTATCAGGGTATTAGTAAGGGAGTGAGAAAATGACACAAGTAATAGAAGGGATTGCTGCTGCTCACCCCCTGCCCTGCCTGTCGTCCTCAGCCATGCATGCAGAGCTCTCCCTACTCTCCTTTCAGTCAGGATCTAGAGAAGCAACATGAAGAAAAGAGGGAGGAGGGGGGAAACTAACATTCGAAACAGCAGCAAATAGCTCTTCTGCAAAGTGTGTCTGGAGGTACAAAAGATACAGCTGGCAGCTTACACTGCTTTACTGAAATAATGAGAGTAGAGTTGTACAAGCAGCTACCTAAAATGGGCATTATTAGTTTTCTTTATTAGGGACTGGGTGGGAGAGCAAGGACAAGCAGCACTTCCCTGTGCTTTGTTTTTGTCACTTGACAGCTTTTTTTGTCCTTGAGATATTCTCTCAGGGGACAAGGAGTACACATGGCTCCAAGTCACTCCAGGACTGGGAGAGAGGGTAAAGCTCAGCATATCGAGGGGCTTGTCTCTGCAGGAAATTTGATTGTTTAAAATAATCTAGAATAATTTTGCCAAGAAAGCAAGATTTAATTGTAGAGAATGTAAACTAAAATTAGAAGGGAATTTAAGTGTCATTATCTAATTCCCCACATAACACATTAGGCAAAGGACAGGGAATCCTGATTTAACCTAATGATGAGCAGACTGAGCAGATTTTCAAAGTGAAATAATGGGATTCCTGTGGGGGAAGGAGCTGTGTGCAGTCACAGAGATTTGGAGGGAAAAGCAGTACAAAAAAGGAGAAGACAGCCAGCTTCCCTCCTCCCTTGACGTACTGCTCTACCTTTCCTCTACTCCATCTGTGAGCAGCACGAATGCCTCGCTGGACAAGCCCCATGACAGCAGGTAACAAACAGTAATGTTGATGAGGACAAGCAGCAATGCTGGGTTTGTTGTGCTGATGAGATTAACTGGAGGAGAGGCGGAACTGAGCAAGGATCCAGTTTGACCGTCCAAGAACTCCCTGTCCAAGAGCTGGTGGCTGCATTGTGAGGGGGTAAGATACACTGGTTGATACCCTCACATTCACACATACCTACCATGTATCCACACAGTCAGACCCACATCCTCACTGTGCTGTGCAGGTCACTCCCCTAAAAGAGCCTTATTTCACTGGCTAATGGATTAATCATATTCTTTCATTGATAACTATCAGAAAGTCTCCATCTCGTGTGCGCTGACATCTCATGTCAATCTCAATCACCTTGAGATTTCTCAAAAAGCAAAACTGTTGGGTTTTGGCCAGCCCTCTGACTCAGCACCCTTGCCTGAGGGCACAGGACTTCTTCACCTTAACAGCAACTGGGACATAGTGAGGGGCTCTTCAGCCCTTTGTTCTTTCATTTGAACCAAGGCCTGCTGACCTAGCACATTGTCTGTTAGCTTAATGAATCATCCTTCAAAGGAAACTTTCTTATTTCTCTTCCCTGTGCTCTCTTGCTCAGACGAGTCTCTCCTCCCAGGCTCTCAATTGCCACAGACATTCTCATTTTCTCCAAAATCATTGCCCCTTGTTCTGCCCAGGAGACACCTGCCCAAGTCCTGGACTGGTGGTGGTAAACACCTCCATATGCTTTACATACCTTATATTATCTGTCACTTGAGTTGTTGTATAGGATATTTTACATCTTAGATGACGCTTTTTCCAAGATTTCCCAAAAAGGAATGAAATTTTTATGTTTTGTTTTTACTCCTCTTCTAGAATCCCTCTTTTGCACATAAACAATGAAAAAACTAAAGCCTATACATTGAACTGGGACAATTTAATATCTGAAAAGAATAAGACCAGGCTTGAAATAAGGCTTTCAGTTTCTACAGCAGATGTAAAACTCATGAGGGACTGATGGTACAAGCTAGAAATATGATATGATAGTGAGCTCACAAGTAGGTAGCACCTCTGAGACTCATTTGGTGTACAATAACGTACTAATGCCATCCTAGAAAAATATTATTGGGGTATTCAAAAATGTACTTAGACACTACATTTTGCTGCCTTGCCTCCAGTTTGTACAATTCAAATATTGCTGCTCTGTTTCCCACAAACACAGCACTTGATCACTTTTTCCTGTTCAGGCAAACACTCACAATAATAGTAATGGTCACAACAATAACAATAGTCACCATTAGATTTACCAGCTCAAGACTTCATTACTGTAACCATGCCTTTTCTAATCTCACTGAAGTCCATGGTGCTTCTATTTGCTTACAAGGATGTTACAGCTGAAATCATACTTGTAAACACCAGTGGTGTGAAATACTGGTGTTTACACCAGTGCTGTAAACATTCCCATTTGAATGCATTTGCCCCCCATTTCTTTGCTACACTGACCCCCAAGTCTGCTTCCCACCATTTTATCTGACGTCAGTATCTAGCCACCACTTACTCTGAGTAGGTTATATCAGCTTTGGAACTCCAGAACTCCCATTATTTTTACTGTGCTTGCCATAATGCCCAAACACAGACAAGTTCCAGGCAGGACTCTCTCGGAGACCACCTCTTTCATTTAAGTTCTCCTAGTGGTTCTTTTAGGTGAAGATATGGACTTTGCTTGCTCAGTCTGGAGAAGAGAAGGCTCTGGAGAGACCATAGAGCAGCCTTCCAATGCCTCCCAACATCTCTCTGCAGGAGAGCTGGAGTGGCATGCAGTGGCCACGTCGTGATAGGGCAAGTGATAGGGAATGGCTTCAAGCTGAAAGAAGGTAGGTTTAGATTAGATGGTAGGAAGAAATTTTTTACTGGGAAGTTGGTGAGACACTGAAACAGGTTGTCCAGAGAAGTTGTGGATGCCCCACCTCTGGAAGTGTTCAAGGCTGGGTCAGATGGGGCTTTGACCAACCTGGTCAAGTGGAAGGTGTCCCTGCCTGTGGCAGGGAGGGTGGAAGTGGATGATCTTTATGGTTCCTTCCAACACAAACCATTCTATAGTTCTATGAAAAATGCTGTTCTGCTGCAACAACATGAAATGAAAAGCAAAACGAAAGACCAGTGTTTTACCCTGCACCAGCTGCTCCCTGACAGCAAATAAAACTCACCCAAACAAGCTACTGATTTCTCCCACACTTTCAAAGGCAAAACACCTTAATGGAAATGCTAACAAAGACCAAGTCTGTATTATTTCTCATCCAATTCATCATTGTCACAAAATGGTGCCTAATAGATACAGAGGGAGTAACAGGAAGAAGTCTGTATTTTAAGCTGCATTTTTGAATATCACTTGTTCTTATAAAAGTTGAAGCATTTGCAGTAAACATTTTCTCATATTTATCTGGAGATCTAGATGAAAGGGAAGGAAATATAATCAGGACATAGGACATTTCAATGTTCACAAAATCAAGGAATATAGCTATGTAAGTCTGACCCAGGGATGTGAAAGCATGAGTCAGAAGGGAAATTAGACCAATCTTTCTGTGATGCACTGTAAAATGCCCAACATTAACAAAGTTGCTACATTTTTTTTCAATGAAAAAGTTTAGGTTTAGAATTCAGGAAAAAATTCTTTTTTTATCGTGAATAACAAGGATATCAGTGTTAAGATGCCATAGGTTCTTACACGAGAATTGCCTCAGATATTAGCATAATTTTCAAAAATTCTTCCTAATAAACCATTAGACTAACATCAGCTTACCTCAGCTAACTAAAAACTTGTCTGCTTCTTTTTACAAGGGAAACAATATGTTTCTCAGAAAACTGTTGTTAGTCTAGTTTCCCTGAAGACACTCTGAGGGTCACCATGAAGGATGTTGTATTGATACAACTGTCTTTTAAAATGTGTTTGAATCTCTAAGTGTCCCAGGCAAATTCAATATTTGAGTAAGAGAGAGATACTCAGTTATTTGCAACATTTACTACCGCCTGAGTAAAACAAAAGGCCACAATAATGTTGCCTCAAATATTAGAGGACTGCACAAATGCCTTCCAAGGACACGAGAAAGAGCAGCAGTCCTCAGAGAAGCTACAGGCATAGTTCTCATTTTACCATCTATTTTTCAAACATTTCCTCCACTTTTACTGCTGACACTAGAAAAAAATAATAAGTTTGTTTCTTGAAAATTGAAACTTTTTGTCTGACTTAAAAAGATATTTCACTTTAGTTTGAATGTTCTCACTTATTAACACATTTTGCATTGGTATTTTTTACTTAATTTTTAAAATCAATTTTTTAAGGCAAAATCAAAAAACATTTAGCAAGCATTAAAATATTTCACCCTTCATCAATTAAAATAATAATTTAAATTCAGCAGAACTTTCTACAAGAGTTTAACCATTATCAAAAAATATTTTCCAGCAAACACCATTTGACAAGGATTCTTAACTCAGCATATCTACATTGTTGCTTTCTGAGCTAGCATCACTAAGAGCACCAATTCACACCTTATCAGATAATATTAAACCAGAGATGCCCAAAATATCAGGAGATTTGGTCAGTCTCCCTTACTCTTCAGCTGGCAGCAGAGGGAATCCAGCCATCACGTAGTTGGGATAACAATAGATTCTCAGCAAATTAGGCTGCCGTGCCAAAGCCCTGGAGATCTCCCTGACCTCTGCTGTCACTCCTGCAGCTGAGTGGGTGTCAGAGGCAGGTCAGGGGTGAAGAACACAGCTTGTCCCCTCATCCATCGCAGCAATGAGCCTCCCTCCCCATGGCCACCCTTTGTCCCATCTCTGGCCGTCCCAGTGACACGAGAGGACGTCAGCCTGGCCCCACTTTTTCCACCCTCTGGTAGCATATCTGTGTTTTTTGCTATGCAGCTGAGAAGCTGTGAGCTGGCGCTGCGCCAGGTGTGCTGTATTGCTATGCTTTGGAGGTTTTCACAAGGATGAAAGAAAGCATTTAGGGAGGTTCCAGAAACGATGCTGATGGCTGCCATGCTAATGCTTGTAATGAATTCTAAATTGGTAATGGGACCACTTATGGATAACTAAAGGCTTATTCACTCCCCTGGATATCTGCTTTTTTTCCCTTACTACTCTTTGCTGGATTTAGTGCCACTATTCACTTCACACTTTCTCTTCTTCATTTTTTTTCAGTTCTTTTGCTTTTCTACTGTCATTTCTCATGCTGTCCTATTCCTCTAAAATTATCATCTGTCAGGTTCTTCACTTATTCTGGTGGCCTTACTGCAATAAACCCATGTCCTACAAATCCCTAGGTACCATTGCTAGTTCTCTTTTCCCATATGGGACTAATCACTCAAATTGCACGATTTTCAAACAATGCAGTATGGACAATAATACTTCTAGGAGCACAAAATTTCATTTAACTTCTACTGGAAAAAGCAAACTTCATTCATACCACCTAGGGATAGGTGGTATAATGACAAGTGGTAAAATAATAGTTGGTATGATAACAGAGGATTGCATTAATGGGCAACAATCATAACTGACAGAGACTTGTAGTTTCTGGCTGATGCAGTTTTAAATGATACTAGTGTTGATTGTGGTGTGTCTTTTTGCCTTAGGAGATATGTGTTAAGTATAAAGGTTTGTGGTTAAAATTCTGTGAGGCACAAGACTCTTCTGGAACATCTATCATGTCAGCAGAACTGCTAAAGTGTAACTCTGGTCAAAAAAAAATGACACTATAAAAATGATATCTATCATGTACTGTATTTATTTTCCCTTGGTGATTTCCAGGTTAAATCTGCTCAGTTTACAAATCAAAAGAGACTTTTTTTAACCGCTTTTTTATCCAACAGTCTATGTTGCCTGTTCCGCTTCTGCCTAAAAAAAAATTACACTATGTTCCTTCTGTTCCATACATCATTTTCCATTCGCTCTCAACAAAAATTCTCCAGCTAAAATACAGGTTATATTTACACAGATCTGGAATGAATCAGAACAAACCATATCTCACTCACCTTTCGGATCAAAGTAAAACCTGTTTTTTTCTAACAAGCAGTAAGCCACAAACATGTATAGATGACTTGGAGTGATCAAACTTGTCATTTTCACAACAGCAGACTGAAGAACACTCCACACTAAATATATAGCTAACAACATGTACACATTTATGCCTCTCTCTCCACATATACAGACACACATGTATATGTGTATGTACTGTATGCATGTAGTACACACTTGTGCATTTCTACACATACATATTTGGATATGCTTTCAAGCACGGTCCTTCTCAAAGGCTGTCAATGCTATATTATATCCCTTAAATACTTGTGCTTGTATCTCCCTAAAATGTCCTTTCACATTTAGGATAAATTGGGAAAAGGACAGTACCAGATGTTATTAGCACCAAATGACTGCAGCCCTACTTCATCTGTGTTGGAAAGCATTAGCATTATTTGCACCATTTTCAATCCCTTTCCTATGTCTCCTATCTACTCACTTATATTTCATTAAGTCTCCCTTTTGACATGCTGAATTGTGTCAAACTGTGGATCTTTTCTATTTATAAGAGATAATACAGTTACCTAGTCCTTATTATCTCTCCATACGATATGGATAATATTATAAAAGGTGGTTTACCACAGAGTGGATATGGCTAGGTAGCCATAGCAGGTATTTTTTCCAGTGGCAAAGGAATATTACTTGAAAAACAAAATAAAACAAAACAAAAAATTACTATAAAGAACATAGTTTAAAATACCAGGATTATGGAGAAATCAAGAAATACAAAGGGAAAAGATGATATTTCAAGAATAAAATTAACTCTATTTCATCTTTAGCAATAATTGCTAGAATGGCAATCAGATTATTTTATCTCCTGAATGTGGAATAGCCAAATGGAGGTGAATCAAAGCAAAGCAAAGGTCATTCAGGTAAACAGAATATACTTTGTGCAGTGTGCTTTGCAAGGTCTGAATTCATTTTGGCCAAAATATGTGTGAGCAGTTGGTCAACCTGACACTGTTTCAGAGTAGTACTTTGCTTGTATCAGATCTCTCCACAACTTTATTTGTGAAATGTCTTTTTTATCAACACTATTTGATAACGTGAATCTGGTGGTGGTTCATGCTTCCATCACAACCTAGAGGAAATGACATAATCATCCATTGTCTCGACCCATCACAACATTATTGCAGGAAGTTATCTGGACAGGAAATTATCAGTCATTAGGAAATAATAATAATTTTAATAGTAATAATAGAAATAATAATATTAATAAAGCTTAAGCATGTGTCCTCAACAATGTAACCTACCATGAGTACATCTGATCTGTTTTTCAATCCTTCTGCTCGGTCACAGTCTTTATTTTCCAGACAAGATTTGGGGTGGAGCCAAGGTAACTGAAAAGTACCAAGGTAAGCTGAAAAATCACCTAAAGCTCTCAAGTGATGACTAATGGGTGGTTGTATTATTTTTCAGACACAGGGCAATTTTATGACTGAGGTAAAGCTTGTCTGTGCAGGAGACACAACTCTTTAGGGGTACCTACAGGACTATGAATTAAGCTACCACATGAAATAATGGCCTTTACAAATCTTGCCACTTTCTGTTACAACTCCACGTGATCATGGAGTTGTTAATCATTTCATTTAATGTAGTGCTGGAAGGTGAAGGGGAGAACAGGAGCTGAGATAGAATTTAAGCCTCAATTTGTCTATATCAGTGGTTGGCTTACAATATGGTCTTAATGTATTTGTGTCAGTTAATAAATTGCTATAAAAACCTACTATAAAACTGAGTTAATGTTGACAGCATAAACCTGAAATCTATACACATATTCTTACACTGTTAAAAATTAAAACTGTACAGGAAATAGTTTAATCATCATGAAAAAGTCAAGATTTTATAATCTCTTCCCAAACCAAATCAACAAAAAAATTAAGATCTCAAGAGTATTCAGTACAATCCATCTCAATTTAAGCAATTCACTCAACAATTCAATCAATTTCAACAATGACCTTATTTTAAAGGTTTGATTAAATTAACTTAAATTTGCAATTGAAAAATTATTGATTCATTAAATGATTGATTCTGTTGTTTTATAGACAGAGCTTTGATTTGCAGTATTTCAAACTGTCAATTTTTTGCCAAAACAGAATCTTACACAAGAAGTGGTTCTGCTCGAAAATCATGTTTGACCACCATTTCTGTATTTTTCTGCCCAAAACCATTATACATAATATAGTCAAAACAGAGCTTAGAAGTACAACGTGTATATAAATAACAAAATGCTAAACATTATTCCTAAAAACCAAGCATCAGCTATGGGCAGCAGAGGAACCAAATCAACTCATTTCTGATCTACAATGTCCGGTGAAATCATGCAATAACCTCAGGTCATGACTGAGGCATTCATCTGGATCCTTCCCTTTAGTGGAACATTCAGTAAGAGGAACGACTTCCCAGGACACATGAAAGTGCCTTTTTCTTTCTCTTTCTGGTGAAACAGGAGCCCACGTGGCTGAAGGGTCCATGCTAGACTTCCTCACAGCTCCCCACCCTTTCTGCCTATCCCCAACACATGCTCTCTTCTGCCATAAATACTCTCTCATACTTCTTCTCAACACACTCTGTTTAAATGCACACCTACACACTCACTCTTCCTTATCCTGTGCTTCTTGCCTCTGTTATTGTTTGAACTATCAATAAAAACGCAAAGCTGAAACTTGCTTTCATTAGAAGCTGGGGCTTTTTTCCCATCAAAAAAAAGAATTAATCTCTTTCAAAATGGCTGCTGCTTCCCACTACCTCCAGCAACACTGATGCTAAGACATGTATAAAGACAAAGGCTTCCTACCCTGAGAGAGGAAAGGGTTTTTAGAATGATGTTCGTAAAAAGGAATTAGATGTTGAAATGTGTATCTGCTCGGATAAGTGTAGTCATAGATTTATCCTGGCTGTACTCCAAGCTAGGAAGTTGTGCGTGTGCTTTGGCTTGGCAGCCAGAGAGGCAAATTAGCAGAGTGTTAATACACTCTGCTTTTCAGCTTTCTGCTCCAGGTACAGCTCTAGACCAGGCTGTCTCATATTTGGGAAGCTCAGAAAGATGGGAGAATTGGAACATCTGGTACAGTTGACCCTCAGCTACCAACAAAAAGACATCAACAAATAAGTTCCAGAATTTAAAAAAGCCCCTGATCTGGTAGGAAATTTATGGCAAACCTCACTGTAATGCACTTATTCATAAGTAGCAGCATGTTAACATTCATAAGTAGTATCACATTAATATTCATAAATAGCATCATGTCATCTTAAAGTAATTAAAGGAATTTAAGTGGTGAAATTCTCAGAGTTTTAACATGTTAGCTGTTAGACAACTTAATGGCAGCACGAGTTGAGGCCCAGCTTTGATTGTCAAGTTGCGAGATAGTGAAGGCCTCACTGCACATGCAAGTGGGAGCATTGGTAGGGCAACGACTTCAAAGATGACAAACAGCAGCCTCTGAGTCCTCCTAATAAACTCCAAGGTTCCCCACACAGACCCACACAACAAACTTACCTGGGTGGCCCTTAACATGATCATCTTCTCCTCCTCCAGTCCTTACTATGAGGCACAGAGACCTGGGAGCCCTTAGAACACTATTCCTCACGTATTGCTTGCACATTCTCTTTTCCTCTGCTGCATTAGTTTCCATGGACATAAAGAGTGACAACAACTCTTTAAATATTTGATGTTTGCAATCATGTTTTTCCCCTGTCTCTTTTCCTTAAGGAAAATATCTCATGATGCAGTCTTCCCTGGAGCATCAGGTGTTTCAAATTCTGGATTACATCCATTCTTCTGCTTTTACACCTAGAAGTGAACTCATTCCACCATCTAATACCCTAGTTTCATTTAAAATACTCCAGTTCTCCTGCATATCAAATATATACAGCAAGATTTCAATCTCCACCTGCCCCACTTCCCTTTTTTTTTTCTTCCTTTGCATAAACATTTCAATTTCATGGTGTTTAAAAGAAAAAGGTTGTGCAGGAAAAAGGGGTGTGCAGGACTGATTCTGTGCAGTGGAACTCCAAATGCAACTTTCCTTGATTTAAAACTCAGACTTGGTTCTCTAGGAGTGACGTCCTCCTGCGTTATTGCTAGTTGGGATACTTAACCTACTTCCTGCTTCTGAGATTCAGAGGCAGCCAAATGTACATTCACTACCTGGATGAAAAAGTATGATGAGCAGCTGTAAACATTGCTCAGTTTAATCCTCTTGACCTAAGGCTGTCACTGTATCACTCCAGTTACACCTAGCTAAATAAAGCACGCTGCAGAAGCTTAGTTTATTCTTCCCAGACCAGAACCAAGTTGGTTTAGCAAGCATTGAAAGTAAAGATTAACCGCTAGTTAAGAAGAAATATGGGTATATGCCTAGCCTTTTATCTTTTTCCTGCTTTTCAATTTTCTTTGAGTGAAAGAATGAATGAATAAATGCCTAAAGTTGAGTAATTTTTACCTAGTGTGCTAATCATAGGCTCTTCGACAGGGAAGATTTTGCTTTTGCTGGGTATAACTGGGTCCATAATGCCAACACACTTGAGAATACAGAGCTATGGGACTCCAAGACTTCATCTGTGATGGGAGAGGGAAAACAAGCCTGTCACTTAATAGATATCGTAGCAGGATCTAAAGCACAGTTTGTCATGCAACCATAACAACATGCTTGGATTTTCTGAGCCAGATACTTAAAAGACACCTGGGCTAGTTTGTACATAGTCCATAAATTTCAAACTTCATGGGAAATGCATAAACATCTTTCTGAGAGCTACTTGCCAGTGTGGTTTTGAATAATACAAATACCTTAGGTTATGCACATCAGAAGCAAAGACCTTCATGGTAGAGAGATAATGGTGTGATGTGAGAGCAGTCTCAGTGCTGATTCAGAGCTATATGCAGAATGCAGCATCACTGGGTAGTCCACAGAATCAGATTAGCTGGTAGAGGCACCATGCTCCCCTCTTTGGATGACACATAAAGCTGGAGCTGTCTGCAAGAAATTGAACCCTTCCATCCCCTCAGCAATCTTCCCTAGAGATTGTGCATCTTGTGTTTCCCACTGAGAACAGATTACCTCCTCGAGTCCCCTTCTTTCATGTAGTATTAGACCTTTTGAGGGCATGTCAACATACAAATGCATCATAAGGAAAAAGAAAAAAAGGAAAAGAAGATAGATAGAAAAAATTATGCACACCTACCTATCTCCAAACACTAATGGTTTTGGTTTTGCAGTTTTCTTTTCCCAAACTAATACAAAATTCAGTCTTTACAGTTGCTTCTGTGGGTGGCAGGATGCAAAAGACATGAGTAAAGCTGGCTTTTTAACAAATGTTCTTGAGATTGAGTGTACTTTAATATCTTTTATGAGTTAGAAATTCTCCTAAATTTTACTTCGTTGTTGAGCAATTTATGTTTTCTTCAGTACAAGATGAAGTGATGGTAAAGACTGAAAGCAAAAGCAATGTACAGAAAAAATAAACTTCAGAACTGAGTTTCACAGCCATCTTGAAGGATACTGTTTTATTTGCCTTTTTAGTATATTAAGTCTTAAAGGGTTATTATTTCTAGTAACACTATAAATGTGACAATTTCTCTCTACTGCAGTTTTATTAGTGGAAAATGTGAAGATGGTTTTGGCAATGGTTGAACAGCATGTGACTGGACAGCCAGTACAGAGAAGTCTATGATACACTGGCAGCAGCCAGAACAGCAAAATGGCCATTGATGATAAAAAAATCTCTAAGCAAATAAATATTCTAAGAATCAATTATCATTAAGTTCAAACATTAAAAAATCAACAATTCAAGAAAAATGTCTGGATTTGATATTTTTTAAAGGTAATCTTATTGCTGCTCTGTTTAAAAATTAATTTCTGTATTGAAAAACGTGACTTGTGAAACTTGAAGAGAGAGGACTTTTTCTGATCACATTATGTACCGTGTGAGAGAATATTGGAAATGGAAAGGAGAATAATTTTGCTGTTCATCCTGCTTCAAGTTTAGAAGGAAAGAGTGTCTATTTTTGATCCAGTTGTTCGCTGTTCAGAACCAGTATGTTTTCGTAAAGACAGAAAACTAGAAGAGATGTGAGAATCTGTGCTTTTACAGAGGCAATATTGGCTTATTTTTAAGACAAATCCAGTGACTTAATTACCTTTACAACTTCACAAAGGCATACAGATTGATAGAAATTTCTAGACTCTACATCTATCTCCTTCAGACCATGCTTTCTACGCTGTAGCTCCAGCTTAAACATTTACATTTGCTGTATGCATGCCAACAAAACCCCTGACAAGTCTGCTGATGAGATGGGAAGAATGATTCAAAGGGAGAATGCAGCGCTTTGGAGGTGCTAATACATACTGTTAGCTTCTCAATTAGAAAAAGACATATTTCAGTCCAATTGTGAAAATTAACTCAATTGTTTTGTCATTATAAAAGTTCTTTTCTTCTCTGTGATGGAAACCTGTCCTCTATTTCAGTCCTGTGAACAAAGGGAAACAGGAACTTTAAAATCTTTTACACTTGCATTAAATAGCAGTTATATGGAGTGAAGATGGAAGAAGAACTGAAGATCTAACAGGCTCATGTGTAACTTAAAGAGCTGAGATTAAAGAGGCCTATTTAATATAAATGTTACAACAAAGTAATACAAAATTGTAGCAGAGGTTTTCAAGATTCTTTATGGGTGTTCTTCTGTATTTATTCACTTAGTCACCAAAAGCTTTTTATATGGATTTATATGCAAGTTATTTTTTAAATAAAAGTTTCTACGGTGGTTCCAAGTTGTCTGTTTTTATTTAAACCTCATCAGAGTGCTCCAAAAATAACTGTAATGTAAGAACTTATCAGAACTACAACAACATAAATCAACATTTATTTCAAGTCCTTTGTAATAGTGGACTGCTGGAAAGTGCTGTATTAAGTCTTGTTATTACTCTAACTTTTGTAAAATTTGGAACTTTTGAAATTTGAGAATACATAGGAATACACAGGACGGCACATACTCAATTTATAGAGCCTCCTTTTCTTGGTTGTCTTAACAGGTTCATTCAACTGTAGCATCTCCTGTAGTATCAGTCTTACAGGTCAAATCTTATCAGGCCAGAAATACTCTCAAAAACAGAATGAACACAGTCCCTTTGCACCATCCTTCTTGAAGATGAAGAATAACTTCCTACTTTCACTCTCCCTGTGCAGTATAAAGCTTCTTTGTTTACATAGTGCTCAGAACGAAAAGGCCCTAAACTCAGCAGGAGCCTGGCATGCAGTGTCAGTAATAAAAGCACGTCAAAGGGCTTTTTTGCAAAGTTCATTATTAAGCTGCACTTATGCCCCACCTTCCATGGAAATTTCGTACAGTCTTTTATAACTGTCATTAATATTTTTTTGGGTAGGAAGAAGTGCGGGAGGAGGGAAAAATCAGCCCACAATTTTAGTCGTTGTTTTATCTAATGCTGAGTTATTTTGGTTTAAGTACCTTGACATTTCACTGCATTATGAATACAGTGTAGGAAATAGAGAAAGATGGAGAAAAAACTGTGCAGAGAAGAAAACAATGGATGAGAGAGAATGAACACAGAACATTTAATGAATATCAGCTTTTTTCCTATCAATTTGAGACCAGTTTTTAGACTTGGATCAGACTAAAGAACTAATTTCGCTATGAACATAGATACACACCAAGTATAAAGTGAGACAATGGCTTCTTTCCTTGAAGTACGGACAGACTAATTAACGTGCAGTTTAGCAACACTAGAACAGCACAAGGAGATTTATACTTTTCCCTTTAAACATTAAGGAGTTCAAGAAAAGCTTTCAGGATGCCTGAAGAGACACCCAAATCTGGGTACTAAAAGCAAAACTTTCATTAATGTTTTCATTTCTATTTCTTGACCTAAGAGGTAAACTTGAAGGAAAGGCTAGAGGCTAGAACGTTATGGCTGTTTCAGGTTTAAATCATCTACAAGAAGAAGATACCATTTTTGGAAATGAGAAAAATACAAGAAAAGTTTTTCCCTTGGTTTTTTTTTTAACTTGTTACTGAAAAGGATAACTGATTTTTATTTTTTTCTTTAGGAAAGAGATCACAGATTTGCATCACTGCAAATTATTGTTTGAATGTGAAAAAGACCTCTTGAAAAAAACCCAACATTTTAGCTAAGCAGCTTTTTCAGTTTTGGTCCACATCTTACTTAAAACACTACTTAACCTTGGTTTTAATGCAAAGCTAGAATATATTGCCTACTTTTATCGAAAGCCAAAAATAACACAGCACTCAGTATTTTTCTGTGCAAATATTGTTAAAGCTGGAGGAAAAAGGGAAATAAAACTGACCTGAGCAGAATGAAAAATTGTGCTGCAATTAAAAAGACTGCTGTGGTAGAGAGAGAAAATAAGAAAAGGAAAAATACAGCAGCATGTAAGAAATAAACAGCAATTAGTGAATGAGACTATTGCTGCTTAAAATTGGTATTTAAAACTTGGAAGAAGATCAAGCAACTTTCTTGTAGCATTCCTATATTAACATGTACAATGAAACTTCATATCAGCAAATTGCAGCATAAAGACGTTAACGTGTTTTGCTACCACTAAAATAGCATGAAAAAGTCTTAGAGGAGAAAAGAAAGGAATCCGGGGGAGAAAGGTTTCTGCAGTTACACAAAATTATTTATTTTGTCTCGTGTGTATTTGGCAATGAAGATTTAAATTTTAACAATGACAAGGACTGTTAGTATTGCAGCTAATTCTAAGCAGAGGTACTTATATTACTTAGTTTTCTTCTTATTAATATTAGAACTCTGTTATTACATAGAAAGAGACAGACGAATCCTGTAGAATAACAATATGTTTGCTTAAAAGTGTATTTCTGTATAACAAGAATGCTCCTCTAAGCATACTTTATTGACTTTTAAAATGTTAGAAATGTTCTCTGTTTCAGAGGTAGAAGTTATATTAATATTAATCTAAAATCTTTCTAATATTTCTTTTGCTTAAAACAACAAAAGTTGGAAGAGTTCAGTCACTGTAATGCATAATAATACACCTGTCCCCAAAATGTCTTTGAAAAATGTTATTCTTTGAGTTGGCAAAGCCCCCACTCTTTCTGGAAATTGTTTCAAACCCCATCCTAGGAGAGGGCCTGCTTCAGTTGACATTTACGTGAGTCCCTTCATGGACATTGCAGGTAGGTCACAGACCAAAATTTAAGTGTTTGTTTTTCATTCCTAATAGCAGAAAGGTTTTAAAAATGAAGCAATCACTCTCTTCTTCAAGAAGGGTAATTTATCTCTTCCCTTAGCACAGCCAGATCCTGGAGACTTGCCACTTCAATTCTCTGAGATTTTATAACCCCCACTACAATATTCAAATAAAATTTTATTGTATTGTGAAAAGGGGAGGGAAGAAGAAAAACTGTGTTAGCACTGATTGAAGTTGAAACTTCAATATGTGAAGGTCAGGAAATCCAAAATAGCTTCTTATATTATCTTTATCCAGCTTCAGTGCATGAACATGTAACAGTTACTTTTCAGACAGCTGTGTGTTAATGGAACAAAATACCATTTCAAACCGTTTGAAAATAAACTAATTTCAAGGTGATCAGGATCTCACTTTCAAAGAAAATTGTCTAAAATGTGATTGACTTTTCCTTTTAGATCAGTACAGTAAAGTTGTGTGTTCCTCACCCATGTTACTTGACAGGGAAAGTTGGTGGTACTCAAAAAAAACTGAATCAAGAAAACTTAGACTTGTTACCAAAGATATTAACAGTATGATTTCCAGTATAGCTCATAGAAGACGAGATTGTGAAATCCAGACAACTTATTTAAAATGCATCCTTTTCAATTGTCAGCCTTTTCAATTTGTCAATTTGAAAGGTAGCTAAACTGTCTATTATGTCATCAAAGCAAATCAAATGCCTACTGTCTTAGCATTTCCAGTGTTTTCCCTAAAATTAAACTTTTGTACATTCTTTAAAGACAACAGTAATCATGTCATTGCTTTTGGACATAATGTCCAAAGCTAAGCATATTTTTAAAATGAATCCTATTATTCTGTCAGACATCTCTCTCCTTTCATCAGTCGAAAAAATAACCTCCCGTAGAGAGTCAAATCTTTTATTTATCATTTCAGTGCTAGCTACAATTAACTTTGTTATTTTAAAGAACTTATCCTCTCACTAAAGAGACCTGAAGAAAAAAAGTCTTCAGTTAAAAGGACACCTACTGTCAGCATTGTTAGTCTTTTATGAAAATTGCCTCATGTTGTGCTTTTTCTTTTCTTTTTTTTTTTTTTTGTGAGTACAGTAGGTAATTCATAGACACACATGTAAAGGGCTGGAGCCCTGAATAATAAGCATTAGAATTTCTCTTCTGCTGTAAACAAATTGATTGTCTATAGCAACATGTTGCTTCTAGATTGATTAAGAAAAAAATAGCTACAGGAATCTTTAAAACAAGAGCTTCAACACCAGCCAGCTGTCCAAGTCTAATCACCTTGGCTGCATTTGTTTAATAATATAGCAGCGAGTTCCTCATGCAACATTTGCTCAGACTGTAAGAGATACCTTCAACGGAGCTGAATGAAAATTAGGCTGAATTCAGGGAATTAGGATAAATCCTGGACACAGAGGATTAAGGCAAGTGAAGGAGCATCTAAAAGGTAAGTAAAGCGCAATATAGTAGAGGGCATGTTGTTCACTTCCTGCAGTAGGGGCCAGAGGAATGGCAGAGTCTCAGGTCATAACAAATTTAAAGAAGAAATTTAATAGAAGTCCATGGACTCACTCCTAGCAGTAAACGTTACTTGGGCTTCACCAAGGAGAAGAAGGGTTCAAATGTGACCATTTAGTATATGCTCAAAATATTCACTTCTTTTTTTCTGGTGACCTGTGGATTTTATTAGCCAGTTCATCCTAAGAGTAGGCTTCTTCTGTTTCAAAGAAATTCCAGCGCCTAATTTCAGGGGGATTTAAAATTTCTGATTTTTTTCTCTATACAATGCCTGATTTAACATGTAAGGGACTTAAAGCTTTTATAATAGAATATTACCAATTGAAGAAATTTGGTCATAAAGTAAGAATGTAAGGCAGGTGCAGACTCCTTTGCCCAAGCCTCTGAAACCTTCCCAGTTTCAAGGTTATTAATTTTTATGGTGATTACAGGAGTAGTTTTGGTAGTTCCATGTTTGAACTATTGTCAAAATACTTAAAAAGATATTGCTTAATGCCTTTAGTATAACACAATTTTTAATTTTTATTTTTGGGAATTTATTTTAAGATTTATTTGCTCTGTAAGGACTAAGGAGATATCCTCATCTCTTTTCTGTTCACTTCTCGACAAATAAAGAGTAACAGAACTGATTGTTACATGGTTAGAGATCTATAATACTATAATGGCTGTGTAGATAGATGACTGTCTTGGCTGGCCAGAGTTCTATTTCCGATTCTCCCATCCAACACAAACAGAGTAAATGGATTTTGTTTCTTTTATTTTTTAAAGTGAGCTTTTTTTGGGGGTGGAGGTAGGGGGAAGTGTTTGGTTTTGCTCATTTTTTGTTTTATTTTGGGTTTAGATGAATGAGTACCTGGGTGGAGTACCTCATGGTAATAGTATTATTATTTCATTTCCTTTCAGTTTGAAACAAACAAAATCCTTCATTGATATCATATTTAATATTTTGCATTAGGTGTTTTCTTCAGACCCAGCATGACATCAAGAAAATGAATGCCGTCCTTCAACTGACACTGGCAATATTTGAATTTTTTGCTAGGGCTGTGCAAAGTGTTCTTAAAATGTATTGGCACCATACTCCATCATGAGTTCATATAGCTAGGATAATGTACATTATTTTGCACTAAACACTGACATAATTCTAGTCAATGGGATTTTGCCTTGTAACAGTACTTAATTGGTGTAAAACCACCCTGACTCCAACTGCTTAAATGACCTCACTAAGTGGCACTGAGGTTAATTTTCATCTTGATTCTGTACTTCTGTGGTTTATGGGACTGTGCCCAGTTTTCAGACAAGAATGAGGTAGGGGAGAGCCACGGCAGTCAAAAAAATAAACTTTCTCAGTACTATAATAATACTTCCTGGTACAGGTTTTAGCAAACAATAGTGAGTAAAATCATCTGAAGAAATGCTTCACATACACCTTTCTGAGGCCACAACTGTAACTCACCATATGCAAGACAGTCAATTAAAAACCAAAAATCAGTTTCAGCACAGCAATTTAGCAATATCAAAGCCAGGTGGGTCTGTATCACTTATGGCACCAGCTTAGAGTAGTCTCATTGTTAATGAGGCTATTTTAATATTAACTATTTTTTTCAAATGCGCTACTCTGTATGAGAAAATGCACTATGGTATGGTGTTCCACCACATACCTCTATCCTACATGTTTGGGTCGTTGTGGTTTTTTTCTCAGCGAAGGATAATCCCTGAAGAACAGAATTTCAAACTTTGACTCAGACTAACACTGTCCTCATTTTTTGCCATTCCTGTTTTTGAATTGCTTTCAGGACACTTGAAGAAATCTTGAATGATGCTATGAATATAAATCTTATTTATACAAATAGGCTGTGCCTATGCAACTGGAATTTTATAGCAGATGGGTACCACTGTGCAGTATTGTGTACATTCAGATGTCATGGTCATCTGGCTCACGGAAGAGGAGTAACAGGCTCCTTATGAATTGCACTGCATAGTTGAATTCCTCATTCCCTTAGGACTCGTCGAGGGATGTATATGACTAACCATTACAGGATTTCAAGCCTTCACCTTTCAAAATCTTCATCTACAGGACAAAATATTTTTTCATATTGCTGCAGAGCCTCATCAGATATTAAGGAAGGTCCTATTTATGTGGAAACATCAACATTGCCAGGAACTGGCGTTCATTTTCAACAGTGTCCAAAGAAAATCTGTTCTCTGGATAATCTAGATATTAATGTTGCTGAGAATTCACACCTCACTAGGGAATATCTGATTTATTTTCAGTTCCCCAGCATATGGTGCTTTCTCTGTGTTCCTCAGACAGCAAAAAAATAATAGTTTGGCTTAATTTTGCTAAGTTTAAAATTGGAAAATGCTTTTGGCCTGCTGGTTAAATGCTGAATTTCTCCAAGGATGTGTGGAAAGGACTGTTTTACTCAGAAGGAAAGAAAGAAGGATTGCATGACTTCTGTGGGAAGGTCCTATAGCCAATGCTTGAAAGCATGCTCCCCACAGTGACAGCAGCAAAGCTTGGGGCCCTGCTGCCCAGCCTTTTGCTGAAGATTTCCATTGGTGCAATTTTTCCACTCATTTTCTTCATTTTGACCCCTTCCCGACTCTTTTTATCCAGTTTGATTCCTTGGTCCTAGGATAAGAAGCTATTTGCTTCTCAGCTGTCTCTTTATGGCTCTCTTACAGCAAATATAATATTCCCCCAAACAAATACTTTCTTCTTTCTTTTCCTGTAGAGATGTTTGTGTTGCAGTGGAGAACAGGTACCCCCTCCACGCAAGTGGCAGCATGACAGAAACATCCCAAGGCCTGGAATATAGCGCATACAATGCAAGGTTACAGCCATGGATCATATCAATCGTGGTTTTGATGGGCAAGTAAACACTACATAATTCTTTGTTTTGATGCAACCAAGATCCAGGCTCCTCACAACTCTGGTACATTCATCATCATCAGTCCTCTTCTGCTCTTCTCATCCTCCAGTTCTTTTGTTGACATTTCTTAGCCACTGACACCAGGATCCATATTTGGAGGGATTTCTTCACTAGTTCTGAAAATCTTGTATGTGCTTACAATTTACTGACTCATCTCCAGGTGGGATTACACATTCTTCTCTTCAGAAGCTTACAATAAATTCAAGCAGAATCAAAGGGGACATGGCTGCTTTAATGGATGTGGAAACTCAACATTATTTATCAGCACTCCTGCCTTCCCAAGGATATTTATTGGCAAAAGCAATCTGGTCATGATGACTCCAAATCAGTGTCAGGAGAGAATACGGAGAGATGTAAAGTGATGAGCGTGGGATGGAAGTGGAAGACTGCCAGGAGTGGAACTGCAAAGAATGTATTTACAAAAGCCTCAGTGCAAAGGAAAATGAGGGTTTTTCCTGTAAAAGTCAGATGCCCGAGAACAAATACTGAAGGGTGTGTTTCTGAGCAAAGGATATTATTCTGGGAAACGGGTTCTGACTGGGAGTCATCTGGTAACCAAAGGTGTGATGCAAGGGTTAATATGATCACTGTATCTGCCAACATGGGAGCACTGAGTAGGAGTCTGGTACATGTATTACTTCTGTTTCTCAAATGGCTACAGCTGCTGGTGAAATACAGCGTGCAGTTCTAGTTCCACTATTTCAAGCAGAATGTTAAAAATTAGAGGGTCAGGGAAGAACTGGAACATTTATTAAATTATTGGGAACTATGTATCTTATGAAATACTCAAAGACTTTGATTTAGTTAGCTTAATGATGAAAAGCTTCAACTTATCAAAGGTAACTGGTCTGTAGTTCCAATACAGCAGACATACAAAAAAGTTAACTCTTTCAGTGCTGAAAAAAGGAACAAGACTGAATGCCTAGAAATTAGACAAGTTGGATAAATGTGGCTTACTCATTACTTTCCTGGAAGTGTTTAAGGCCAGGTTGGATGGGGCTCTGAGCAATCTGGTCTAGTGAAAGGTCTCCTTGACATTGGGCATTGAAACTAGACGATCTTTAAGGTCTCTTCCAACCTAAACCATTCTGTGATTCTATGACATTAATCTGCAACATTTTTAAAGAGAAGGGTAACCGTCCCCTGGAACAACTTACTACAGGCAACATTACACTCTCCATAACCAGTAATTTTTAAATTAAATTTGGATTTTTTTGCAGAAAAGAATAATATCTAGTTCAGGCAGCAACTTCTTCAGTAATGTTTTATGTAATATGATGTCAAAAGACAGACTATATTTTCCTTCGTTTAACCTAGGATGCATAACATTTCCAAAGTAACAATTTTAAGGTAAATCACAAGCATGCAGAAAGAATGTCTGGCTACAAACCCTGTGAGGCATTTAAGCATTTTAAGTATTTGTTTGTTTTTCTCCAAAAACTATTCTTGGCTATGCAATAGCCGTGGTGCAACCTAGGTACCACTGCAGCAGCACAAAGCTCGGCGCTGGATGCAAAACCCTTCAGCAAATCAAAGTGAGCACTTGGGTGTTTAGTCCGCGCCGAGCTCCCTGCTGCTGCCTGCAGCTCAGGAGCTGTGAACAGACGAGGCTGTAGCAGCAGCTCACACTGCACCCTCTCCACAGTGGTTCAAAGAAAGGCCCAGGTCGAAAAAGTGTCTGTCCCTGACTTGTGAAGTAAGACTTCTCACAGAAGAAGCGCATTCAGTGCGAAAATGTAACTGTAGCAAGCCCTGCACTGGATTCTGTCACTCTAAGTCAAGATTCTGCGTCTGCCTCAAAAACATCCCTTTGCTCTGCACAAGCTCTTGGCCTTGTTAGGAAAACTACTAGGTAATATTTTTAAGCCTGTGCTTTGATGAAGTCAAAATAAATTATTAAAATGGCCCCTTCTGACTTCAGAAAATCCAAAAAAACAATGAATATGATCCATTAGCAGCAGAGAAAAAGAGATTTTATTTTAAAGTCAAAGAACTAAAGTCATAGACTTTTTTAATTAGCTAGTTAGATGTTTTCAGAATCTGCACATGTACTGAATTGTGATCTTTGACACAGAAAATAAACTAAGGCTACAGCTAAAAAAAAAAAAAAATCCTTAATTTCGACTCCTAAATACTTTTTTTAAGACTCTTGGAAAAAATGGACCAACTTTGGAACCTGACAAGCCCTCAGGAGCTCCCACTGATCCCGAGGTGAGAAGTAGCAGAGGGGTGTTTACAAGCAGGCAGAATGTAGATTTAGGGCTTTGACAAAGGATCCCTGTCTCATCTCGCCAGGACAGCTGTTAACACCTTAACCCAAAGAGCCCTCCTGCTCCTCGGAGTCACCGTGCTCCTTTCTAACCCACTGACTGCCTGGCAGCTACCTGGGGCAGTGCTCAGCTGGTCAGCTCCTGTCGCTGTGTGTTGGAGTCAGGAAAAGCTTGGGAACTTTTCCTGCTCCTCTGGGTGTTTGTTTTACCCTCAGAGCTCCACAAAAAAGGCTTGGCCTGTGAACCAAGCTCGTGGCAGCATTTGCCTCCACTTCTGGATGAGCTGAGAACACCAAAG